>OZ025211.1:12879081-13341581 GCA_964019055.1 Anthopleura xanthogrammica | reverse complement strand
ACGAAACAAATAAAAGGTTACTTTTCAAGAAGATCTAAGTGCAAAAACAAAATCGGGAAAAACAATTTCAAAGCAGCTGAATATGAAGAAGCATTGTCAAGAATCCGAAATACGGTTATCGAGGAAACCTTGGCAAAACATCCTTTCATGTTTGATGGATACAATCTATGCGAACTGGCCGCTTCCAACAAGCTTAACAAGCTGACTCTAGCAATATTAAAGAGCATATGTCAACAATATGAGCTTCAAGTGACCAAAGTAATCCGCAGAAAGGCGCCGTTTATCGATGCCATCCATGATCTCGTAAAAAACTGCTCTTGTTTTAATAGCCCTTAGAACTGCTAAACCGAACAGAAGAGAAGTTTGAGATATATTATGCTTATGAAAGTACACTTGTACAACTTACCGTTTCAAAATGTCTTGGTAAAAATGTAAATGCAACAGGTTACATTCTCACGTGCAGTTAAGGCGAGACAAACTAATCAGTCAAAACTCGCCGGTGTATAACAAAGCTGAATCTTCAGTTATCGAAAATATCTTTCCCCCAAAAAGCCGTGGTTCGGAAGCCAACTGCATAAATAAATGTATCTTATGGCAGTATTTGAAGGTGTCTTTGAATAAATCGCAATTCTAACGTAAAACTGTGCGCCAAAAAAAATTGTTGGATGCATTAGGCTAATTAGCATATTTAACCGGAAGTGGAAAAAATCGTTTGACGACCTTCCATTTGAATGGATCTCAACTTCGCGCATTAAATTTCGCCCAGTTTTTTATTTTTGCTATCACTAGAACTAGTATCAATGTACTACCAAAATAATGGATGGCTTCTGAATCGACATACCAATACCACTTTTAGGTGTCTAAAATTGCCCTATATTTCTTTCCGTCAGCACTATCAAAACATGCATGTCTTTGCCGTGTCCGTCAGGTAATTTAAATTCAATATTTTCTGAATCTAATGATCGTTTTGAATTAATCAAAGAGAATACTTTAATTTGGTCATTGTGATAATTTAAATATTTTCAACCGAAAGTCGGTATAAAAAGCTGAAAGTCCACCTTGATTGATCATGTGGGATCGTCGTCAGAGGCTCCCAAAATGACCCTCCCCCCTAATTTTTCAAAAAAAAACTTTTTTCGGCCCAAAATGATCCATTTCGTTATAAGCACACCAAAACAAGATGACATGCCAAATTTCATCCAAATCGGTGATACTACGTGACCGGCCGAGGTTCGATCCTTACAGACTATGACTCTTAAGTGTCTATACAGGGGTATTTTCTCAGCCACATAAATGTCAATAACACTTTGTTAATGTTATTAAGTTTACATGTTTTTGTTCTTTGTCTTCTCTTCCCTCTTCGGTTCAATAGTGATAAATTTTGAGATATCCTTAATGTGATATCTGACAAAGTTTCTGGTAGCTCACCAGTATTTAACCAGAAAATATATCTTTAACATTTGAGCTGATGGACGTTCGTCTACGAAGTCTAGAGTCTATTAGGATTATCATTGTGTATCGTCCACCTGACAGTTCGTCCCTTTCATTATTTTATGAGGAGTTCTCAAGACTACTGGAGCACATTACAGCTGATTCCTGCAGTCGCATATTGATAACTGGTGACTTTAATTTCCATATGGACAATTCTAACAACAGTCACGCTAGATCTTTTGCAGACATTCTTGAACCTTTCAATCTTATGCAGCATGTTGGCGAGAAAACTCATGTTAGTGGACATACCCTTGACCTTGTGATAACAAAAGTTGATGATCCCCTTATCAAGGAAGTAAAAGTGAGTGACCCTGCTATATCTGACCATCTGGCTGTTCACTGTGCTTTGCTTCTTAAGAAACCACAGTTTACGAGGAAAGTTGTTTGTTTCCGAAAACTACGGTCTATTGACATGGATTCTTTTTGTACAGATATCCAGAGCTCCCATCTCATTCAACAACAGTCTGATAATCTTGATGCCTTGGTATCACAATATGATGATGTTCTGCGGCCATTGCTTGATTGTCATGCACCACTAAAAAAGCGTGTTGTTACCATCAGACCCTATGCACCCTGGTACACACTGGAGGTTGCTGCTGAAAAGCGTAAAAGAAGGCAGTGTGAACGTAAATGGCGGGCCACGGGACTTGAGAATGATAGAGATGCTTATGTTTACCAATGCTGTGTGGTTAATAATTTGATTACGTCTTTAAAGTCAAGCTATTACACTTCCATTATCCATGAACATGCTTCTGACCAGAATGTTCTATTTAAAACAGTAAACAAGCTTCTTCAAAAACCACTCGACAAGAAATATCCTCTGTCGCCTGATAATACTACTTTAGCTGAATCATTTGCCGACTTCTTTTCTACAAAGATTACAAATATTCATCAAGATCTCCTTGTAAAGAAAAAACAGAACTGCTCCTGTCTTAACTGACTCCTATAACTGCCCTTCCGAGTTTTCCTCCTTTGGTGAAGTTAGTTTGGATGATGTGAAGATCATGACAATGAAATCCTTTTCAAAGTCTTGTATACTAGACCCTTTGCCAGCATCTGTTGTGAAGTCCTGCCTCAACCTGATTTTACCAACCATAAACCGGATTATCAATCTCTCTCTTTCAAGTGGTGAAATGCCTAAAACTCTCAAAGTTGCTGTTTTGTCACCTTCTCTTAAAAAACCAGATGCTGATTACGAACAGTTCAAGAATTTTAGACCTATTTCCAACCTTACAGCTTTGTCCAAAACTGTGGAAAAGTCTGTAGCACTACAGTCGACTGAATATCTTACGACCAATAATCTTGATGAAAAGTTTCAGTCTGCTTATAAGTCATTCCACTCTACCGAGACTGCAATGGTTAAAGTCCATGACGATATTCTCCATGCTATTGATAACAACAAAGCAGTCATTCTTTTAATGTTAGATTTGTCAGCTGCCTTTGATACAGTCGACCACACCATACTTCTATCAAGAATGTCCCAACGCTTTGGTATTAAAGGAACTGTATTAAAGTGGTTCAAGTCGTATTTAACGTCTCGTGTGCAGTTTGTACAAATTGAAAATTCGCGATCTGAACCTCGTGATCTTGAACGTGGTGTACCTCAAGGTTCAGTCTTAGGACCAATCCTCTACCTTCTATATACATCTCCCGTAGCTGACATCATCAAACGACATAATCTTCAATACCACCTTTATGCTGATGATACCCAGCTGTATGTCTCCTTTAATCTGGGCAAAAACGATGATCTTTGTCTAGCAAGGACTGATGTTGAATGTTGTCTCCTAGAAATTAACCAGTGGATGACCAATAATGGTTTGAAATTAAACCAAGACAAGACTGAGCTTCTCCTAATTAGCTCTCGTTATCGCCCAAGGCCTTCTTTGCACTCTGTCCAAGTTGGTGATGAGGAAATTCTACCATCCACTTCAGCACGGAACTTAGGGGTCATTTTTGACCAATGTTTAAGCCTCGAAGGACACATCAAAAAATTATGTTGTGCAACTCAATACCAACTTAGTAACATTAGTAAAATAAGGAAATATTTGAGTGTTGAACGACAGAAATTTTAATACATGCTTTTATTACTTCTAAATTAGATAACTGCAATGCTGTTTTATATGGTTTACCCAAATGTCTTTTAAACCGCCTGCAATTAGTACAGAATACTGCGGCTCGCATTGTGACATACACTAGGAAATATGATCATATAACACCTACCCTAATTAGGTTACACTGGTTACCCATTGAACATAGGATTATGTTTAAAGTACTACTGCTGGTATATAAGGGGTTAAATGGGTTAGTTCCTAGTTACTTATCCGATCTCCTACATTTTCGGACATACAAAAGTTTCCTTCGTTCAAGCAATAAAGGATTGTTAGAAGTTCCCAAGTCTAGGCTTAAGACCTATGGAGATCGTCTGTTTTCTGTTGCTGCACCCAAATTATGGAATAGCATACCACTTTTCATAAGACAGGCGCCTAATGTCAATACTTTTAAGAAAGAGCTTAAAACTCATCTATTTCAAGATGCTTATAATTCTTAGTAGATAAATATTTTATATAGGTATATTCATATAATATTTTAACACATTTTTATAACATATATTTCAGTATTATTTATTAGAACTAGGATTGTTTCGTCTTTCTCCGTTCGTTTTCTTATAGTTTAAGTTAGTCTTATAATTTTCGAATATATTTTATACTTATTATATAATTATGTAAAGCGCTTTGGGCAACTAGTGGATTTAGCGCTATATAAATAAAGTTTATTATTATTATAATTAACACCATGTGAAAATTGCATGTGAAATTTGCCCAAAAATTTCACATGCATGTGAAAAAAAAAAAATATAACTAAAACCATGTGAAATATTTTCCAAGAATTTCACATGCATGTGAAAAATACCTAAGCACAGTCTGATACCATGTGAAACTACAAGTAATATAATTTTCACAAATTGCACATGCATGTGAAAAATACCTAAGCACTACTGTTACCATGTGAAAATGCACACGCATGTGAATAACACTTAGCATGATATGCATGTGAAATAATTATGTTCTCTGAACGAACGTGATGCACTTTGGTATGCAGTAATATATATATGTTTATATCTTCACTATCTAAAATTAATCATTCATTGATCAAGTGTCTCAGCACAACAATATATTCAGTAATGACTAGCTATATATATAGCTAGTACTAGTACGTATTGTACCATGTGCCCATATGCATACATGGATATAATATGTATGTCCTTGAAGACTTGCATGACTTCTTGTGCACTTACTTATAACTTCCTCTCAATGGAGAACATATATATATATATACTCCTGGTGAGAGAATATTTCTTCGCCTGATCGAGGGATTGTAGAAGGTTTTGTGTTGAAATGTTCGAGCCCACGCTTTCTACTCGAAGGTTATGTCAAATCAATAAGTGTCTTTAAACTCCTCAATTTTGTATTTGAAAAAAGCTCTTGGTGCCATCCTTTACTCTTAACCAATAATCTTTGATCTTGTTTTCCGAATTTTTTCATTTTTAGCTTGTATTATGCAACAAAAACACAACAATCTGTTGATCAAAGCGAGCAGTTGATCATAAACGAATGAGCCTGCGAGTAAAACGGTCACGGGACGAACTACTGCGCATGCGTTTTTGCATTGGCGGGAAGTATGAATTGAACAGCAACGGCTTTTCAAGCGTTAAATAGAGTGATTTCTCTGGTTGTTACTACAAATAAAACCTTCTTTTTGAATCTAAAAGTTAAAAGAACTTCTCTTATATAAAGGTAAGGATGTTAGGCATAATGGTAGGGATTATCTTAGACATTCTGCATGAAAACTGGCTTGAACATATGGTCATCATGCCTATGCTAGATTACTTGTGTATAATCTGGTGTGTAGTAAGCTTAATTTTAAAGTAGATATTTCTTTATATTATGAAGTATTATTATTAAGTAGCTTTTTAAAGAATATATTACCTCAAATTAAGTAAGTTGTGCATGTGATACTGGTTTGATTTCAACTGATCTTGAAGGGCACTGAGGCCGAAAAGTTAAGTTCGACCTAGTTTATTATTACAACTGTAAATTTGAAATATAATCTTAATTTTCCATAAATGTGCACAAAACCTTGTGTTCAGATACTAGTAAAATAAATTGTGCTATTTCTTTTATAGGTTACTTTTACCATGAAGAAGGCCTTTGCTACGTATTACCTTAGCAATATATTCTGCCTGCCTTAAAGCTATTACTTTGAAAAAATATTAAATGGTTACAGTTGAAACATCTAGATGTCTTTAATTTACTTATATATTTATACGTTTTGAGACTCAGCTTGTTGTTATAATTAATTACATACTACCCGAAGTCACACGCATCGTAACATTTCACATGGTAGCCTTGTATTTTCACATAGTTTTCACATGCAATTATTTGATATTTTGCCTTTGCGATTTCACATGCATTTCATATCGTTTACTGGTATTTTTCACATGGTTTTGTGATTTTTGTGCCAAAATATTTCACACAAATTTCACACATTTTTACCATGTGAAAATTTAGGACTACATCGTTTCACATGGTTTTTCACATTATACTTTCACATGTTTTCCACATGTTTAAAAAAAAAAATGTGAAATCCATGGTGAAAACACATGTGGAATCCTTCCTTAATAACAATTTTTTCCCAGCATTTTCACATGGTGAAGGGATGTGTAAAGGACTACCCCATTTCACATGGTTTTTCACATGGTTTTTTCACATGTCTGTGATGTGAAATACATGTGAAAGCAATGTGAAATATTTCACATGTGATTCACATGCATTTCACATATATTTCACAGCCCTTGCCCCAGTAGTGTAGGCATGATTAGAAACTAAATGGCATGTGATAAGTGATTACTTATTAATAGATGTAAAATGCTGAGTTATCCATCCACACATCCATTTTCGAAGCGTTTTTGGCATTATTCTTTAATTTGTGCTCAAGGGAATAGAAAACAATATGAAAACGCTTCGAGAACGCATTATTGTGGACTAAGCCTAAATTTTTGCGGTGGTTCTACAAGAGTACGTTTCTATAGGTTATATAATCTGATCTGACCAAATCTAATTATCAATAGCAGTAATTAGCAATAATTTTAGGGGTAGTTCTACAACAGTACGTTTCTATAGGTTATATAATCTGATAGTGGTTTTCAAAAACCCGTGAAACAACTAAGCATAATTACTATGTAATACCGTGTACTGAACAATAGAAAACAAAATACTTTGAGTGTGATAGCCCATAATACGCTGGTACATATTTCATGGGTTTATAAAAACCACTCTATGACCAAATTTAATTATCAATAGTAGTAATTCAGCAACAATTAAACAATAGAAAACAAAGTATGTTGTTTCTATGCGGCGTCTTTTCTTTCGCGTTCCTATAAATTGAGTGCACTTTTAGACCTCTTGTCTATACATTCACATTGGTAGTCTTGTTCGATGGTGTCTAGTAAGTTCTGGAGACCAGTTGATTTTGAGGAAGATAGTGAAGAAGAAAGAAGATCTCAGGGTATGCATTAAAATTTGTACTAAAGAATAATGATTATAGTTACAAGTACAGGTTATCGGATTAAAGTTAACTGCTTTAATTCAGTAAAATATATTATGTTATTTTGTATAGAACCACCCAAGTAAAAGTGGCAGCATCGCCTGAAGATCACGGAGAAAGAGGAGAAGATAGTCCTTAATTGCTATCAATTCTACGCTGATTGTGGTTGGGATGTTGTCCTCAAACAAATCTGAGAGCGCGTGACCAGCCCCTTGGCAGGGAACTAGCTACATATTCAAAAAGTAATGGAGTACTACAAGAATGTAAGCTCCAAAGCCATCTTAAAGCACATCCAAAGGATAATCCAACTACACGTCAGTCAGCCAGAGATATCCAGTCAAGGCCAGCAAACTGCAGAAACCATGGAAATGAATCAGTCACAAAAAATGTCAAAGACTATGAAGAAAAGAGACTCGTTATTCAAGCAAGTCTTCACCAGAGGAAAGAAAATCCAAGAAACTCTCGCATGCCTCACACATTGACGAAGACAACAGTTCAGCATCCAGTGTCGTTTCCAGTGAGGAAGCTCCACAGGCCGCAGAGTCGACCAACCCCAACAGACCATGGACATCATCTGGCACAGCTATAAAGGGCCGCGCAAAAAAAAATCACAACAAAATCCAGAGGAAGGCTTGCTAAAAAGGCAAGCAAGAGCCACATGAAAATGTGCGATAAAGCCATGGCAATGAGTATTGTAGAAAAATATGCAAGTGATAGTGATGACAACGATGAATAAAGTCGGAGGCTTCAGTTAGTATCAGGATTTCAGCTATATCAGTGTAAACTTCGAAAAGCTAGATTGAAAATTATATATAGCCTTGAGATATGTTTAGTAGTTAGTTAAAACTAACCACTGAAATATTACTATAAAGAGTGGAAAATAATTTGTTTTCTACAAAGTACTTTAAAATATATTTTTGTAGTAAGTTAATGGGTACAGTGTGTTGCCCTAATTCGGGACACTTCGTGTTTGAATCGTAGTTATTCTGTGCAAATTATGAATAAATTAAAACAAACGTGACAACATCAAATGTAAATAAGTTTCCTTGCATGACGAACATTTTGGGTTTTATGCATTAATTTACAGCAGAGAACAAAAGCATTTTGTAAAGGTAAGTCACTACATTATTTCTCAGAATACGAGTTTTCGCTTGACTTAACATTACCAAACATAGCTCTAAAATCGTTTTTTGATAAAGTATAACTCCTGGATTATTGTTTTTAAGCTGAGTTCACACCTAAATCATTGTTCTATTCGGTGTGTAAAAAAATTATCAAACAATTCAAACTTATTATACCTGAGACTACATTCAAAACATTGGTATATTTTAACCATGTGTGCCTAATTCGGGACAGCCAAAATATACCAAAGAATATTTAAGAATAACTAGGTATTTTGTGATATAAAGCGAGTCTATATTTAATTAGATTATAAATTATTTAACAATTAGGCGTGAAAATGGCGCAGGATGTTCAGAATGCCGTGCAAGATGTTCTTGACGGACTATTAAGTGTTCGAAAAGCTGCAAGGAAGTGGAGTGTAGCCCGCTCTACACTACACGCTCGAGTTCAGGGTAAACGGCAACAAGAAAAGGCTGGACGCCGAACCATTTTAACACAAAATGAAGAGACCCGTTTTGCTGAGTGGCTGGTAGAAATATCTCAACGTGGGTTTGGTGTGACAAAAGCTGAATTTTTAGATGCTGTTCAGTCTTTTATAACTAATGACAATCGAAATACAATATTCAATGAAAACAGGCCTGGAAATAAGTGGTATAGAGGTTTTCTGAAGCGAAATCCACAAGTGAAGCTACGAACTGCGCGCCCTCTTGATAAGAAGCGAGCTAAAATCACGCCTGGGGATCTTAACAAGTGGTATGAGGAGTACGATATGTTCATTCAAGAAATTGGTCTTTCCAACCGACCCGCCCAGATTTGGAATTGCGATGAGTCTGGGTTTGACCTACAAGGGAAAGCCGGTAGGGTTATGGGGCCAACCGAAGATAAACATCAGCCTTACAGAGTCGTGACTGGCACAAAAGAGCATATCACTGTCTTGCCTTGTTTTAATGCCGCCGGACAGTGTATCCCGCCCTACATTCTCTATGCCGGAAAACGTATTCCCACCAACTACAATCCTCTTGAGGGAGGTGTCCCTGGAAGTGTCTACTCTCTTACTGACAATGGTTATATGACAGCACCTACGTTTTATATGTGTCTAGCGAATGATTTCATTCCTCATTTGTCACCTGCAAGACCAGTCGTACTACTGGATAGTGCTAGTTGTCATATAGATTTAGCAGCATTCGAGTTTGCAAAGAAAAATCAAGTTTACCTATATGCTCTACTCAAAAACGCAACACATCTTAATCAACCCGCAGATGTTGGACTCTTTGGGGTAATGAAACAGTCATGGTATAAGAATGTGAGACGGTACTCCCAGAAGAATCCAAATACAGACATAAACAAAAGAAACTTTTGCTATGTTTTCAAAGACACATGGGAAGAAGTGATGCGTCCATCTGTTCTCATAGATGCCTTCAGAAAATCAGGAATCTATCCCATAAACAGACAACAAATATCCAATGACAGGCTCGGAACATCTGTTGTTTATGAAAATAACAACACACCCCTTGCTGTACGAGAAGCCGTACGCCCAATGACGTCCTACACCAAGTCTCAATTAGATGCAGCTATAGCCCTGTCGTCGTTGTCTGGTGCACCTGATCGAAATTCCACTAGTATTAAACAGCCAGAAGAGGAGAAGTCTGTTCCATCAAATAACGCATTTGAAGCTCTTGAAAGTACTCTGGAATCACAGATCAAACAGAAGTACAGACGGCGAATGGAAGAAGGGTATGATATGCCAGGAAGCCCAGTATATAGGGCGTGGAAGGCCTTATATACATCAGCTCATGATCACACTAATCAAAATCCCAATCCTTCCCCACTGCAAGCAACACCACCAGTATTCACCCCACACAATGTTATGGAAACTAGAATATCTCCAGTTCTTGAAGGAATTCTTACTTATCCGTCAGCAGAAAATGTTGAAAAAGGTTCAACTTCGAAGAAATCTCTTCCAAACTTCTTGAATGGTGAAGCATCTATGACTATCTTACGAGACGAAAAACTAAAGAAAGCTAGAGAAGTTGCCGCTAAGCAAAAGAAACTAAAAGAAAGAGAAGAAAAGAAGGAACAGAAAATAAAAGACGAAGAACTAAAGAAAGCTAGAGAGGTTGCCGCTAAGCAAAAGAAACTTGCCCGGCTAAGCGCGGGTTTAGTCTCCCGGATTGTCTATAAAACACGCAGAATTTGATCGTTATCTTTTTATGGGAAACGGGACAGCCGGCCCGGTTCATATAATCAGGTCCTAAGCGTTAACAACTAAACATACCATTGAATGCTCTCAATATCATCGGAATCCAAGAGTTTTCGAAAGCAAGAGGATAGTCCTTGTGGGACACGGCCTATTGGAAGACCTGCTATTGTTTGTACAGTTTCATTCTGCTTGGGATCTGTAACTATTCTCCACATATGTTGGGGTATGAACTCCAGTTCGGGAACCCAAACCAAGCAAGCGTTTCTGTCATGTTTGTTACCATATTCCTTGATCACTTGAAGGCTAATAGCATTTGGCGGCTTTATCTGGAATTCGTGATAGCCTTTTATCACGGCGTTTTGGATAATCACACGAGCCATGCTTGTTAGAGCGAACTATATACGGCACGTTTTGGTTGAGTGTGGTGCAACAAGAGTTTTATCTTTTGGTTTGCATGTTATAAAATCGATAATTTTCAAGTAAAATTGCCATGGTTGTTATGCAAATCCGTGCGAATTTTTAGCGTTAAACAAACACGCACGTGCGTTGCCTTCACATCTTCTTGATTAGGCTTATTTGTATATTTTAAATCTCTATGAGAATGACAAGCAATATTCCTCTAATTTCCCAATGAACCAGCGAGTAGGAAGCGAGGAAATCGAAGAGCAAATCGCATAGTGTTTGTGTCCAAAATTAGGACCAACTGTCCCGAATTAGGACCACCAACTTGGGCGATAAATTTGTAAACTGTGGTAAGTTACTCGTGACTTAAACAAATGAGCTTTAGTGACCGACTTCATGATGTTCGACTCTATCTTCATGGTAAATATTGCATTGCTACAATGATTCTGGGCTTTGATATAACGGTTATTCCTAAAACCGTCCCGAATTAGGGCAACATACTGTATATATCATTTGCTCTCAGTTTTTCTATTTCCGATACAAACAGTAAAATATTGATGGAGTTGCTAGAAAAAATCTTGTGTATTAAAAAAGATTAATTGCGACTATTGTTGTTTGCCTTAGATCTATTGAAAAATTATGATTTGCATATTTTGTAGGTGTTTCTTACTATAGTAGATCATTAACATATGGAGTCGAGTTATGCGAAAGATGATGATTAGACCTACACATAGTTCTATACTTCTATTTATATTTTTCAGATCAGAAAGAATTGCCTGTCCCTGAAGACCAGACGGTCCCTGAAGACCATGCTGTCCCTGTAGACCAGGCGCAACTGGTGTCACGCTTAAACCAAAGAAGAAGACAACAAATGATGTTCCCCCAAAAGACAACAAGACAACGAAAAGTAAGAAGGCTGTAAGCATTAATGATAGGAACACGGTATAATCTGGTTTTACTGTTAGCAAATAAATTTATTCTTATACTAATTTGTTTTATTTTTTAACCAAAGCTGTACTTCTGTGCTCTGGAAACAGTCCTGAATAAGCCAAACTACCAGCTCCAGCTACTACTCCAGTAATACCACCACCGCCATTCCCACAATTGTCAGCTTCACCATCACCACTGTCACCTCTATCACCATTTCTGTACGTTCCATCACCTCTGCACGTATTTGTCCCCCAACCACGTCACTTACAGTCCCTAAATGCATCTATTACCAGCACCCTACGACAAAGTACTGGAGAAATATTCTTCAATGAATGACAAGTTTTGTAATTGGCTTTTAACAAGCAAGTGACTGTCAATATTCACATGTCGACTTCAGCTGCATAAGCCATGGGTCGTTCTTTTCCTTTATCATCCAAAGAAAATGATACAGAAGATTTCATATTCAAGTCAATACCAAGTCCTTCAAACATACATGTATCTGTTAAGTTAATCATTGGGAAGTTTGGCAGTAGGACTCACAAGCATTTTCTTGGAAGGCAAGGTATATCTCCATAACTACATCATGTCATGAATTACACGACTGCAATTATTGTCATAACAGCACCAATTTGACCCTTTATTTATGTTTCTCACGTCATTTCGGTTTTATTACGCTTGTAATACTAGCGAGTAGCAAGCAACAAGCAAAACAGGTTTTTCATCACACATTAAGCCTGATTAGCACTCACCACTCTGGAGCAACGAGCCGGAACAAGTACTCACACTTGCAAGTGAATGGCCAGTACTGTAACTGATGGTTTTAGGCATCTCAATACGAATTATAAACGGACAGAAGCAAACACAAGACCTCACTTGTGCTGGAATTTGGCGAATGTCAACCATCATGGAGCCTGTATTCAAAGTAAGTGTTATCTTCACCAAACTTCTTTTCAAATTCCAATTATTCTGCTTGTAAGTGGTGATATAAACCTGAATCCCACATGCATAACTTATCATCATATAATGTGGTGGAGTCTCTCCAAAAGACTATCAAAGAATTTTCAACCAAAACACTACCTGAATGTTTTCAGCTTGTATTACACAGCACTTTAACGACTTGCCTTTCACTTCAAGCTTATCAAGTGAAGCTGTAAATCTAAATATTAGTATCAACGAAGACAAAAACACCAGTCCAATTATAAATTCTGAAGATGTAGCTGTGGAGTCTGAATAATTAAAAGAACAAAAAAGAAAGTCTCAGCCAAAATATATTTTGCTGAACATCAAGAGCATACAGAATAGATTTGAGAAACTGAAAGGGATTATTCAAAAGCTGCAAGTCCACGTAACGATTGTAAGCAAAACAAAAATTAACATTAGTTATCCAAACTATCAGTTCGCAATACCATGATATTCTATTATCAGAAATGATAGTGAATTAATACATTTATAAGTTTACTTCAAATTTAATTTTACAATGGTATTGCTAGCCCTTTGGGGTATATTTTACACTTTGAATCTGGTATACAAGACATCACAGAGACACCTGTATATGTTTTTAGAAGAATATGTTCTGGGCAAGCAATTACAGCCCACACTATTTTACAGACAGTGCAATTCAGGGCTGTTGACAACGTATACTTTCATGCAATCCCATGCATGTATAATCATTATCATGAGTTATTATTTTAAATGTTGAGTTAATCCTAAATAATGTTTGGCTACATGAACTGAGCTTTTTTTAGTATTTAAAAATCACATTTTCTCTTCAACCCTTTCTCACCATAGTGTCCCGGAAAACTGGGAATAACGTTTTTCTGGGACACATACTATCCCGCTTTTCCAGGAATTCGTCTTTTTGTTTTTTCTAGATCCGGTAACTAGCTAGTTATTATGCATAGTGGGGGGTTTTCATTACCAATGGAAACCGCAAACAAAACCACATCGAACACATGTTTTTTTTTTGCATATCATTAGTATATGAAATCAGGCGCCTTTGTGTGTTGAAAGTCACAGGCGATGGAGTCACAAAGGTGCCATTTTGAATCACAAGCATGGACAGTAACGACTTTGAATCAGATTCTGAGGCCGATTCTGATATTGATCCATTTGATAGTGATGAAGAAACAAGAAAAAGAATTTCCGGAAAATATTCCGTGGATTCGAGATGATAATTGCGAACATTGTAAACAATTTTATTGACTCTTCCCAAAGATGGTCTTCATGGGAGGAAACTCAGCTGGTCCTTCGGTACAAACACCTCCGGGTGATGGCAAACCAATCGATTTTTTTCAACTTTTCATCAACGACAGGATCTTAGCCAAACTCAAAGATCATACAAATGCCTGGTATTGTTTTAAAAAAGGCCTTGAGCCCGATACACACAAGGTACCGTTTTCACCAATTGAAGATACACAGGAACTGAAAGCATACTTCGCTTTGTTGTTAGCCATGAACCAAGATATTGACCTTCCTCGCCATGAACATCACTTTCGTAAAGACAAAAGTAAATGTTTATTTTTAACACCAGGTATTGACAAATGTTCACTGCTCAGCATTTTTCTTTGTTAAATAAATGTGTTTTTTGCTCATCCCTGAAATGAAAATGTTGTAAACACACTTGCTGGGTGTGAAAAGTTAGCAAAAGTTAGACCATTTGTACAAAATAAATTTGCAAGTAATTTTAACTGCAACAAAAACATAACAATTGATGAAACAATGATTCCTTTTAAACGAAAATTATCAATTAAACAACGAATTGTAAACAAACCAGCTAGATGGTGAATTAAAGTGTTGAGCTATGTGATGCAGAAACAGCATATGTCTCTTGCCTAGAGGTGTATCTTGGTAAGTAACGAGATCATAACACTAATTCTGGTGCTATTGGTATATGCGGCACTGTGGTAGCAAGACTCATCACCAACTTTATTGGTAAAGTGCATGTTACTGCATGCGTTATGTTTCAGTGATTTTAGTTTAATGATCGTTCATTGTGTTCTATCCCCTCGTGAATTTAAACTTAGGTTTATACATATCATAGAATCAATAGAAATGACAGACCACAAGGAGGAAACCGCTCAACGTAGAATCCCTCGCCTAACGGAAAAAGGTAAAAGCTTATGAGACTGAAAAAAGGAAAAACTGAATGCTTATCAACAGAAAAAAAGATCAAGAAGATTAAGAAGAAATTAGAATCGCTCACTTCGTCCATTGACACATCCACTGCGTTCAAGAAGTGAAAAACCTTGAAACACTGCAACAAGAATTCAAAAGAACCTTTCTTGCCTGGATTCCGTTGTTAACAAGTGAAGAAGACAACATATGTACACAAGATTGGTACGATGCAAGGAATGAATAATTGACGAATTTTATAGCTAGAATTTGAGATTTCATCGTTATAGCAAAGAACAAGATCGAAGAGCGACTAGAGAGTCAATCAAATTTAACGAGGGTCCTCGAAGCATAGTTCTAGGACGTCCAATCGTTCTTCAGATTCAGCCAGAGCAAAAAAAAAGAGCCAAGATAGCAGAGTTGAAGGCCAAATCCGAAATATTCGTGAGAAAACAAGCCATCCAAAACGAGATTGAAAGATGAAGTCTACAAGAAAAACTGGTAGTAGCACAAGCAAGGGAAGAGGCCTTTAAAGAGTTTGAAGAGCTGCATCGTCAACGTTTTGCTGAAGATCTAGACTTGAGTACAGAAAACACACCTCTATGTCCTCGACCGCCTTTGAAGCTAGAACCAACTCCATCGCTGGATTTAGATGAAGATGAAAAGAATATCCCTCTTCTGAAGCAGAAGAAAAGACAGGCTGACGACAAGCCAATAGCAAATATAAAAAGGAGTGAAGTGGAAGTTAACAAGGTACAGTTGGATAGTGAACCCATTCTTCAGTTTCTAAACAGACAGAATCAGTTAACTGAGATCTTGGCCAAGCAGCAACAGCAGAGTCTTATGCCAGCACTCCACTTATCAAAGTTTAGTAACAACCCACTGGACCACAACACATTCACCAGGATCTTTGAATCCCAGATTGAATCGAGATCACAGTCAAGCGAAGTCTGCTTGCAATATCTAGAACAGTACTTGGAAGGAGCCAAAGACCTTATTAAAGAATGCCTACACGAAGAAGCTGACGTAGGATATGTGGAAGCCAAGGAGCTGTTGGAAGACAGGTATGGAGACCCGTACAAAATTTCCAATGCTTATATCAAGAAGATTAAAGAATGGCCAGTGCTGAAGCCTGCTGATGATGTCTCATTAGAACGCCTTTCAATCTTCCTGAAGCAGTGTGTTAGTGCAATGGAATCCCTTTCCTATTTGAGTATATTGGATCATCCTCAGAATCTACAGAATCTGGTTAAGAAGTTGCCGTACAGCCTACAGGATCGATGGAAGAGAAGAGAAGTTATGAAAATGAGAGAATCTAAAAAGGGTTTACCAAGATTTAAGTCGTTTGCTAATTTTGTGGAACGTGAGGTAAGAGTTGCGACTGATCCAGTATTTTCAAGAGAAGCTTTGGAAAAGGTTGGTCCAGATAAAGTCAAGCCTAAGCAGTCGTTGCAGTTAGAGCAAGGACGATCCAGAAAGTTACAAGTCATGTTATCACAGGAGTTAAGAGATGATGTCAGTAAAACTCAAACATGTCGTGGCAAGTCTCAAAAAATCGATTTTGCTCAAACTTTCAGGGTTGATAGCCTTTTATGTCCCAATCATCGTGGTGTATTTAGTTTGCGAAAATATTATTTTTTTCTTGAGAAATAAGGATTTTAGTCGGAACGGGTAATTATGCTAATTTATAGAGCCTCAAATTGACCAACTTCAGTGACCTCATGTAACGAAACTATCTGATCTATGGTAGTGATAATATCATATTCCTTTTGCCTATCATCTATACTTCATTCACTGTCATTATGAAAGATTTCTTTACAATGTGGAATTTATCGCGAATTTTCTCATCAGCCCTACTTTTTCTTACTGTAAAAGTAGCTTCAAAACAAGTGGCATTTTTACTATGGCCGAAACATTAGAATCAATTGATATTTAGGGTATTAATAGAAGAGGAGTTCATCTTCATTTGTGCTAAAAATTAGCTTGGGTAAATTCGTTTTCGATTTTCTACAAGCGCCCGAAGTTACCAAAATACGCAGTTTCTTCCGTCCCCGGCTTAGCTTTTGAAATAACCAAGAAAGACAGGTCTGTCAACACTAAGTCAAACACTTGTACTTTCAACAATGTTTTATTTTAAACATAATTATAAAAATGAGTTTCTAAACTTGTCGATGCAGACGTTTTTAAAAGGATTAAAATCCTTTTTGAGGTATTCTAAACGAAGAACCGTGATGTTTTGGCATATCAATGTTATCTGTGTCAACGATGGCTTTCAAAACAACAACTGAATACGTCTGCAATGCCGCACAGTTTCAACCTCTTATACTTAGCGACTGCTTATACTTCCCAAATTAACTGATACATTGATAATGGGCTAAAGATTCCACTTGATTTCTAAAGTTAATCAGCGAAATCTAATCGACGCCGTTGAGAAATAAAAAGAACTGAATTTATGAAATACTCTGTCTTTCGCCGACGAGACACCAATAATGATATGCATATTGAATTACGTAGCATTTGATTGACGGGCTGTAATCAGAAGTCGCGCCTTTTCTATCGATCTGGCACTGCTGTAAGTAGAAGTGCACTTTCTGCGACCATATGAAGTAAAAACTTTCCGACTCGAAGGTTGTGATTAGTTCAGGTTTGGTAGCCCACAGAAATTAAAATCTTGCATATAATTATTTACTTTCAATATGAACTTAACTCGATTATTTGGATTTGCGCAAAGCTTACAACTCTTTAATTTGTAAAGCAGATTTTGGCAAAGGATATATTATTGTTAGACAGCTAGCCATATAAACGTATGGCTTGACACACATAGGTAAGCTTTCGGTAAAATTTCGCCTATAAATCTTCGACTATATGTAACGTATGTAACGCAAATATTCCAGTTATAATATAAGACCCCTCCCGGGTTTACTTAAGCTTACCCCTAGTGTCTCACGTTCTTATTCCCGATAACACAGAAACTGATTGATTCCAGTCTATTCCAAAAGCTACTTTTATCTTGAATGAAAGCCATCAAAAAGACCCTTGCGCATGAGAATAACTCGTATAAGCACAGGACTTTACAGCCAGTTGATGTCTGAGAAAAAAAAAAATTCAAAACTGAGGTGTCCAGTGGAGTAGCGAGGGGGCAGGGGGGCGATCGCTCCCCCCTAAATATTGATGGCAATGTCACTGGCGTACGGAGGGGGCGGGCACGTGCCCTCCCCAATTTTAAATTTTCATTCTAGGTGCCCCCCCCCCCCCAGATACTGGGTCCTCGCTACGCCTCTGGAGATGTCACCCTTGGGAAATCGTTGTTTCTTTATTTTATTGTACCACCCTATAATGAATATCATATGGTAAATGTATACCAAAAAAAATTTGTCTGAAAATCTAGATTTATCTCGGATATAAACTTTCATAATGAGCCAATTTCGCGGGCTTCATAACACCTCAGTTTTGCAGTTACGTTGGAGTATCGGAATTACCCAGAATCCCTTTCGCTATTGTTTCATTAAAATGACACTTGAGGCATATTTCTGATGAGAAAAGAGTTTTTCATATGACTGCGAGAATCTCCTGGCATAAACGCCGCCGTGACACGTGGTTTGCATTGACTATTTGGTATTCGAGACGTTCAATAACTTTTTGGGTCAAAGATTTAAAATTATGCTTAATTCGTATAGTCTGGCATCCAATTTAATTCTCGAAACATGGCACGGAGATGGCACGAACACGGCGTGGATACAGTCAAGTCAGTATCACGACGCTGTCTTTGTACGCCAGACCAGCAAGGAACTTTTCACAGTCATAGGAATCTCTCCAGGTATTGTCAACAATTTTAAAACAGTCACGATTTCATACAGCTACAGCTGTTTACCATACTGACGATGAGATCAATGTACGGCTTTTTCCCCTTTACTTGAATACCAGACGTGTCCAAGTCACATGAAGCACAGATCTCTTGGAGCATGGATATTGAAAACTGAGATAATCGCGATTGGGACGCAAGTTGACAGATGTTGAAAGTGTCATATGTGATGGGATGCTGAAGTGCCAGAACACTCAATACCTCTCTTCCGACATCATCTAGTACCTTCTCTCTTGAGGCTTCGTTGGCATCCTTTTCAGCCTCTCCGTCTTCATCAATGTCAATTTCATCTGGAATTACTTGCTGTGCTTAAATCGACGCCACAATTTCCACTACCAGCAAATGCTTTAAACGAGCAATAAGTTTCCATGTTTTAAGTCGGAGTTTCTAGTCCTGAAGAAACTTCGCAGGTAAAGGCGCGACTTCTGATTACAGCCCGTCAATCAAATGCTACGTAATTCAATATGCATATCATTATTGGTGTCTCGTCGGCGAAAGACAGAGTATTTCATAAATTCAGTTCTTTTTATTTCTCAACGGCGTCGATTAGATTTCGCTGATTAACTTTAGAAATCAAGTGGAATCTTTAGCCCATTATCAATGTATCAGTTAATTTGGGAAGTATAAGCAGTCGCTAAGTATAAGAGGTTGAAACTGTGCGGCATTGCAGACGTATTCAGTTGTTGTTTTGAAAGCCATCGTTGACACAGATAACATTGATATGCCAAAACATCACGGTTCTTCGTTTAGAATACCTCAAAAAGGATTTTAATCCTTTTAAAAACGTCTGCATCGACAAGTTTAGAAACTCATTTTTATAATTATGTTTAAAATAAAACATTGTTGAAAGTACAAGTGTTTGACTTAGTGTTGACAGACCTGTCTTTCTTGGTTATTTCAAAAGCTAAGCCGGGGACGGAAGAAACTGCGTATTTTGGTAACTTCGGGCGCTTGTAGAAAATCGAAAACGAATTTACCCAAGCTAATTTTTAGCACAAATGAAGATGAACTCCTCTTCTATTAATACCCTAAATATCAATTGATTCTAATGTTTCGGCCATAGTAAAAATGCCACTTGTTTTGAAGCTACTTTTACAGTAAGAAAAAGTAGGGCTGATGAGAAAATTCGCGATAAATTCCACATTGTAAAGAAATCTTTCATAATGACAGTGAATGAAGTATAGATGATAGGCAAAAGGAATATGATATTATCACTACCATAGATCAGATAGTTTCGTTACATGAGGTCACTGAAGTTGGTCAATTTGAGGCTCTATAAATTAGCATAATTACCCGTTCCAACTAAAATCCTTATTTCTCAAGAAAAACATAATATTTTCGCAAACTAAATACACCACGATGATTGGGACATAATAGGCTATCAACCCTGAAAGTTTGAGCAAAATCGATTTTTTGAGACTTGCCACGAATTTTCAAATTTGTTTGATTTTTGCTGACATGTGCTCTTAATTGCACTAGTAATGAACAAAATCAACGCAAGGACGTATGCTATCTCTGTGGTGGAACACATGACCTTGATGACTGCAAAGACTATATGAAGAAAACTCTAACAGAAAGACGAAAATTTCTCTTTGAGCAAAGACTTTGTTATGCCTGTTATAAGACCGGACACAGATCTTGTGGATGCACACAGAAACAACAATGTAAAGTATGCCTTGGTTGTCACCCTACAGGATTGCATGATTACAACTTTCGTCAATCGAAGACCAGTGATGGCAAGGAACCAATGAAAACAAAGGATGAAGAAAGCAATCAAAGTGAATCTCAAGAATCAAGCTCAAGAATCGTTGCAATAGAAGTTGACAAGAGCAAGTGTATCCCAAGCAAGAAAAATGGTCACCACGATAACAAGAACAACCAAGATACAGATATAAAGTCTATGCCTATGGTCCCAGTGAAACTACAAGCCAAGAATCAAGCTGAGATCATAACCTATGCCATGTTAGATAACTGTAGTACTGGATCCTTCACAACGAACGAAACATTGAAGAAGCTCAACCTTGAAGGTACGAACACAAAGATTACTATCAGAATTATAAATGGATCAAAGGTACAAGACACGAAAGTGGTAGCGGGTCTCGTTGTTTCTAACGTCAATGGAAATAACTGCATAGAACATCCCAAGGCGTATACTAGAGATGAGATACCAGCATCAGCAGAAGAAATTCCTCATCCAGAACTTGCTGGTAAATGGCAACATCTTAAATCTGTTGCTGACAAGATGCCATCTTTAGTGCAAGGATTAAAGGTCGGTCTACTCATTGGTACGAACTGTCCGAAAGCCATTGAGCCCAAAGACTTCGTTGAAAGTAAGGACAGTGGACCATGCGCTATCTTAACATTTGCAGGATGGACAGTGATTGGACCTCGGTACATGTCAAGTAATCGTTATCTGATGTCACATGGTTGTTATAATGACAGAATAATCGCTCAAGAAGTATGCTCTAATAAGCCCCTGGAACATCATTTCATGGTAGAGAATAGCGTTAAAGAGATTGTAACACCAGAGAGACTGAATAGGTCGTTAGACCTTGAATTCAGTGAATCAGTACTTAGCAATCATCCCAAGTTCTCCATTGAAGATAATCTGTTTCTAAAGAGAATTCAACAAGGATTGATTGATGTGAATGGTCATTACGAGATGCCATTACCGTTTCGAGATGCCATTACGGTTTCGAGATGATGTTTACATGCCCTATAACAAGAATCAAGTCGTCCAGAAAGCTAAGTGGTTAAAGAAGAAACTCCTTAATGATGACAAGTTATGCCAAGATTACAACAATTTCATGAAAAACATCATTGACAAAGACTACGCAGGGAAAGTACCACCACATCTGATTTCACCACCACCAGGAAAGACATGGTATATATTCCGCATCACGGCGTGTACCACCCTAACAAGCCAGACAAAATCCGTGTTGTCTTCAACTGTAGTGGAAAGTTCAACAGAGTATCTCTCAACGACAGACTTCTACAAGGTCCTGACTAAACGAATACTTTGGTTGGTGTACAAGATTCAGACAAAAACCAGTGGCTTTCATGGGTGATATAGATTCCATGTTTCACCAAGTTCGAGTAAGAGAAAACCATCGCAACTTTCTACGTTTTCTATGGTGGACTGATGGCGATATGTCCTGTGACCCTGAAGAGTATCAAATGAACTTACATCTCTTTGGAGCTGTTTCATCACCGAGCTGTGCCAACTATGCGGTGAAAAGAACAGCGGATGATTTTGGAGAAGTTCGTGAGAAAACTGCTAACATACTTAGAAAAAAATTCTATGTAGACGACTGTTTACGGTCTGTAGAATCTGAAAAGGAAGCCGTAGAACAGATCCACAGTGTAATAGAAGCTTGCGCAAAAGGTGGTTTTACAATGAGCAAAATCATGAGCAACAAGAGAAGTGTGTTGGAATCAATACCAGCCGAAAAACGATGCAAGGCAGTAAGAGATATCGATCTTAGCTGTGAAAATCTGGCTATAGAACGTGCCTTAGGAGTCCAATGGCACATAGAAACCGACATGCTGGGCTTCAAAATAACACTTCAAGACAAACCACTAACCCGTAGAGGTATCCTATCAACTATCAGCTATCAGCTCAGTATATGACCTGATCGGAATAGCTGCCCCAGTAATACTGCAAGGTAAAATAATTCTTCAACAGCTGTGTAAAGAGAAAACAGATTGGGACGACGATATTCCAGATGAGTACAGATCTCAATGGGAAAAATGCAGGAAAGATCTACCAGCCCTGGAGAAATTTACTATTCAAAGATGTCTCAAGCCAGAACACTTTGTCAAGTTATTGAAGCTCAAATTCATAATTTGGAGCTAAATACTTACCAAGAGGGTCTCTTCGGCCCTGTGATTAATATCTGAATGATTTCCTGTGGATTTCTGTGAAAAAGAGAAAACATTTTAGCAAGTTCCAAAATTGAGATTTTTCCTCACCCCAGGGTCATCGAAAAATTCAATTTTTGGACTTTTTAGCCAAAATGAATTTGGAGCTAAATACTTACCGAGAGGGTCTCTTCTGCCCTGTGATTAATTAATATCTGAATTATTTCCTGTGGATTTCAGTGAAAATCAGACAGGTTAACAATAAAGGTGACATTCATTGTGCCTTTTTGATAAGAAAAGCATGCCTCGTGCCACTGAAGTGATAACAATACCTCACCTCGAGCTCACGGCTGCTGTTCTATCAGCTAAGATTGGGAACAAGTTAGCTGAATAAATTGAACATGATTTACAATCAGTTTACTGGACTGATAGTACTGTCGTCCTAAGGTATACTAACAGCACTCGAAACCGATACCACTTCTTTGTGGCAAACAGAGTACAGGCAATCAGAGACAGAACAGATCTAAGTCAGTGGAGGTACGTGAGTGGAAAAGAAAATCCAGCAGACGATGCCTCAAGAGGTTTAGAAGTCAATCGCTTTATTGAGCAGGAACAATGGTTAAAAGGCCCTGAATTTCTATGGAGACCAGAAAACGAATGGCCTGAATGTCCATTTGATGTCGATGAAATTACTACAGATGATCCCGAGGTCAAGATAACTGTCAAGGCAACCATAGTGAAACAGGAGGTTGATATCTTCGAACGATTCAGCTATTTCTCACAATGGTATTTCCTAAGGAAAGAGGTTGCAAGAATATTGAAGCTTCAATCCAAGTATCGTAAGGACGTTTCAACAAGCTCTGTGGAAAATGTTGGTCAAATGTGATTACAGCTGATGAATTACAGAAAGCTGAAACAGTTATTCTAAAGATAGTGTAAGAAGCTACCTTCCAAGAAGAGTTAACAGCTTTGGAAAACTTGAACCAGAACAACGAACTCTCCTCAAGAAGAAAAAGGCGGAAATCGAGAAATCAAGTTCACTATACCATCTCGACCCATTCGTGGATACTGATGGATTGATGCGCGTTGGTGGTAGATTGAGCAAATCACCAGATCTAGTCAAGAATCAGAAACACCCAATAATCCTGCCCAAGAAAGGACATATTACAGAATTAGTCATTCGTCACGCACATCAGAAGCGCACAGTGGAAGAGAAATTACACTCAATGAGCTTAGAAACCAGTACTGGATCATTAATGGCAATTCCATGGTCAGATGGTTCATATCCAGATGTGTAACATGTAGACATTTACGTGCAACAGTAGGAGAACAGAAAATGGCTGATTTACCTAAAGATGGTCTAACTCCAGCACCGCTATTTACATTTTGCTCTGTAGATTATTTTGGACCATGTTTAATCAAAGAAGGAATAAAGAAATTAAAGCGATATGCCGTATTGTTTACGTGTCCAGCAAGCAGAACAATACACCTAGAATCAGTTAATTCTTTGGAAACAGAAGCCTTTCTGAATGCCTTAAGACGTTTCATTGCAAGAAGAGGACCAGTCAATGCGCTCTGATCAAGGTACCAACTTAGTGGGAGCTGTGAGAGAAATGAAAGAAGAAGTCTTGAAGGAGATGAATGAAGAAAGAATCAGAGAATATCTGCTCCGAAATGCAGAGGCCGACTGGGTAATGGAATGGAAATTCAACCCCCCTGCCGCGTCACACAAGGGTGGGTCCTGGGAAAGACAGAAAAAGAAAGACGCACAGTGAGAACTATACTCGTGGCATTGACATGCGAGCACAGTCATGTTTTGAATGATGAATCGTTCAGAACATTGCTCACAGAAGTTGAGAGTATCGCCAATAGCCGACCATTGACATTTCCTACCAGTGATCCAGATGATTTGGGAAATCCACTAACGCCGAATCATTTATTAACAATGAAGTCGAAGATTGCCTTACCACCACCTGGTGAATTTCAACGGGAAGATCTCTATCTGCGCAAGCAATGGAAAAGAGTTCAGTATTTGGCAGAACTAATTTGGACAATATGGAAAAAAGAGTATCTAAATTTGTTGCAAGAGAGAAAGAAGTGGACTTGCCCCAAAAGGAACTTCGTGGTTGGAGATGTAGTACTAGTAGCTGATGAAAGAACCCCAAGAAATTTATGGACCCTCGCACAAGTCATACAAGTGAGACAAGATAACAAGGGACTGTCTTGTTTTTTTGTCAGCGGTCGTCAAGCAATACGGACGCTACTTTGCTTGCTCCTGCTTTTCGAAGCTTTTTTCAACTCTATTGAATCTCTAAATTGTCCTTTTATTTCATTTTTTTCTGTTTCAATTCTATTATTATTCATTATATCAATATGGGCACTTCAAGTGAGTCTGATCTGAAGTATATTGATGCACTTTCTTATGCCCATCCTTTCCCATCCTATCTTATTTATTTATATATATATATGTATATATATCTGGATGTGTCTATTGTGACGGTAAAGTGCTCAATACATTAAAATGTAGAGCGTTATAGATTATAGATTGTAGATAGATCAAAGACAAGACATCACTTTTGCTGTTACTCGGAGTTTCACGCTTACGCGATCATGTCGCTACAGTTCCATTTACACAGTAAAAAGTGTCAGGGATCTTTAAAACCTCTGCAAGAATTGGTATTTCGGATTTTCCAAACCTAAACTCGGTCTTGCATTCGTCTTGTGACATGTAATCTAGGTCAAGTTTTGGATAACTCCAGTAGGGTAAACACGGATTTCTATGGTTGCAAATGTCATAAATTGCTAAAAGCTCACACTCATCTATGATATCCTCCAGGAAAAGTATAATTGAGGTCTCGAATATGGATTTCTTTCTGAACATGTCGTAAAATCTCAACTAAACACAGCCCTCGCTGTCAACAATTGATCAAAATCATATTTTGCGTCAACACGAAGACGAGAACCTAAGCAAAGTACCAGTCCTCTCACGGTCACACTTGGTCCTTGTCCTCGTCCTCGTCCCCAAATCTAAAGCTCGCTAATAACATTTTCAAGTTAATGTACGTTCACTTTAATATCTGTTATCGGGTTGTAATGCCCATAGATTTCCGGCGTTCAGACAAGATGAAGATCATGTACCATACAAAAATTTGAGTTAATATTTACAATCGATTTTATAGTAATTGACTGTAGAAATTTGCCCCAAATCTGTGTTGTTTTCCTCAAGCATGCATCTCCATGATACGTGCTTATCCATGCTTACACCTGGCAAAATTGCTTACTTTTGCCAAAGTGGTGACTTCCGGCGCTTAGATTCAGGTAGTAGGTCTGGTTTATGTTGCTTGACTGTCAACTGTTTATTCTACTCATTGACGTCACGGCTGTGAGTTGCATCATTACTACTGAGGTCAGATCGACATGAGAAATACCTGCAAATCTAGTTGGCAATAGTTTTTATCTAAGCCATTTTGTGATGGATCTCTTTAAAAAAAGTTATGCTTCGGCAGTATCGTCTATTTTGCCAACCTACAATCCGAAGCGGATCTTGATGAAGATATGGAAGTTACAATTGCTAGGTCCTTGAAGGTAATAGCAATTAATTCTATTTTTAAGATCCTCCAATGAAAGCTGAATGAAAATAATAACTATAATTGCTGCTCGGCCACCAATGAGTACCATGCCTGCTAGTGAATAAGAAAACTCACCAAACTTCGACACCTAAGGGCGTCAGCATCAAAGTATTCCAGCTCTCGTGACCCAGAATTGTTTTACTCTGCTTAATAAATCAAATGAAAACTGCACCAACTTTGCTTAAATTGCGTGCCGCACTAATATAAGCAATAAAATTTACTCGAGCAACGTTTTTCAACAACATGGTCGCATTGAGTAAGGAATTTAAGTAACTTAACCATCATGGCAAGAATAATAACTAATAACTATAATAACTTTATTATCTATAAAGCGCCTTTCCTGGTGCTCAAAGCGCTGAATTACAAAATTATAATCAAACAACTAAAACCTATTATACTAAAAAATATACTATATTTATATCACTTTCTCTAGTAAAATCTATACTTAATTAAAATAAGCTAACCTAAATAAGTACGTCTTAAGCTGTTTCTTAAAAATATCAACAGACTGACTATTCCTAACACTCTGGGCTCGCGGGCTCATGGAATACGCGATTTAAATGTGTATCTGAAAACAATGAGTTGTCCGTCACCAAGCAACATAAGTCAGATTCTCTGAAGGAAATTCCAATCACCAACGGTTTGTTGAAAATAAAACATATTTTTTATGGCTTTTCGTTATCGGATGATCACAATTTTCAAGAATTAACACCTACGTTCACCGACCTAAACAATCAACTCAAAAAAATAATATGTAAAATCACAAAAAGGGCAAAAAAGCTTTTTTTCAGAAGGCGCTTGTGCTTAATCTCACCTAATCTATGGTTTTGATCAGCTGAATTCCGCACGCAGTCACTTATGAAAAATATATTTGTTGTAAATGAATAAAGCATAAATCTGTGAAATTATTCCCAAGAATTTCTTTCTTTCTATTCAAAGATGCTCTCTTGCTTCTTTCATAAACTGAGACTCAATATTATAAGAGTTATTAAGTAAATTCACACGGTATTTTTCGCTCGAGCTCGGTTCATTTTAGATTCAAGCGACGAAATCCCGAGGACCCTACGAAAGCTTATAATAAGAACCGACTTTATGATATTCAAAATCAATATTCTTTCGTCCTCTGCTCGAACGATCATCGATTGACAACTGACCCAAAGATGAGTCCAAAAAGACCAGCCATGGCGGTACAAGTGCAAGTTGAACTTCCGAACTCTGTTGTTCTGAAAGGAGCCATCGAGCGCGTCGTTATCGTATTGTTCAAGCGACTGAGAAGCAGAATGAGTATGTTTAACACTAATAAATGTTTTTTTTAAATTCTGAATCGAACAAATTGTAGTATCTTGGTCAAAGGAAATATTTTGATCAACTTAGAAATATTGGATCAGCCAACTTTGAGTTATTAAACTTTTTATTCAACATTCTTCTTCATAGTAAGACATTGCTTGGACTGATTCATTCGTAGCCCTTGACCAATAATGTTGTGTTTTTTGAAATCATTCTGGTTATTGATCTTTTTATAGTCATTTTTTTTTTCTTTGATTGTTCTTGAGTTCCGTAAGATTCAAACCCACAAATGAAAGTGCATGGATTTTCAAAATAACCCTTGTTGGAGCTGACTTTTCGGTGAGGGCTGATGGGCCGCAAGAAAACAAATCAACGATTTGATGTGAATGCCCACAACAAGAAGGTGAAAGAGTTCAAGATACTGAAAGACCAGCTTAAAGGAAAACGTGTACAAGTTCGGAGACTTCAAGATAAGGTAAAGGTTGACTAATAAACTAGCATCTACTACAGCACAAACTGTAGATATTTTTCATTCGTTGTTAGATTCTTTTCCTCTCTAATCACATAATTATATAATTTCACACATGTGCATCTTACTACCTGCTACATAAGCTTATAATAAGAGATTGAGTGGGTTAACTCATGAATGTTAATTTGATTATATTTGCAGATCAAACAATTGAAGAGTCAACTTCAAGTAAAAAGGTCTTCCACTGTCATTAAGTATTTAACTTTAAAAAAGAAAAATACTAGGCAACACAAGCCATCTGAGATAAATGATGCTGGAAAATTAGATTTGCCCGAAAGACGGTCAGAAGAGAGAATTTTAGAAACTCTTGAGTGTGCATCAGTAATTCATGGGGCAACTGAACAAAATAAAAAGCCAGCATTAGATGGTATGTGGTGCACAGTAATGGCAAATGCTTCACCTCAGCAATTATCATCATATTTAGAAAAAACACCTAAAATTAAGAAATCATTACCAGCATTTGTAAAAAAGAATATCAAACAGTTTGAGAAGAGTGACAGAAATGC
This sequence comes from Anthopleura xanthogrammica, assembly GCA_964019055.1. Classification (NCBI taxonomy): domain Eukaryota; kingdom Metazoa; phylum Cnidaria; class Anthozoa; order Actiniaria; family Actiniidae; genus Anthopleura; species Anthopleura xanthogrammica. Next base: position 13,313,047 of record OZ025211.1, on the reverse strand, counting down.
TGCCCGTAGCTTGAATGTATTATACAGTGGTGGGTTAATTAGCAAGAATAAATACAAGCAAATAAGGAGTGCTTCTACCCTGCTTACTAATAGTTCAAATAACAAAAACTTGATTAGTAAGAGTGCTATTCAATTTATGGATGGTGTAGCTATTCCAAAGATTTTGCCATATGATAAGTTGATGAGCTATGTTAATAATCTAGACATAGGAGAATTAAATGATATGTCTGTTTTTTGCCACAACTTGGGTGATGACAATCAGGTTGATGGAAAGTACAGAGACCTTGAAGATCTAGTTATGAGAATGGCAAGGATGTATCTTACTATTGAGAAAAAATTTTTCAAACCAGAAAGTTCACTTCTTAATTGGTTTGGAGAACAAAAGGGTTCTTTTAAAGTTGCTATTGGTGCTGACGGTGCACCTTTTGGCAAGGAATCAGAGGCAACAGCTTGGCTTGTTAGTTTTTTAAATGTAGGTAACCGTGTTGCTTCTTGTAATGACAACTTCCTACTTTGTGGTGCCAACTGCAAGGAAGATCATATTGCAATGGTCAGATATGCCTCACACGTAGTCAGTGAAATCACTACAATTGAGGCAAAAGTCTACACTTTTGAGAATACAACAGTTACTTTTTCTTTTGAGCTGTTGCCATCTGATATGAAGTGGATAGCATTTTATAGCGGTGAACTGAATAATGCAGCCTATTATTTCTCATCCTTTGCTAATGTAAATGATAAAAACAAGGGCAAACTAGGAAGCTCTCTAGGAACTAGTCCTGAAGATACTTGGAGGCCATGGAGGTATAATGATAGGATAAATGTAGCAAATAGTGTAAGAGAATTCAAAGAGGAGTTAGACCAGAGCAAGTTGGCTGATTCGACTAAACGGAACAAAGTGTTACAGTTTATCAGAGACAAAGAGTCACGCCAAGAAAATATCCCAATTTTAGGCAGACTAGTAAATAAGGCTTTTGCAGAGCCATTACATAATTGTAATAATGCATGGCAACATTTCAACAAACATCTTTTAAACACAGTTAGATTTTTCAAATATACCTAAAGGTATAAATGATATAACAGACCTGAAAGAAGATTGTCCTTTTCTTATTTATATGAATGCAATTAAAAATAAGGTCAAATGTAACCTGTTATATACTAAACTGAAGAGGTGGTTTCAAAATGGCTATAGCAAATCCTTTGATTACAGGTTCACAGGGAATGAAAGCAGACTTTTCTGTCATAACTTTATGTTCATTATTGAAGCTGTTGCAAATCACCCCAATGTAACCCAAAGGGTTCTTTTGAAACTCCATGCACTGGCATTTGTGGGCTTGAACCCTAGGGATGCAGTTTCATTGTTCTCCAGACAAACTCCCACCCCAAGTTATGTAGCTGATTTGAAAAAAGTTTGTACTATGTATTACAATGCTTGCTCAATGTTCCTAAACTCTGTAACACCTACTGTATGGACTATTGGTCATGCTATTCCATACCATGCAGAAATCATAAAGAGAAAATTCAACTTGGGATTGGGTATAAACACTATGCAAGGGAGGGAGGCAAAGCATATTAAAATAAAAAAATATGCAGAGCATTCTTTGCCATCTAACCGATGGGGTCTTGTCTTCAGACATGATCATATTAGCACATTTTATCTCAGGGAAAATGATCCACTTGCTAGTATGTATAAGCACACAGATGTTAGCTATGTCCCAAAGTACTGCACGGAAAGCAATGAATATTGCTACTGTGGCTTGCCAAAACAGACTGTTCAACAACATTGTCTGTTTTGCGCTCATGCTTTGAGGGGGGCAATCTCAAGAAGTGCTGAGCAGTGCAAGTTAGATCTGCAAATTTGTCAACTTCTTAGTGTTACTGAATAACTACTTACATATTCTTTGAAGGCATTTTGCTGCTTACAATGTACATTTCTGTACACTTTTTAAACCATTTATCTTACCCATAATGAAAGAATAAAAAACAAAAAGAAAAAAAAGTATTTCTGATGAAGCTTTGTGTTATTTGTTTGTAAACATAGTAAGTAGTTTATTAGAATGATTATTTTTGCCAATGAAATAGGCAAATACCTGGGCCTCTTCTTTTTTCATGACTAATAAGATAAAGAACATTTGTCTCTATTTCACTAGCCAAGTATAATCATTCTAGTATAATGAACAGATAAGTATAAGTTAAGATAGAGAACTTAGATACAAACATGGGTAGTTTAATTTAGGTATTTTAGATATACCAGCCCAGGGTTACCAATCCCTAGGGAGTAGTGATAGAGTGATTTTCATATGACTGTGAAAGAATATAGACCATTTAGTTTGTACTAGTTGATAAAGACAAAAGAAAATCATTGGTTTAAAGTTTACTATTTTCAAGTATTTGTTTGCCTATTCTTTCACGGTCATATGAAAGTCACTCTAGTGTAGATAGTTTAGACTAGATTAGATATACTACGAGCTGGGGTAACCAATCCCTGGGGAGTAGTGATAGTGTAGATAGTTTAGACCAGATTAGATATACTACAAGCTGGGGTAACCAATCCCTGGGGAGTAGTGATAGTGTAGATAGTTTAGACTAGATTAGATATATTACAAGCTGGGATAACCAATCCCTGGGGAGTAGTAATAGTGTAATGCACTAGTCAGTGGAATCCCCCACCCCTAACAACCCGGGGAATACGGGGCATTAGCAGGGATATAGCGGGGTATTGGATGGACATTAGATCACAAGTGCATAAACAGTTTAGATTACACTTGTGTAAGGGAAGGTAAATTTTTTCTTTGATCTGATGTAACTACATTTTGCCTATTGTATATATTAAAGGGCCCTATTAAATAATAGCATCTCAGTTTGCTCTTTTTCTCTCGTGTCTTTTACTTCAAAATACAAAATATATAAATTGACCAACAAATATATGAAAGATTATTTATACCCAACATACAATCATGAAAATCAGAGCAGAATTACAAAATTTAAATATCCATCACTGGGTATTTATAATGTCAACGTTCACAAATACAGTAAGAAAATGTCTTTAAGCAAATTATCAAGGCGAAGGAAAATTATAGCTAGATGTTAACTTTCACAACAAAAGTAAAGAAAATTATATATGCTGAGGGATACCATATTCATTCCACGCACCATAATAAAAAGAAATTGAAATCAATTCCTTCGTAAACGAATAAATGATTTGAAATGGACGGTCTTGTCTACAGTTGAGAGCTACATAATCTTTGTTTTTGATTAGCTTGCACATAGAGCGTGGTGATTCCGCAGTAGGTACCAGCTTGGCATGCTGCATCAGGGCATGTATTTTTTCATCAGAGGTGAATGTCATTTTGCATCTTCTTTTCGTTTCTATTACTGAATCTGTCAGCCTCTCACATCTTACTTTTAATACATCAAACACCTCAAATGGTAGGTTTCTCGAAAATGAAATCTTCCAAGGGTTTCTTCCATTTGGCTTTCCACTCATCCTCCTCAAAGCCGTTGTGTTCCACTGTCTCAGTTCCCGAGTAAGTATTTTCGAAGGTTGGGCCAAGAAATACTTCGCTTTTTTCTCACATTCCAGAGTATATTTCTTAAGAACGGCTCTAGTAAGTTCTAAGAGTTCTCTTTTGATTTCTAAGGTTTTTTTCCTGTCCCAGATATCACTTTCTTGCTCGAATTCCACCAATGCATAATAAACCTTATCGTAAGCGAGAGCCGCCATCTTGGATTTTGACAACTAAATTTAGCGGAATAACCGCATACTTAACGCGGGCTCGGCGGAATTTAAAGCGCGGATTTCGAATGGCTGACAGCCCACCGTGAATGTTAATAGGAAGTGAATTCCAAATTTGTGGAGCATTAATTGAGAAGGCTCTATAGCCATACGTCTTAAGATTATAACTGCGAGTTTCTAGTAAATTCTTTGTGGAAGAGTGAAGAGAACGAGCCAGCTTATATGGTGAGATAAGATTTCTAATATGACATGGTGCTAAATCGTTCAAGGCTTTGTAGGTAATGAGAGCTACCTTAAATAGAATACGTTGCTTAACAGGCAACCAATGCAAATCAATTAATGATTGCGTAATATGATCAAATTTCCTAGTCATTGTGATAAGCCTGGCAGCTGTATAATAGTGAATTGCAATAGTCAATCCTACAAATTACAAATGCCTGAACAAGTTGTTTAGTGTCTTCAACATTTAAGTATCGCCTAATGCGAGAAATACATTTGATGTGATAATAGCATGACTTACATACAGCCATTATTTGACTGTCCATCGACATAGTGTTATCAAAAACGATGCCAATGTTTCTAGCAATGGGAGAGGGCTTGATATATTCATCTCCAACTAGTAAGTTGTTAAACAGAGGACTGGGTCGATGACTAGCTCTTAACACTAGTAGTTCTGATTTATCGTCGTTTAGTTTGAGTCTGTTGCCCGACATCCAGTTACTAATGGAGTGCATACAAGCTTGGAGTTGCTCTGTTCTCACATGCATATGGCCAGGTATGGAAGGCTGAAACGACAAATAGACTTGTGTATCATCCGCATAGAAATGATAGCTCATATTGTGGTAACTCATGATGTCAGCGAGCGGAGAAGTGTACAGTGAATAGAGAATTGGTCCAAGTACTGACCCTTGTGGAACTCCACAGCTTAACACATGGTCATCAGAGGTGTGTCCATCCAAACTAACATGCTGCGTCCTAGCGCCAAGGTAGGAATGAAACCAGGAAAAGGCCTTCCCAGTAATACCATAACGGTTATAAAGTCTATTCAGCAGTATATTGTGGTTGACAGTATCAAAGGCAGCTGAAAGATCAAGCATCCGCAGTAGGACACAGCCTTTTTCATCAACAGATCGAATTATGTCATTGTGAATCTTAAGTAGTGCAGTCTCTGTGCTATGATGACGTTTATACGCTGACTAAAGTTTTTCATCCAAATTGTTAGTCATAATGTAACGGTCGAGTTGAGATGCAACACCCTTTTCAACACATTTTGATATGAATGTTAAGTTAGAAATAGGTCTATAATTATGCAAGATTTCATTATCCAACGATGGCTTCTTAATGATAGGAGTGACAGCAGCTCTTTTTAATTGTGAAGGGACCAGGCCCTGGCATAGACTCAAGTTGGTGATTCTAGTAATAACAGGCAATAAAATGTCAAAACAGTCCTTCATAAGTACAGCAGGTAGAGGATCAAGATAGCAGGATTTGAATGAGTTGCCAACCAGTTTGGATAAGTCATATTCAGTGATAGAAAGAAACTCACTCAGCTCAGAAGGACAGGGAAGAGAGTCCATGAAGGGATTTTCAACATTCAGACATCTAACATTGAGAAATCCCTTGATGACAGTGACCTTTGTAGTGAAGAAGTCAGCAAACCTATACCAAAGCTAAGTAGGACTTGTATAGGTTGGGAGAATGCGGTCAGCTTTGCGATGTAGTAGCTTGCGGTCTTGAAAAGCACCCTCTGATCATGTTGGTTTTCTTTGATTAAACTAGAGTAGTAATCCATTTTTGACAGCATTAACATGTCATTGACGATCTTGCACGGCTTGACATAAAGATCCCGGTCGATCTTAGATCTAGATTTACGCCACTTTCGTTCAAGCTTCCTCCTCTTCAATTTTTGAATTGAGATGTCGTTTGAGTACCACGTTGCATTAGGACGGATAGTAATAGAGCGTTTTTGTAAAGGTGCATGCTCATTCAATAGAAACAGCAGATCTTCATTGTATCGATCAACAAGTTCAGTAAGATTAGCAGATGAATCATTTGATGTTAACAAGGAAGAGTTTGTAATATCTTGGCGAAATTTTTCCGTATCAACTGATCTTATTTTCCTGAAAGTTATTTCCTTCTTCGTGTTAGATGGCTTTTTGATTAATAGGTTGCATAGAACTGGAAAGTGATCAGAAATCATCAAGTTATTTACAGAGAGGTCACTTACAATACTGTCATCAGCTCTAGTTATGACGAGGTCAAGCATATGATTGCATTTATGCGATGTTGTATTTACATGCTGGACCAAATTGAAGGACTGCAGTAGCTGAACGAATCTTCTGGCGGTTGAATCGTTGTCATCATCAACGTGAAAATTAAAATCACCAGCGACGAGTAAGGAGCAAGGACTAGTTGCCAACAGTTCTAGAAAGGTTGTAAATTCATTAAAGAACAGTTCTAAGGTAATCCTGTTAGACGATGAAGGAGGACGATAAACGGTGACAATTCTTAGACTAGTTCCCATATGATTAATATTCACATCAGAAAATTCGAAGGACTTATATGATATTCCGTCAAGTTTTTGTGTTGTCACATTGAAAGATTTCTTGTATAAGAGAGCAACGCCACCACCTCTAGATCCAGGAGGTACAGAGTATAGCCAGTAGGACAAAGATCACGGATAATAAGATCATCAGTGTCATTAGATTTAAGCCATGTCTCAGTCAATGCCATAATATCAATATTATTGTCAACAATAAAATCCTTAATGATTAACGTCTTATTTAGGACAGACCAGGCATTCAATAGGCAAAAAACAGATTTCCCAGTACTAGTGTTGTTGCAGCAAGAACGATATTTTTTACTACCATTAGTTTCAATGTCAATAGAGATTAGATTACCAAGGTTAACAGAGTCAGGTTTGTAAGGATCATTAGGTGATATTGAATCTCCAACAATAGGACAATTGTACTTGTAGTAACAGTCCAGTGGATTTGGATATATTTGCATAGGGCGCAAAAAACAACCATTTTGAAAACTTGAATGAATATTATTCGAAGTAGGTATATTTGAAGAGTAACCATGACCAAGATGATAATACTTTCCGTAGCCTTGTGCGACAGAGATTTTTCTTGAGATATTTTTGCCAGACCTGCATCCACGACGAAAAGATCGAGCAATACCAATGACTTTCAATTTCGCCCACGTCTTGGCGTCAACTCTTGAGGTTATACAAAATTCAGCTAAAATCAGCTTCAGATTTGAACTAGAATATACGAAATTCATAGTCCAACTGTTCAATAAGGCCTTGCAGAACGAAGAAGTATCATAAAAGTAATAAAAATACTAAAACGTCGTAAAAATCTAAGAGCTAAAATTTGTTGTGCAGCCAGTGAGGCGCACCTAATATTCTGAAGAACCAAGAACCAAGGGATTTCTTCAAAACATTTAGACCATTCTTATCAACAAAGGGCCATAAGGGCAATACTGAAATTCATCTGAGAGCTGATGGCGATGTCACAGAGAAACATCAAAATAGGGTCACAGAACTGTTTGCTGATTATTTCGCTACAATGGCTGATGGTATTGGGGGTGATAAAAGTAAACTTGACAAAATGGACAACTTGGAAATCATCCAAGTGTGTTAGCAATTGCTAATAACATCAAAAACAAACAACAATTAATCAATCAATCAATTAATCTTTATTAGGGTTATTAATCAGATAAAGAACATTGTCTTTTTTCCAATCTGGCTCTTGAACCATAACAACAACATAACTTTGAACCACTCAACAGCGCCCACGTAAAACGTACATTGGAAAAGCTTAAGGAAAGAAAAGCAATGGGGTACGATGCCATTCCACCTAAAATCCTGAAAATTGGAGCTACTCAACTTTCTACCTCTCTCTCAACCCTCTTTAATTCATGTATCAACAAGGGAATTTGGCCCAGACAATGGAAACGAGGTGAATGGATTCCAACTTTTAAAAGAGATAAAGCTCAAGCGATTACTAATTACAGACCAATAACAGTTTTGCCTTGCATTGACAAAGTTTTTGAACAGCTTCTGGGAGAACAAATAACTGATAAATTTGACAGCCAGCTTGCTGACGGTCAATCAGCATATAGAAAACACCGCAGTTCCTTGGACTTAAATGGCAAAATTATCAAGACATCTGATTCGTTGAAAATCTTAGGAGTTACAATAGATAATAAGTTAAATTTTAATGAGCACATCAATGATGTATGTAAGAAGATGATAACTAGCGGTAAGCTAGTGTGGGCTGCGTCGGTGTTTCTAATGAAACCGTTGTGATAAAAAGATAAATTTTACACCTTAAAAAAATATGAAAGATCACCGACTGACGTTTTGGACGCTATTCCTTCGTCGGAGTAAAATAGAGAATAAGATTGGAAGGTAGTGTATATATGGTAAAGATAGAAAATAGATAACCAATGTATCTAAGAAGGCTCGTCAAAGGGTTGGGGTTATAATGAGATTGAGAAATCTAATTCTTACCACTGCAAAGTTAGTACTTTTTAAAACAGCTATCTTACATATTGCTATTTAGTGTGGCATTTTTGTAGGACTAGTGATACTCGTAGGCTGGAGAGAATCCAGGAAAGAGGATTGAGGGCTGTTTACAAGGACAGTAAGTCCAGTTACAATCAGTTATTGAATAGGGCTAATTTGCCTACGCTGTTAAATAGAAGTCTTCAAGACATTTGTATTTTAATGTACAAAGTAAACACACTAAGATGTGTTCCGAAGCTATCAGTAACATTTTTATACCTCGTGATTCATGCTACAGCCTAAGAAAATCAGACTTTCTTATACCTAGATTTAACACAGTAAGGTTTGGTAAGCATTCTCTTCGATATTTAGGCCCTATCCTAGGGAGTATGATAGATAAAGAAGACAAAACCTGTAAATCACTAAGTGATTTTAAAAATCGTATCCGCAACAAAGACTTAACATCTCTAATTGATGACGGTTGCAGAGGATGTTATTCGTGTAAAAATTGAAGGGTGGTTATTTTATTTTGTCTTATTCAATTTTATATTTCTTATTTGAATTTTTTGAATTTCAATTTTATAAGTTAATTTAGATAAGGATTTTTATTGCTTAAAGTTATATTGTATAACATTATATCGAAAAAAAATTATATTTTAGAATTAAGAATTAATTTAATATTTAACTAATCTGGATTTTATGATTTTTCTATCTATCTATCGATCTCTCTATCTATCTATCTATCTATCTTTAGATTCATCTGTGCTCCCTAATGTAACGTATTTTGAATAGTCTGTAGCAACCCACTGTAAGCAGGTTGGCGAATTATAAAGCCATGTAATTATAGATCAGAGGAGTTATTTTAAGCTATAAAAGCTTCACTGTCTTTCGCCCTTCCTTCTAGAAATGACATTCAAAATAGTCGGAAAATGTTACAATAGGGAACATCTTCGTGGGTTCCCTGGATTTTAAATCTTTTGAAACGTGAATATCCGGTGACATATATATCAACGGTGGGTACATATAGCATGTAGAATATAGAAATATGCTTAGAGAACAAAATACAATCCATTGCTATATCTGGTCTGCAGTCTGCGTTCTGTTTGTGTCATACACCGGGTGAGTTGAGAAATTTATATAGACCGCCAAGCCAGTGGCTCTCGGTAATTTGTTCAGAACGGGCCCTGCATTTTGTAGTCTAGCCAATTCTACATAAACTGCCTTTTAAGTATTGCAAATTCAGGTTATTAAAGATTTTGTAAGCAATAAATCGTTAGGTTCAACTTAATGTTACATATTTGAGTATGAAAAACCGCTAAAACATGGCGCCAAACAAAGGAACTTTACGGTCAACTTAACTCTAATATTGCTTAAAATACATAAATTAAACAGTAAATGCGTAATATATATAATAATTTACCTTAAAGATGCCTTGTGAGCTCATAAAGGTCCATATTTGCGGATTTAAAGAAGGATTTTGAGCCAGCAAATTTCCAACTAACAACTTTTCTTCTCGCCTGCTAAACAGATACCACGTGTCTGCCTCGTTTACATGTCATGACAAACCAACACCACAGGGGAGGGGAGGGGATTGGGTTAACGGTTCAGATTAACGTTGTGACAGTTTTCGCAGTGGAAATAAAATATTTCTTTCAAATAACTACACGATAGCTTTTTTCAAGATTACTACCACGGTTATAATGCAAAAAAAAAAAAACAGAAAAACAAAAGAAAATCAAGCACCGGGTTTTGAAGTTTTTTTTAGCCCCCGGGGGTGCCTATTTATTTCAGGCACGTTTGAGGGGTGGCTTATTGGAGAGGGGGGGGGGGATTATTGGTTTTTAGCCGAAACGCAGTGAGTTCTACGCTATCATGATATAATATGATATCACAACTTTATCCCAACACGGTAAACTCAGGATTAAATGGAAGTATTACTATGGACTGTCTGATATAATCTATAGGGATGTTAAAGGCATGGTATATGCATTGTTTAAATTATACGGTATTTTCAACATCGGATTCACTTGTATTAGTATCTAAAGAATGATTCGCTATTATTGTAAATTTAGTAAGATGAGGGAGGGGAGGGGGCTTAATAAGCTTTAAAGGGGGGGGGCTTATTAGAGAGGGGGCTTAATAATAGTAATAGAGGATTTACGGTATTTAGTAAACTAGTCGTTGCAAATGAAGTGCTGCGAGTTTGCCTATAGCGTACGACATACCTGATTCTGATTGTGGCAGTAGCGTAGCGTAGCGAGGGGGCACGGGGGCACCCCCTCCAATTGGTTGGTTATTCGGTAATTGTTTGTTTGTTTGTTGACTATTTAATCTTTTTCTTCCTTTTTCATTGTTGGTGACCCCCCCCCCCCCCTCCCCCCAGTCTTTCTCTTTTAGCGACGGTTCGATAACCATAATGTTGGGGCGATTTTTGTCAATTTGTTTCATTAACGTCTGCAGTTATCGCGTTTTTTTTGTGTTTGCTTTGGAGATTTTTGGCCGTCGAGTGCCCCCCCCCCCCCCCCCCAGATCGTAGGTCCTCGCTACGCCCCTATTAAACCTACATACGTCCTTGCCTGTCATTTACTCAAGAGCATTAAGGCCTGGGTCATTAGGCTGCTAAGAAAAAATTAAAATTGTAATAATTTTGCTAATATTTTATGTTTTTCATGAGTCTGCACTTTGGAATAAAACTTAGAAAAACAAACGCAAAGAGATTGCTTACTACATTTCAACATCTTCCGATGTTATTATCAAGTGAATTAAATACAAGTCAAACGTTAACGCGTATAAATGAATATATAAACTAGTACAACGTGTATAAATATAATTATATATTATTACTTATATATTACTTCTTGCATATTTATACACGTTTTACTAATGCAGTCATTGTCAAAAAGGGTGTCCTGTGAAAAAAGACTTAAAGACCAAAAGAAGTATCACGTGATGATTTATTTATTGGTTTTAAACAATATAAATTCTGGTTTCAAATTCTATAATAAGTAACAATGAACAGAGAATAATAATTATTTACTCTACTTATACAACGATTCCTGGTATCGAGTATTTAGAGCGAGTGTATTAGGTATCTTTTGGTCTAACTAAATGTCTTTTTTGGTGGACAACATTAATCATGCATTGACTGTATTTTATTCACTTGATAATGGCATCGGACGATGTCGAAAAATAGTAATCTCTTTACGCTTGTTTTTCTGATAAAAAAATATTTAATGTACTAAAGTATATTTTGGACTCATAGTGGCATTTAGGTTCCTTAACATTTTCATAGGTGTTTGGTTGGAATTTGGTGGTCACGTGACCCGAAAAACTGAAAAACAGAAATTTTAAAATGGGGCGATTAGAATGCATTATTTAAAGTTATTTTTTGGTGTTAAACTATTAAGGACATTCAAGCAAACAATCCTGGGCTTTGTATTGATGACCCCATCTAAACGGTGGGGAGAATTATGCAAATTTATAAACACAAGGTTTGGTCACGTGACCTCTTTTGTTGAATATCTCCTTAACAGTCAAAGGTGGGCAACCATACAAAGCCCTTTTTGAAAGACATTCACAAAAGTCATCCAATGACATCTTTTTTATCGCCCTAGCATATAGCTGGTCACGTGACCATGCAAGGGTATGCCATTTTGAAAGCAAACATTTTGCAATTTCGTAAAAGCCCGTAACATGACCCCAAGTTACAAGATCGAAATTTTAAAAATCCTCTTGAAACGTTAAGAATATAATTTAATGCTGATTTGTTGCCTTACCCAGGCCTTAACATGCTTGAGCTGACCATGCACAATAATACTCATAAACTAGTATAGCTTTCTCTAATAATGTAAGCCTTATAAAAAGACAATTACAACAGAACCACTGGCTACATAATTACACAGGCGCGGCGGAAGCGGGGGGGGGGGGGGGGCTAGTTAACTTAAATTGTGGTTTGGATAAATCATAAACTATAAATCATAAATATTTTTGAAGGCATTTGTATTTTGCATTTTGTACAAAAAAATTATTGTACTTTTTGTGTCGCTAAGCCACCACACACCGGCAGGAGCGTACGTGATCAAGAACGCATGATGCAGGCACGTGAAGGCTCCAAAAAAGCGAAAATCCATTCAAAATCCTAAAATTGAAAATCGAACAGACTTCCAAGAAGCACAGGTAACCCAACATGGGATAAAGATTAGTGTCGCTGCTCGCAGTAATAAACCCCGAGAAGCGAAACTTGGAGGTCAAATGTGATATTTTGAGGACCATTTCTCATCCATGGACATTATCACCCGATATTCCAGTGAGCAAGAAGGGGTTTATTTATTTTATAGCGGAGCCAAAGGCCCGCGCGAGCGGAGCACCATTCTTAAAAAAATGGTAACCCATCGAGTTGATTTTTCATGGATTGATTTGTGCCATCGCTTTGTCCATACGTACGTCCGGGCGTGTACCACCACAGGGTTGCCACTTGATTTCAAAGCGAACTTTGTCTCACAAATACATAAAAAACATTGCTGTTCGACACATGATAAAGATCAAATGTATATGTGACCGTACCATACTGAATGGACTCTGAAAAAATTCTTAGCCCCAGATGGAAATCGAACCCACGACCCTCCGTATGCTAATCGGACGCTCTACCACTGAGCTGCTGGAGACTCTAATAGCGAGTAGGTCGTTAATGTTGGTTTAATTGTGACAAACGCATTGTAGAAGCTACAGTCAAAGAAATGTCTAAGGAAATAATAATATAATAATAATAATAATAAGGGTTAGTTTATATAGCGCCAATATCCTTTAGTTCAAAGACGCTTTACAGGCTGTATAAAAAGAAAGTTTGTTGCTGGTATATAAAAATTGGATTAAAAGTACAGAAATAATATTTATAATATTTAAAAAGAATACACTATACATTATAATTTCAATTTCAATAAATATAGACAATATCAAATAATGCAAAACAAATTATATATTTTTTATAATTTTATATTTATTATATTACTTGTAAAATCCAAATAAGAAAACATTTTAAGGTGTGTTAAAATGATAAGACTAATCAAAAGCACAAGTGAATAAGAATGTTTTAAGACCTCTTTTGAAATGGGAAAAATCATCACAAGAGCGAATTGATTGAGGAAGACGATTCATAAAATACATGATAATGTTGGTTTGCGTATGATTTCTGAGTCCATTCAGTATGGTACGATCACATATACAATTCATATTACATCATCATACGCAAACCAACATTATCACATAATAAACAATTTTTATGGATCAAGAAGTAGTCTTCAAGAATTCAGGTGTTTTTTTTTAGCGAACAATTGTACATTTTTACTTATTTTGTTCGCCTCCCATTGGCAAATCATAGAAGACTTTCTCTCAATAGATTTAATATTTCTGTACATAACAAACCAAAACCTTCATTCAAGAAACAACATGGATGCTTATCATTGAAGACATTAACAACATATTTTGTTGATTTTTTTCATGTCAGTTTGTTGACGTAGTTTTTTCAACCAGTGTTTGTATCTTGCTGATCTATGATCTATTCTATATATTTTTTTCATAATCATCTTCAATATTGTTTCTATATCATTTGTGTAGTTGGTTTTTTTCCTTCTCATCTATAATTCGTATGTTAGTTATGATATTATAAAGTTTTTCTATACAATTGTATATCAAATTTAGTAGCTATCTATCTTGGTTAACTTTTATAGTTATTATAGATAGCTTGTGTCTAAATTTAGGTTAAGTTATAATTCTTTGTAAATGTAATGTAATAACAAAATGACACTAAATAAATTTATGTATGTTTGTATTGTATTGTATTGTATTTCACTCTCACTTGTTTTTTGAAACCGAGTTTCTTTGTTTTCCGTGACTTTTTTTTTCCCGCATTTTTCTTTTACTAAGAGAATATCACTGCGGAAGGGGATATCGCCTGATACCCGCCCTGCGCTTGGCACATTTGAACCAATGACTTATGACTTATGACTTATGATCAATGATAAGAAAACTGAACTCTTAGTAATAGGTACGAGGCAGCAATTAACGAAAGTTGATATTAGTCACATTGTTGTTGGATCATCTGAGATCCGCCCTGAGTCTGTCATCCGGAACCTTGGATCCTGGTTTTACTCTAATCTTTCAATGTCTAGTCATATTAGTAAAACTAGCAGCTCAGCATTTTACCGCATATGCAAGTATTTGTCGTTCGAGACTACACAAATTCTAGTACATGCTTTTATTACAAGTAGGATAGATTATTGCAATAGCCTATTATATGGTCTTCCTGATTGTCAACTGAATAAGCTACAACGCGTGCTGAACGCCGCTGCAAGACTGATCTGCGTTGCACCAAAATATAGTCATGTCACACCACTATTGCGAGAATTACATTGGCTACCAATAAGCTATAGAATCAGTTTTAAAATCCTTTTGATTACATTTCAAGGCAATTCATGGTTCAGCTCCATTATATTTAAGCAATCTGTTAACGATTAAGTCTTCTACTTATAGCCTTAGACCTTCAAATACGCTCCTTCTGAGTGTTCCTTCTGTTCGATCTAAGCTGACATTAGGTGATAGGGCCTTTGTATTTGCTGCTCCTAAACTATGGAATAACTTACCGAAAGAACTACGTTTAATCCAGTGTATTGAAACATTATATCACGTCTTAAAACATATCTTTTTAGGCAAGCTTATGGCTAGTTATGAGTATATATATTTTTTAATATATATAGTAGCTTTTTAAGGCTTTATTAATCTTATATATTAATTAATGAAATGTAGCATTATTATATAAATAATAATTAATTGATTATTTATCTATTTGTTATTATTATTGCTTATTTTATCATGATTATTGTAAAGCGTATTTGATCATAATCCATGTAATTTACGCTATATAAATTATTTTAAAAATATTAAATTATTAATGACAGCGCGCGAAAATTCATCGTTGGGTTATAATTAACACTTATTGACGTGGACCGAGGGAAACAGTGTGTATTGTGGTCCTGAGACGACGATGTTTCCCGAGGCTTAGCCGAGGGAAACATCGACGTCGAGGGACCACAAAATACACTGCTTTCCCGAGGTTCCAGTCAATAAGTGTTTTGTTGTATACCAAGTGTCAAAGAACACAACAAAATTATTCGATTTTTTGTTTATTAAAAAAAAACTCTTACGTTCCTGGTGAAATCACTTCGGGTTTTGTTATTTCCCGGGAAATAACATATTGTTACCCGCTGAGAGCCATTGCCAGGGAAACATCGAAACTTGTTCACTCTCACGTGATGCCCTCTCGCCCAATCAGAGTACAGGAAAAATGGACTTTGACACTTGGTATATAACAAAGACCATTGTTCAGTATACAATAAACATCAAGGTCAGGTGGTGTTTGCTCTCAGGCCGCAAAGCATTATTTCGAGTATTTTCAAGATGGCCGACTTCCGACAAGGTATTTGTCAGATTCTACTGGGACGTTGAAATACTTTTTCTGCATCATGAAATCGAATTCCGACCGGATCACGCTTTGATTTGCAATTGAAAGATTGTTTTTCATAAATGGGTGGCAAATTAAAGTGTAATGTGGCTTATAAGAGGCTAAATTACTGTTTTAAATGTTGGAACTATTTACGCGCCAAATATGTGAGCAATAGTGTGAAAATCCCGCTTGTTCAAAAACTGTACCATGGATTTATCTAATTTTTTATCAGAATAGTCTTTATATGTTGTTCAACCAGAAAATTTGGTAGCGCCCGGTAGCGCCCCTGTGTTTGATATGAAAATATGTATTTAAAGTTGACCTATTTATACGTAGTATCATGCACGACCGGAAACGTCATGTGCCATACTGCTTGAGAGTTCCAAGTGCCTTACTCTTTCGTTTTTTAATCCAAAACATGCTGCTGTTCTTCCTTTAAAATATCTCAAATTAGCTGTCTTAGTTCACGTACTGTACTATATGGTTTGGATCGAATTCTATTATAAAAAAACCATTGTATTTTCGATTTGAGTGCACGCAGTTGTTTGTTATTTACAAGAGAAAATGCGTGACATAACCGGGTCAAACTAGAAAATCGTCTCTCCTTGAAATAAAACAGAACCTGTCAAAAAAACACAGTAGTGGTTCCGAAAACCCCTCGCTTTTCTAAACATTTTGATTTGTAATTCATAGGAATCCGTTAAAATTTAGAGCCGCATTTTCGCTGCTTTTATGAGCTCATTCTATTCGTTGGCCTATACATTCGCCTCTTAAGATATCTTAAGACTCGTAGCCTCGAAAACACAAGGTAGTAGCTACCTAAAGAACAGTAGGTTTACAGAGCCATTAGGATGTTGTGTCACGCTTTACTCGTGCTTATAACGTTTTCAGCACAGCCTTTTGCTTCGCACAAAATGATGAGGACCGAAAAGAGCAAATGTTCCAAATGTAAGGACAATTTTTCCCGATGATAAGAAGAACACCATGACCGCCACTCGATCATTACATTGTATAAAGTTCACTAAACCGGAGATCCGCACACCTCGACGGTCAGATGCAAATGAGCTATTTTGAAAAAAATCTTCCATGATGCTTTGCGACCTGACAGCGAACACCACCTGCATCAAGGTTAACCAAGACAAATCTGTCCGGATTATATTAAAATATGGCGAGATTTGTGACGTCACGGCCTATTCTCTTCGTAGAAAATACCGAAAAATAATTACTGGGTTGCAATGTGGCAAACCAGTCTTAAAATGAGGTCCGTTTTTTTTCTTTTTCAGGGTCGCGACCATGATTGGACCAAACTTGTAACCATAGCAATTTTCTGTCCAATGGAGTTTTGGTTTGTCTGTTTCTCAAATATGATTGGATACATGTTAACAGAATTAATCACATAATAATATTGAGCATGAGGTATTTGTCTTTGCTCGGTCTGCTCGGTCGCCATTGCATTATTCCCTCGAGGTTCTTCGATAGAAAATTACTTATTAGGGCTGTTTTCTTGATCGAGCTATGTTGTCTGTAGGCATGCGGCCTACCATTGTCTTTAGCTTTTTTATCGGTACGCTCCAATTACTTACTTAGCGGCAACAATGATTGTTGCAAAACCAAAGAGATGCGGCTCATTCACCTATTGGGTACTCATAATCCAAATGGGATGAATGAACGCTTCGCTTTTAATTAATCTATTCTTTTGTCTTTTTATTGTTTTTTTTCTTCTTGTAACCTTGCCTACCTTGCTCTCATTGGTTATCTGTTTTCGATCTTTACCATATATACACTACCTTATTTTCTCTTTTACTCCGACGGAGGACTAGCGTCCGAAACGTCAGTAAGTGATCTTTCTTATTTATACGGTGTAAAATTTACCTTTTTATCACAACTACTCACTAAGAGATATAATTGAGCGATTTTGGAACGGATTGGTCCACGTACTCAAAGAGTACTATGAACTATGAGAATCTATGAGCAAACTATCAGAATCTTAGAACTATCTAGCGAAACTAGCCAATCTAGATCTTGCCAGATCTCAAATACAAACTATACGGAGACAAACTACAAAACAATTGACAAACAAAACTTTGAAGCTGACCACAAGTACTTGAAGTCAGACGAGCAGATTGTGTAATTACGAGAAAGCCAACTGCCAAGACGGCATGTTGAATATTTGCATCGATGACAAGATGTGTCAGAGCACAGAAAATAAGAACTGTAATTCACTGAAACTCAGGGTGAAATCGTTGCATATTTATGTAGTCATAATCGGTATTATTCTATTGAATTGCTGTATGTTTCAGGGCACAATATCATTCGTTCAATTCACACTATTGACAATTGTCTTTGTATATCAAACAATCGATGATTCGATCGAGAATACACTCAGTGACTGTGATATCTTTGAGGAAGCTATGCATTTATCTGTAACTTTATATAGTGGTGATAATAAAGACACAGTAAATGGCTTGAGGTCTCGTTATTCAAATTTTATTTACTATAATTAAGTAAGTAGTATAACAATGTTTAATTAAGCAGGAGGCTCACATCACCGAGGTGTTTTTCAGAGAGGTCCTGCTATAATAATATGCTATATAAATGTATAATATAATAATCTAAATAAATCTAAATAATCTAAATATAAAAATATAAGTATATATTAAAACTAGAAACAAAGCTATCGAAATACGCATAAAATATATCTAAGTATCACTAAAAGTATATAAAAAATAAATTTAAATTAAAAACGATTTGAAAACATTAAGGCTAGATGCCTGTCGGACAGCAATATCTAAGTTGTTCCAGTCACCAGCCGCATGAAATATAAAACGCTGTTTGCCCCAATTAGTACGCGCACGTGGCAAGTGTAAATCCTGACGACGGCGTGTATCATAATTATGAATACTACAATTACTAGTAAAATTAAAATCAAAATCTATGATATTGTTTAGGCATTTATATACAGCTATACAGCGATGGCGGCGGCGGTGGATAGCTAAAGGTTCCCAATTCAACTGACTAAGGGCTTGGGTCGCAGAAAAGTACTTAGGTTGGTCTAAGATCAATCTTGCAGCATTATTTTGCAATATTTGAAGGTGCTGCATGAGAACTTCATTGTTTTTATCACCCCAAATTAAATCGGCATAATTAAAAAGCGGTAATATAAGGCTATTGTAAAGTGTTAGGCGAGCGTTCAGCGGTAGTAAATGCTTTATGCGACGCAAAATGCCGAGCCTCTGACAGACCTTTGAGCTTAAGGCATCTATGTGGTCAAACCAGGTCATATTTTCATTAAGTGTAACACCTAAATATTACGATTCTTTGCGCTCAAGTGGATGACCATTAACCTCTAATGAGATATTACTGAAAGAGCTAAGCTTACGTGCGCTACCAAATAATAAAAATTTACATTTGTCTATATTTAAAGTCAAAAGATTGTCATTAAACCACTTGCATAAGTGTTTAAGGTCAGCGTTCAGATTTTCTTCAAGATCCCTTATATTGGATGAAGAGCGATATATAACTGTATCATCTGCGTATAAAGACACCTCACAGGACTTGATACATGAGGGCATATCATTCACATAAATTAGGAAAAGCAGCGGCCCTAACACGCTCCCTTGGGGCACACCAACGGATACAGACTTTGCGGTAGAGACAGAACTGCCAATCACCGTGACTTGATTTCTTTGCGACAAGTATGATCTGAACCAGTCCACGACAACATTACTGAGACCAGATTTGGAAAGTTTGTTGAACAGGATCGAGTGATCGACGGTGTCGAAAGCTTTCGACAAATCCAGAAAAACAGCACCAGTAACTAAGGTTTTGTCCATGTTCTGAAGAACCAAATCAGTGAAGTTTACGAGAGCAACTTCTGTAGATAGCTTTGGTCTGAAACCAAACTGTCGAGGAGTTAGGAATTTCTTTTCAAGAAGATAGTTGTATACTTGAGAGTGAACAGCCTTTTCTAGAATCTTACTCACTGTGGGAAGTATAGTTATCGGTCTGTAGTTGTTAGGATTGCATCTATCACCAGACTTGAATAAAGCAGAAACTTTACCAGATCTCCAAATAGAAGGGAATGTTGAAGACAGGAGTGAACGGTTGAATAGACTTGTGAGAACCGGAGCTAGAACAGGAGCTGAGTCTTTCAAAAGGCGAGCACTGATCTTGTCAAGGCCGATGGCTTTATTGGTCTTCAGACAGTTAAGATGTTTGCATACAAAAGATTCCTCAACTGGATGGAATACAAAACATTCCGAGTTTGAATTTGGATTGACAGAACATGACAAACAGCTTTGCCAGACATAATTCAAGCCTGATTTTATCTTGCTAGCTAATTTGGATCCAATGGATGAGAAGTGGCTGTTCAAAACTTCAGCGATCGATTTAGTGTTGGTATAAGAGACACCATCAGCCTCAATACAGGATACAGAGGGAGTAGACTTGCGCTGAGTGATATCATTTAGTGTTTTCCATAGAGCACTAGAGTTCCCT
Organism: Anthopleura xanthogrammica; assembly: GCA_964019055.1. Classification (NCBI taxonomy): domain Eukaryota; kingdom Metazoa; phylum Cnidaria; class Anthozoa; order Actiniaria; family Actiniidae; genus Anthopleura; species Anthopleura xanthogrammica. Next base: position 13,292,806 of record OZ025211.1, on the reverse strand, counting down.
TTGTTCTTATTTATCAGATCAAGATAATAATCAGCTTTGCACTTCTTTAGTTGTTTATTAACAAAGGCTTTTGTTTTCTTGTACAAACTCCATTGGTGTTCAGAATTTGTTTTGACCGCCTTTCTATGGTGATAATCACGGTCACGCATAGCACTCTTCAGTTCTGAAGTCATCCAAGGTACCTGAATTCCTTTGATGCGGGCCTTCTTTATTGGAGCATGGATATAAGCGACATCCGAAAATAAACAGTCCCAAGTTTCAACAACTGAATTGAAGTCGTCGTTTTTTTCCAAGATGTTCCAATTGATTGCTTTCAGGTCACGGACAAAAGACTTCTTATCGTAATTACGATAGGATCGATATTCGATTGTTTTAGGTGCGGCTTTGGGAACACCAGATTTTATAGTACAATAGACAATGTGATGGTCACTAATCGTCGAGGGAATTACACCATTCTCGACTACACGATGATTGTTGTTAACAAAGACAAGATCAATAGCTGTGCTTGATTGGCTACAGACCCTGGTAGAGGTGCTGATCAACTGTTCCAAATCGTTGATCCTTGCAAATCTCTGAAGCTTCTGTTTTAAATTATATGTCGAATCCTTCTTCTTTGATAAGACGTCAACATTAAAATCACCAAGCAGAGCAATTTCAGAATCGACAGGCAACTTGGCAAGAGAGGCATTTAGATGATCAATAAATGTGTCACAGCAAAAGTCAGGAGCTCTATAAGCACAACAGACAAACATTTTCTTGCATTTTGCGCGATTTATTTCCACCCAGCATGTTTCAACATTTCCATCCGACAAGTCTGTACGGTGTTTATAAGGAATCCCATCACGCACAAATATAGCTGTGCCACCTCCACGCTTGTGTTTACGGTCTTGTCGAACTAAAGTATAGCCGGAAAGACTAACTTCAGAGTCCAAAATACTAGGAGTAAGCCAAGTTTCAGAGACTGTAAAAATGTCAAACGGCTTGCTTTGAATTAGTAGTCGAATTTCATCCATCTTGTTTACCATACTTCTTACATTCAAATGACTCACTCTAAAGCCACGAGCTTTCGGGAGCTCGTTTGTCCTAGGGCCTTAATAGTGTAATATGTGAAAACTGCCATGCTGTAAGACTTGAACGCGAACCAAGCAGGACTAAAAAATGCAGAAAATTTTGGCATAACAACTATCTTTTGAAATACTATCCGTTGAGCTATTAGTATCTGCTCTAGTTTCTCTAGTGAAGCTAGCTGTGTGAGTATTTCATCAACATACATCTAATTGACAACAGCTTGACATGGGAGTTTTCCCTGTAAAACGTTTGAGTGACTTGCATTTGTATTCTTTACCATCAAAAGAAATTCGGATGTTGAAATAATCTTAGCAAAGGTACTTACTTCTGTTACTTTATTACTGATTTCTTAAACAGCATTCGATTACACACAGAACATATAAAACAGGGACCTTCTCTTATTTTTCTCTTTTAAGTTTAAAAACTGTTTAATACATGAATCTATGGACATACTTTTGTCTTTTATTCTTTTGTTTCTTTTTTGTTTCTTTTCATAGAATGGTATTTTTTACATTTAAAAAAAAAACTTTTTGTTTAAAAGTTGTTTATTTAACAGGTTCCATTGTGTCATATGTATGGTTCTGTCTATATCTTTTTAAGACCCTTTTTCTTTCATAATCAGTGATTTCACATGAGCAGAACACAAATTGAATGCCATACTGTACTGATTGACACTGTAGTTTATTTTGAATATCAATAATTGCTTCTACAAGTTTGTGTACACCATTGATATGATTGATGTGTTTCATTGCAGATACACAACTATCATCATATGCCAGAAGAGAAAACAAATATTTCACCCGAGTAGTTTGTTGATAAATCTAAATGATACAGTAACTCGAAAACCACATTAAAAATCCTGTTTTTCCATGGTGGTTGTTTAAGATCAAGGTTTCCAAGAATGTTCTGCTTTCGGTTGAATTAGATGATAATTTGCCATGACTTGATAACTAGCGGTAAGCTAGTGTGGGCTGCGTCGGTGTTTCTAATGAAACAGTTGTGATAAAAAGGTAAATTTTACACCGTAAAAAATTAGAAAGATCATTTACTGACGTATCGGACGCTAGTCCTTCGTCGGAGTAAAACAATTATATTTATTTGAGTACCAAGTATCTAAAATATTTGAGTTCCAGTAACTGCATGGTGAAATAATAGAGTAACATATTGAATAAAGTGCGATAGCAAAACACTGCTTATTGAGACACTTGTATTGATTTGTAGGTGTTAATTTCTTTGTCTTTGTCGTTTGTTAGTAAATGCGCATCAAATGTTCTTACATGTACTCATTTAAGTTCATACAAATGAATGCCTCTATATAAACTCTGAAAGTATTGTACCATGTTGTGAAGAGATAGTATGTCTAATGGCACACATGTCCCTTGAGGATGGCTCTCACCATGACCATCCCTAGCATGAGAGTCAAACACTTTAAAATTACAATTATCAGCACAATAAATAATACCAACAGCTGTATATTCCACTGTTAAAATGAATAAGGTGTAGTCCGGCTAATTGTGACAAACTAGAATAAAGTTGATTTCCAACATCCATTATTTGCACCAAGTCTCTAGGGGAGACTATTCCTCTCACATTGTAATATATCAAAGCACATAAACTCATTGCAACACATTGTTGTCCAGCATTTTGCCCAAATATAATAACATCCCCTTGACAATATGGTGCCCTTATTGTTTTACTAGGATCAACATGGAGATCATGTATAGCAGGACCAGGGTTTTTCTCTATATCATTACAAAGCATGTAATTCATGCAATTACCTCTATGAGCTACACTCTTGTATTCACTTACTGGAAAATTACCTGAAAACAGTGACAAGTATTTACTTAGGTCCTTCTGTCCATGTGTACTTTGCCTTAAACAGCGTTTGTAACCACAATTGAAGGAATAGCATCGTTTTCGTACTTTATAATTTGGGTTTCTTATCCGTGTACGTACAAACCGTGCACTAACTATTCCTTTTCCTGTGACTTGGTCTATGTTTAATAAAACCATGGATTTTCGACGACTTTGGAGTGTTTTTAAGTATTCGTCTGCAAACAAACTTTAGCTTTTTGCTTTCGTGAAAGAGACGTCCCAACCTATTCAGTGGTACTCTGCTCGGTTCACGATCACGTCTATATACCCATGGCATGCACACACAACACAACACGATTGTAATTATAATAACTTGGCATGACGAGATGTGAATTATTTTACTTTTATTCTCACTTTAAGATCATGCGTATCTAAATTAGTTAGTTAGTTGAATTTGAGACCCTCGGAAATGCAATTTTGAGGGGCATTTGCAACATATTTATTGCATTAAAGTTATGACAATTTTGCACATTCTGGCTATGAAAAAGAATAGAAAAGGCATATCTGATAAATGATAGTAGGAAATTTTCACTGACTATAAACCTTTAGTATATGTCCTTAATTGTGAAAGTTAAAAAAAAATTATTTTGCGTTTGTTGTTTCTCGACCGACAAGCTTTACTCGGAGTCTAACTGCCCGCTCTTTGTACAGTTTAAGAGAATCGTTGTTGAATCGTTGTTCTTGAATGTTATACACTGACTCAGCTATGTCTCTACTATTCTTACCATCGAAAAAGTATTTTCACCTATGGCATCGTGACGTCTCCGCTGGGCTCCTTTTCGTGTCGCCGAAATAAATCATGGGCGTAAGAAGTCTAATGGACTGCTGGATTCGCTGGAGTGCTGGCTTTGTAAATTGACATTTGATTATTTCATATTTTACACAGTTGATTTATCGAGAAGAGCCGGAGAACTGGGTATCTTAAATAGCAAATAAATAAATCACTAATGGCGGCAAAATTATTGGGGGGGGGGGGGGGGGGCTATAGCCCCCAGCCCCCCTGCTCCGCGGTCCCTGAAAAGTTTTACTTTGTAGGACATATGTTTTACGAATAACAACTAAATCAATAGAAAAAATCAACAGAATTATCACATATATCAAAAAGATTACAAGTTTACATTGTTTTTTACTCGTATTTCGATTACTTTGGTTGCAGCTGTCCTTTCCATGTGCTTTCAATGCTGTTACGTAGTTCTTGTTGATCATGACGCTGCATCTTTCACAGCATCTGAGTTCCCTCAGAAGTTCTTGTCGCTACAAAAGGTTACGGTCGAGTCTGTGGTCACAGTTTTGTCATTTGTATAATTTTTGCCAAGTCTAGTTTGGTCATATTTGCTCTTAGTTTGCTCATTTGATCTCATAGCTTGCTTTGATTTCGGTTCGAGTTCGCGAAATAACCCTTTCCGAAATTGCTCACAACCGTCTTTTAGTGTGGGTTTACCGCGAACACAGGTGTATGCATTTGTAAGCATAGTAAGCGTTGAGTAAAGAAGGCCACGAAGGTAGACTTGAAAAGACATCGCTTGGATCGCTTTCACACTAAAATCATGCCGTACGAGTCGCTGTAATGACGACACAGCTATGAAGACTAAATTATTATTTGCCATGGTTTCGAGCTATGAACGACATCACGCACATGCGCATTAGAGGTCAATTGCAGATTTGAGTTTGAAGAATCTTTGCATTTTCTGACTCGGGCTCCACTCCTAAGGGAGCCCGAGTAATGAGCATGGAAAGGAGTATAAAAAGCAATTGTTAATTGACTTGTACACAAAAATAGCGCGGTGTTCAGCCCTACGTCGCTGTAACGGCTTCCAGTGGAGTATCGCAAGAGCGTCGCTGGCAGACGAGATCTATTATAGTTACGTTACTTCGATCGTCTCCAAATAGAGCGGTTTTCGTATGAGTGAGAAACAATACGGCAAATTCATAGCCGTACTATAGCCGTACCGTATCTTACAGTAGCCGTAACAACGCGTTGTGATTGGTTGAATTACTGGAATACAATAGGAAGCCATTTCAATGTTACGGCATGTCGTACCGTGTACGTGCTGTGAGTCAGTACCGTAGGTTTCCCACTCAAACGAAAACTACTCTAATATCACCATAATCGAAAAGTGGCATACTTAGCTATTAAAAGATGACCAAGAGAAAATCATATTCTCTTGATATAACCTTATCACAGTCATGTGATTTTTAGGATTGTTTATAACTACTTCTTCTAGCGAATATTTCCCGCCAACAACAACAACAACCTGGAATAAACAACAACATCTTTATAGTCAGGTATGTTAGCGACAAAAAGATCAAAGATCGTGCACTTTTGAGTACAAGCACCAAACTTGGCACAAATGTTCCTTGGGGCATACTAAACAAATTTAGGGGTTGGTGCCAAAAAACTGTGGTCGGGGGGAGGCACGCCACACTCTCAATTAGATGGTTAAATTTCATCAAAATTTATATGACACGAAACACTTTCCTTCAAATTTTAACGCTAACATGGAAGAGTTGCTTCAAAAAATCAGAATGGCGTTTACAGTTTGCTGATATCTTATTTGGTTGCAGAGATATAAATGTGTTTAGTATGCCCCAACGAACATTTGTGCCAAGTTTGGTGCTTGAACTCAAAAGTGCACGATCTTTTCGCTACCAGACCTGACTATTATTGGCACTCCTTATTTTGCTATATAACAAAATTTAAAAGATAATATTATATAAATAGATGGGCGCCAGCCATTTAGAAATAGCAGGGCTAGTCGAGCTAAATGGCAGGGTCAAACGGAAAATTATAGAAGGAAATGTATAGAAGGAAATACATAATATATAGATTTAGGCACTGCCTAAAAGCGGAGCTCCCATAAATAGTATATTTAGTGCTAAAAACGTGACAATCGTGTGACGCGGCATAACGCTGGTTATAGCGTTACCACTTCGTTTGATTTTACCAGAATCCAGGAGGAAAAACTAAAAGAAAAACCATTATTTTAAGCCTTCAAAAGCATTAGAAAACTTTTCAATTCGAAGAAAAATAATTATAGATTGTAGAACATATGAATACATGTATGGAACAAAGGATTTTATTCAGCAAATCTTAGTAATCAAAGTTGTAAGTTTTTTTAGGTGGAAAGTGAACTACACTGAAAATTGTCGAAAAATATTACTGATAAGCTTAAGCTTACATTCACTTGAACTTCACATGTAAAAAGAGACATATTCATTAATGCAAGATAATAATTTTCTTTGTTAGTAAGTTGGTCTTTGAAAAGTTTTTTTTTTAAGATTTATTCTTAACTTTATTATCAAGCGAAATATCTTACAAAAACATAAGCTTATCCATAAAAAAAACACAAGCTCATCATTTTTGCGATTGTGTAATAGGAATAGCTGGAAAAGCCCGATAAATAGCAAATGTTTGGTGTGATATGTATTCCTTTTTCATATTTCATTCAACATTAAAATAAATTATCTATAAAAATGTCAAAATATTCATATGATTATGAAACTGGAATCTTGTTTTGACTTCGCGTGAGGCTCGCTGGCCGTCAAATATATTTTTTCAAAGAACCAAGTCTTTTACTAAGTCTTAGCCGTTTTTCTTGAAATGGGATCCAAAAAAAAATCAAAGCTTCAAATATCGCTTTTTTAGTTCACAAGTAATGAAGAAAAAGATGATAAAAATCTAGAATGCAGTTAAAACGACAAGCTATCCAAGTTTTTCTGACAATGTTTGCCGAACCAACGTCCTTGGCTTGTCTGAGAGTTTCTCCAGCTAGTTCACACATTTCTTGTCGATTTTTTACGAAATATTAGTTAAAATTAATGAATTTACCTTCTATGAAGTGTTTTCTACGGAACTGAAATATCATTCTTGCAGTATAATCAGGTTTTTTCTGGTCTACAGGCCACTTTTTCTCTCACTGAAGTTTCAGTCACGAAACTTCATCGTAAGATTAAGAATCTTCTCTCGCTAAATCTTCTTTAGCAAGTCGCTAAAGTCGAAAAATTGTTTTTGTTCACTTTAAGACAGACATGACTTCGATTAAACGTATCTTTCGCATTGCAAAAATAAGAAAAAATACTTCTTGATCCATCTTTGACTACATTATTGCAATTTTTCTGTGCATTTGTGAGTAAGCAAAGCGCGCGGGAACCCTGTGCAAAGTGGTACACGGACGGACGTACGTATGTATGTACGTATGTATGTATGTATGTATGTATGTATGTATGTATGTATGTATGTATGTATGGACAAGGTGATGACGTTATCAAGCCATGAAAAATCAACTGGATGGGTTACCATTTTTTCTTAAGTATGGTGCTCCGCTCGCGCGGGCCTTGGGCCCGCGCTGGAGCTCCGCTATAATTACAACAACAGAATGCATGGATTTAACAACAAGACAAACTGCCGTGAAAAAAGACACACGCACACGAAAACTGAACGAGGTAACAAAATAAACACGCACACACATAAGGGAAAAACTAAAGAATAATTTGTAAATGAGAGGGAAAAATTGATTCAATTCAATATGTGAAAAACGATAACTAATCGTCATATTTTTCCAAAAGCGACTTAAATAGAAGCTTCTTGAAAGAGGAGCGGGACTTTGATTTATATTCATCCTGGATGGAATTCCAAATTTTAACGCCTAGAAAACGAATGTTAAATTTGCAAATAGCGAATATTAAACCTCTTAAAAATTATAAAGTAACTTAGCTTATCACTATCAAATTTTACTGAAAATTCCTTTAATTTGTTCTATCTTGGCCATATAAACTCCCCTTAATAGTTACTGTTGCTATGTCCAAAAACCACAAAACTTCAAAACTTTAGCTATAATCTAGTAGAATTGATTAAGTTCTTAAACAAAAATGATAGAAAATTGCTTTGTAATCCTTGTAGTACTCTTGAAAATACAAATCGTGAAGTTTTTTTTGAGATAAATATTTTATTCCTACTGCGAAAACTGTTACAAAGTCACTCCGAACCATGAATCCGATCCCCTCCCCTCCCCCATGGTGTTGGTTTGTCATGACATGTAAACGAGGTAGTCACGTGGTATCTATTCAACAGTCGACAAGAAAAGTTGTTAGTCGGACATTTGCTGACTAAAAATCCTTCTTTAAATCCTCAAATATGGATCTTTGTGAGCTCACACAGCATCTTTAAGGTAAATTAATACTACTATTAGTCATTTATTGTTTAATTCATGCATTTTGAGCAATTTTTTTAGAATTAAGTTGATCGTAAAGCTCCGTTTTTGGCGCCATGTTTTGGCGGACTTTCATACTCAAATATTTAGCTTCAAGTTGAACGATTTATTGCTTAAAAAACTTAAATAACCCGAATTTGTAGTGGTTAAATGGCAGTTTATGCCCTCAACTCGGCCAACAGGGGAGTCTCACAAGAATATACTCGTCTTACCCTTCGCAAATTAGCTGTTAGAGCTGCAAGAAAAGATGATTAGCCACTCGAAATTATTATTTTGTTTTTTTAGCATTGATGGCACTTTTATTCTTTTGCAGGGTTCGAGGCTGTTTGTTTCTGTTGTATTAAGGCATCTTCTTTCTTTAACCATGAAATTCAAATCCAGTCTCAAGGTCAACTGGTCTTTGGGTCTGGTGGAGTTGGTTGACAACACAATGTATAATTAGTGGCTTGCTAAGGCTGGAACTAATCCTGATTCATAAGGATCTGAACTAGAAAATACACCTATTGAAATGGTCTTTCTGGGTATGTATGAAATGAGTGATGGTTTTTATGGCCTTCATTTAGATGAATTTTTTTATAGTCTCTTGTTATATCATCCTACCTGGCTGCCATTTCTTTTGTTATATTTTTCTCTTGGGGATGAGTGCAAACTACCAAATAGTGAAAAAAAATATTATTGGATTAGGTCGAGAATGATATCATAAATTATCAGGACCAAGACCGTGTTATCTGCCAAAGCCATAGGCTAAGGTGGTTTCAACTGCGGAAGTGTATAATATTTATATAATATTACATGGTTGTGTGGAGAGAAAATATCGAAGATAAAATTCGTATCTCCAAGCAGCCATGTAATGTTCTGTTTATTATGTGAAATCTTCAATGAAAAATAATGGAGAATTTGACTTTGGTCGAAATTTGACACCCAGTGTTGATAAAATTCGTATCCCCACTGGTGGGAGTGGGGATATCGATCTTATCATTTTGATGTCACTCAATATCACACTCTATTTCATATAATAATTGACATTATCATTCATATTATTTTCTCCATCATTTTGATTGGCCGAGAGAACTTCAAATAACTGTCTACAAATAACGGTCTGCTCATGCGCATTAGGATGCAAGGCCATTTTGCTGCAAATAATGGTCTGCTCATGTGCAGTAACGTTGCATTTGACAATGGCTTGCTTCCCTGAACTGATAAAACAATGAACTGACTTCTTTGTTATTGTTTGACTTGTGCGCACTGCCCCTCAAATATTAGAAAAAAGAATTTGAATGATAAAACAATTATTGAACTCCGTTATCGTAAAATATCAAGATTTGTTAGTGTCTCACAAGCAATTATTTGCCTTCGGCATAGGCAAATAATTGCTTGCTCAACCTCGTCCAATAATTGCTTATTATTATTATACATTTTACTCAATATCTCAAATCTAGACTTTGGCTGCAATAGCTAAATGTAATAGCTAATTTGAAAACTGAGTTCAAAAATTGTTTTATTATACATTTTGTGAACAAAATGTGAGGATTTCTTTCTGCTTTTAACTCTTTGACTCTTAAATCAGCATGATCTCAAAGAACTGAGATTTTGCAAGGGATTTTAACATCGAAAGTTTGAGATCATGTACATTCGTACAAGTTCAAATTTTTAGTGTGGTTATTAACTCTGAAACGATGAACAGCCAGGACCTACTGTGACATTTTATGGAATATTTAGATTATGGAGAATGCTCTGAAGCTGATATTTGGGCAGTAGGACCTAGTGGCTTGACACTTATATATTTCCCTTAAAGGGGCACTTGGACGAAAATTGATGAAAATTGGGAATGACTTGAAACTTGATTAAACCTATCTATATGGCTCTAATAGTATCCAAGCAACATATTTTCTTCACAGTTAAAAGTGGTGGATAAAAAAATTTTCAGCATCTAAATTGTGAGTAAATGATGTCATTTACTCAACCCTATTGTTCTTTTACCTTTTGAACCAAAATTATTTCTCAACTGTAAGTGACTCCTAGACTAAGAGTTTTGCAAATCTGGTTTTCCTGATCATAATTGAGTAATATTATCCTAAAATATTTGAAGTATTCAGACTTTTGAAAATGGGGGCGTTTTCATCCAAGTGCCCCTTTAAAAATACAATATGCCAGAACGCTTTGCTGCCCAAATCAATGAATCTCCCAGAATGCATTGAGCTAGAGAAAAGTGAAAATCGATAAGCGATGAAATGGGTCAAAGAAAAGGGCTGTCGCTTACTGTGCAGAAGGAATTGATGGGGAAAAAAGCACTAAAAGCCAAGTACTAGGTTCAGGCTATCCTGTGTAAGGGTATTTTGAGTAGAAACTATTTTGAGTATTTTGTAGGACTGGTAGTAGGCTTGAGTAAACACCTCTTGTACTTAGAAGCAGTTATTCTTGGCTGACGCACATCATACCACACTCTAGTTTTATGCTGCTCACAAGCTTCTTCTGAAATAGCTTTAGCATCAGTTGCAGAATCAAATAATCATTGCTTAGTTCTTAATGCCTTTTCAGCAATGTCATCCATAGAAAGTGGGCAATTTTTCATTGGAGAAACAATGTCCCATTTTGATTTCTGATGCTCTTCTACTAACTTTGTTTCTTGTACTGTGGCTTGTACAGGAAGTCTGTGAGGCATAATATAACTAAGCCCCATTTTTTCTCCAGTTCTTTTCAACTTCTTTTACTCTTTCGAATATAGCATTTAGGTCTTGATCTTGATTTCTTGGATGAGGGGCTCTGACATCCTGTTGAGTTTCACTTGTTGTTGTGAAGTTAGTTTTCTTCTTTCCCCAAACATGTTTGTCAAACTTCAAAGTTTGAGTAGGGGCAGATTCAATTTGTCTCTTACGAGGCACACTCCATTTATATGGCTTTGAAGTGAAAGCTATACCATCAGCTCTTGTGACACTATCAGGCTGACATATATCTTTAATGACAAACAATGTGGCAGCTAAATGGTTAGACTCAAACTAAACGACGATAAATCAGAACTACTAGTGTTAAGAGCTAGTCATCGACCCAGTCCTCTGTTTAACAACTTACTAGTTGGAGATGAATATATCAAGCCCTCTCCTGTTGCTAGAAATATCGGCATCGTTTTTGATAACACTGTCGATGGACCGTCAAATAATGGCTGTATGTAAGTCATGCTATTATCACATCAAATGTATTTCTCGCATTAGGCGATACTTAAATGTTGAGGACACCAAACAACTTGTTCAGGCATTTGTAATTTCTAGGATTGACTATTGCAATTCACTATTATACGGCTTGCCAAATAATCTCCTAAACAGACTCCAGCATGTTCTTCACTCAGCTGCCAGGCTTATCACAATGACTAGGAAATTTGATCATATTACGCAATCATTAATTGATTTGCATTAGTTGCCTGTTAAGCAACGTATTCTATTTAAAGTAGCTCTCATTACCTACAAAGCCTTGAACGATTTAGCACCATGTTATATTAGAAATCTTATCTCGCCATATAAGCCGGCTCGTTCTCTTCGCTCTTCCACAAAGAATTTACTAGAAACTCGCAGTTATAATCTTAAGACGTATGGCTATAGAGCCTTCTCAATTAATGCTCCACAAATTTGGAATTCACTTCCTATTAACATTAGGAATAGTCAGTCTGTTGATATTTTTAAGAAACAGCTTAAGACGTACTTATTTAGGTTAGCTTATTTTAATTAAGTATAGATTTTACTAGAGAAAGTGATATAAATATAGTATATTTTTTAGTATAATAGGTTTTAGTTGTTTGATTATAATTTTGTAATTCAGCGCTTTGAGCACCAGGAAAGGCGCTTTATAAATAATAAAGTTATTATTATAAAGTTATTATTACACTGACCATCAACTCCTGCTGGACAGGAAGAGTATACGTATGCTTTGTCTGAGAGATGTCTGAGTTGTACTGGACCAGACTTGCTGTAAGAAGGCATGACTTTGCTCTTGATGTAAAATAATTTGTTTTCTGCCTTACTATATAATTCTAAAACCTTTCCTGATTTAAAGAAGTTGTATCATTTAACGATTGGTTTCTCTGGACAGTTGCTTTTTAAATTCAACGTCTTCAAATACATATTTCCGGATTTGGGAATATCCGATCTTGGGAGCTCAGGGATTCCTACTTTAAATCTTTCTACAGGAAAGGTTTCGTCGGTTAGAGGACTCAACTCTTCTTCGATACCCAGGCTGATTTTCTTCTTTAGGATATTAATGCCTCCATCAGGATCAATAATGTTGTTCGCTAGGCCGTTGTTTGTATAGTCACTCACCCTAAAAATTAAGAATTACCTATGTTAGAAATTCCCTTTATATCTTATGGCAAAAGGTAAGATAGACAAGACACGTAAGCTTTAGTACTAACCTCTTTATCAAGTCATCTCGCTTGCCTGACACTTCTACAGGCAAGCCAGTGTTTCAAAATTACTACAGTACAATGTTCGGGTGGTTTTACGAGTGCTGCACTGGAAACATCGTTTTCATCAAGCTTAAAATTATTGTTGATATTGTTTAAATCCTTCAAAGTATCACTACACATCAACAGACGCCATTTTCAAATGGTGTCTTCCAAAACAGCCCCACAATGCAACACGATTGATCCCAAGCCCCCGCGCAATTTCGAAATGGCTAATGGGACCTTGAATGAAGTAAACCTGACATAATAAATGTATTAGCAGCTTTCGTATGACTATGAAGAAGCTAGAGCATGGGCTGTAGATTGCCATGATGGTGTCAGTGCTGTGCCATGTATGAAAACATTCAACATCCAGTGCCATGTCAGTGCCGTGTGCTGTGACTTATCACATTCATACAAAATGTGCTCTATCTTGAAAAAAAGAAAGAAAAAAATCTTTGTAGTATGAAAATAACTATCAAATATGTAGTTTTTAATATTAGACATGGCCAACTCAGCTATGCTGCAGTTTGTACATTTAATATCATGTACAAATAAATCCTATTATTATTATTGTCTGCAGAAACCTACAGATACTGCATTTATCATGTCAAATTCACATGCCATCAGGGAAAAGCTAAATGTGCTCAACCAATCAGGAGTTATTTAGTGAGTAAAATGATTTTAATGTAGAGCTTTTAAGTGTGACGTCAAATGAGTGAAAAAATGACTTCCGGGTTCAAAAAAAAAAGCATATGGACTTTTCTTACTTCTTCGTGACAAGATTTTTCAGTTGGCGGTTAAATCATTGAGGACACTTTTGCTTTATTTTAGCGGCTTTTATGATTAGTTGGACACTGGAATATGTCACAACTTAACAGCTCTAATGTTTGTTTTAATTAAACAAAATATGAATGTTGAAATATGTAATTGAAATTAAAATGTGTATCATCTAAAGTAAAGTAATAAATTCATGAAAAAACATCTCATATATCTTTTAGTTAGCAAATTGTTTGTACAATTGGCCAAAGTTAGGGACTGGGGCAAGTTTTGAATTTTAATCTAATTAGCAAAACATTCTGTCATATGATAAAGCATCTCAAGATTAGTAAGTCTGGTAAATTTGTTTTGTTGAAAAGAACCAGAGTTACAAGTCTTCAAATGTGTGAAATATTTACAAAAAAATGTATGGTTTGGAGGCACAGCGTCTATTCAAACCACCGTATATTTCTGTGTAAATGTTTGACATTTTTGAAGGCTTGTAACTCAGGTTATTTCATTCAGGCATGTTCAAATTTACCAGACTTATTAATATTTGGATGCTTTATCAGATCACAGACCTTTTTGCTTACTAGTAATTGGGAAGCACAGGTTGCGTAGCATTGAGAGCGTTCGCCTCTTATCTTAATCTTATCTTATCTTATCTTAAGGCAACCAAGCTCTAATCCTGCCGGGCTTGGTGTCATATTTGAGTAGAGTTTCTAGTTGGTTCTCACCTGTGCTTCAAGAGTTTTTCCTGGGGTTCTCTGGATTTCCTTCCACAAAAATCAACTTCTAAATTCTAATTCGATCATGGAATGAGGGCCACAGGTTTGTTCACAAGGAGGTGTTTTTTATTAGATTAAAATTCAAAACTCGCCCCAGTCCTTTGCTCGTTCTTAAATTGGCTAATTGTACTAGCTAAACATGCGCATAAAGAATTTCAGCACCGAGTATTACTGTTTAAATTACTCCTTGTTTACTTATGTTATTTTCACTTTTGAAGACTCATGTGTTGAGAAAAATACCCTTGAGGAACATAAAAAAACAGAATTTGCTTTTTACATTAGAGAAACTGCAAGTGCTAGCATTATGCATGGTGTTTATGTACACAACAAAAAATTGCTAGAGGCAAAAATGCTAGAGGGAAAATGATCAGATTTAATAAATTCTAACACTAAATTATAGGCAGTTGTATAATGTTTCACATGGACATAAGATGACAATCACAGTCACAGAGCCAAAACAAGGAACTTTTGAAAAATTCCAACCATGTCTCTGTAAATTGTAAAAAATGTATATAACACATCGGCCTGAAAGTGACTCAAATTTTCATTGTGCCAATTGCACCTTTTTTGTCTCCAGGTGCACATGTTTTGTTACTTTTGGTTTTTTCCCTCATGCATTGTTCGCCTTTCGTGCCAAATTTGCTTTCGCGTTTTTTGCCTGGCAGCATTTTTTGCATACTTGAACAATAACACTTATCCGCATAGACTTTTGTATACTTGAACAATAACACTTAGCCGAAATTGCTTGTTTGCTTTGAACATTTCCACATTGTATTAAACTTGCATAAAAAGTACTAGAGACCTGTTTTTTCTAACAATGCCTCATCCTTGAACTTGGTACTTGAAGTGTGAGCTTGGATGCTGATCTTAGCCTCTGTATGGGTTTAAGCACATGAAGCTGTTCACTCAAGTACTGAGGACATGTAGAATAAATAATAAGCAATAAGAGAGGGCATGTAGAAAAAATTCAGAATTACTTCCTACATCTGCAAAGGGCTCAATAGCGGCAATAAAAACATAAAGTTTTCCAAGAAACCTCTTGACTTTTTACCAGTAAAACGATTATCAAATCTCTTACCTTCACCTTTATTTTCATCAAACCAATTGATTTTTTTCTCAAGCCTTTAGAGACTACACTGGGTTTTCAAGCAGTGGACATACTTGCCAAGTGGGGATATTGAGGGTACCTTAATAAAACAAGAAACTGATACTGGCTGAACTTGTAATGACTTCATTTGATAGATAACGATTTGCTAATGCACATGCATTATTTTGTAAATGACCTGGCTCAACATGAATCCTGTCAACTTTCTTTTCACCTATTAATAGTATAAACTCCTGCCTGCTTTTCTGCTGAGCAATATGAGGTAATTCTGGTTCTTTTGGTGGAATCAGCCAGTTTTTGCTTTCCAAGCTTAGATGTTAGCCTATCCATTCCTTGCACAAGTATGGCGGTGCAAGCCCATTAAATTGATTATACTTAAAGGACATTGGTGAGTCTCTATTTAAAAGATGTTCTTTCACAGTCAGCCAACCGATCTCATAAATAGGAGGTGTGATGTGAATTTCTTGGTATTTGTAATAATTCAGCAAGCAAAATTCTTTACTTGAACTGCCTTAATATCACTTACTATTATTTAAGTAATATTTTTTAAAATATTACTAGTAGATGTATTTGTGTTAACATCTGCAAAGGGAGAAAAGTACTTGGCACTTTTGCTAAGCTCTCCACAAAGAAATGTTACCATTTTGTGTCATTTGGGAGCTCTGTTGTGGCCGAGAACTGCCATCATGAAATTCCCCTTAAAAATATATCAATTGTTCTTCTATATTTATTTTATTTTGTAGTATTTAAATTTGGATTGTTTTCTTTTTTCTTTTTCTTTTGATACCCCCCATTTATTTAATTCTTTCTTCTGCTTCCATGAAATCATTTGAGTATTTGGATTGTTGTTTACTTTAATAAAACTTTTTGATATTTTGTTTAGTTTTGCTTTCCTTTTAAGTGGTTTCTTCTTAATTGTCAATAAAAATCGATAAAAAAAATGACACGATTTGTTTCTTGTGAGAACCTTGTAGAAGGAAATTTCTTGTAGTTAGGTAGAGTTTTACTGTAAGGTAAGGTAAGGTAAACTTTATTTCAACATGCTAACACATACAACAAACTGCTGATTTCCAATATGGGAAGAAATCTTACTGTGCAACGACTTCAACCGAGGCCACTCCAGGATTTTCAGCCAATCAGAAACCGAACGTTTGAACAAAGGATCATAACATTAGTTCATATGCGACACCCGTTCTCCGCAGACTACTTTATCAATAATTTTCAGGAATAAAAAAATACGCTGTTTTATATCTTTAGGATTTGAAAATCAAGTAATTTGTGAAAGATAGCATTGTAAATAAACGATAGTTCGCATTTCTAGACACCACGGGGTATTTCAAATACAACTGAGGAGCTTTTCAACACAACTGAAAATGAATTTTATTTTTACATTTTATGTAAGAACAATCAGTATAACGATAAATGAACTGTTTAAAGTCCTTCAGTAACGGTAAATGTCAAACGGTAGCAGCAATTAGTCCTATTCAGTCTCAACCAGCGTTTACGAGTTGTACTGTAAATCGCTAGTTACAGAGAATTATAGATGTCAACATTAGCTCTCTTGTAACGTTCAATTATATAAGGAAGCTCCCAGTCCATTCTTTCTTCCACTGGTACTTTGTTTCCCAGAGCTTTCTTGAGTATTAGCAGATCTTTATCTAAAGCTGATCTATCAACGTATCATGTGATTTTGTTTTCGTAGACTTTTTATTTCCTTTTACTAGTAAAATCATTTACAATGCTTTATATCAGTTAGTACTCAGTAAGCATGTACTATATAAACTGTTTCAGTACGTGAATACACTCTACTACTGACGAAGAGGGTTCATATATGTGTCTGTCAAACTTGTACATTTCGTCCCTCATAGATACATGTAAATAAACTCGCACTGAATCGGCAAGTGATTTCTTTCAAATAGCATATCCACAATACCTAAAATATGCCATCGAGTTCTGTGCTGAAATCTGGTTACAAGCCTCGAGAATGGCGATTTCTGTCTCACTTTCTGCAAACAGTTGGTTACTGTTTAGAAACGCCTTTTTCTGATTGAAACAAAGTTCGCATGTATTCAAATGCGGGGAGTACGCTGGTTGAAACAGTAAATTCACGCCATATTCACCAAGTAATCCTCTCAAAACTTGTTCAGTGAATATTCCATGATGAAATGGACAGTTGTCCATAATAACTGTGTCGCCTCTCTCCAGTAGTACGGAACCATTCCGCCTTGTAATGTTCACGGCTTGCTCAAAGAATAATAGAAGTTCATTCCCGTTCGATGTGCCCTCAATTACATCGACATAATCAACTCCTAAGCAAGAATGTAAAAGATTTATTGTAAAGGTTGCATTTGATGCAGACCGCTGGATCTCAAACGCTGGCTGCCCAATGGTAGCATTCCCGTATCACCTGTTCATAGTTGTTTTTGTTACGCTAGATTCATCGAAGAAATGCAGTGAAGTAACGTTCAGATTGCTGACCTGATCTAAATAAAAATCAGTGTAGTCCTCTATATTTTGGCATTGAGACTCAGAGGGAATGGCTTGAATTTTTTTCTTGGTCATTAGAAGTTCATTTCTAAAAAACTTGCTAATCGTCGAGGCATGTGGAACATCGATTGGATGAAACACTCCGTCGAGCACTAACCTGCTTTGTAACTCTGAAGAGCGTATGCTTGGTTTTCTAACTTTCTCAATCTCTAGACAATCAATCACGTTTTGTGAGAGAACTGTTCGTCCTTTGTGATTTCGTGGCAGCGGAACACATGAGTTTATCAAATCATACGTTTCTATAACTTTTTGAACAAAATGTCGACTCGTTGAAAGTTGTTGTGCTATCGCTCTCTGAGATACGCCTTGATGATGGAGGTCCAAGACTCTTTCTCGAATATAAAGCGGTAGGCTACGACCATTATCGTATAAGCCGCCGTTTTGATTAATTCTCAGTTGTACAGCCATTTTCTTTTTACAGCTACAAACTGATAAAAGCGGTTTTTTAACCGATTTGTTTTAAAAAAAAATAAAAATTTAATGAAATATTGCTCAATTCTGATTGGCTAATACGTAGCTAAAAATAAAATCTGCCCGTTTCTGATTGGCTGAAAATCGCGGGGTGTCCTCGGTTGAAGTCGTTGCACAGTAATTATGAGTCATGTAGTAAAAATAGTAATATGATAAATTAATAGTTAACAATAGTTAACTAATAATAGTAAAATTAAATATACACCTGATTGCAAAAATATTGTCATAGAAAAATAAACTTTATGAAAATAAAAAATAAAAAATAACAAATAGGAATTAATTAAGAATGGCAAATTTAATAGATTTTTCTTAAGATTCAAGACAAACACAAAAGCAGTTGTTTTCATTTTATTTAAAAAACGTTAACAGGTTAAGTTAAATGACGCAAAATGGTCACACGATGTTCTCGAAAAAAAGCAATCTTTGCTAGCTATGATGAGCCTTCATGCTCACTAACGAAAACAATCATATTAACAATAATGAACTGTAACCATAGACTGTAAGAATTAATCGAAGAAGCTATAGCTACTTCATTCCTTTCAAAATGAAGTTCTTTTTCTCCAGAAATTCTTCCTCGGTTAAAACACTGAGCTGCTTCAACTCGTGAAGCTCTTTGAGAGTTTGAATCGATTCCGCCATATTTGATGAGTTGGGCATATCAGAAACAACCTGAAACCCAACAAAATTTTGTTTACTTTATTTAATATGAGAAATGCATGCATGACAGTAGATAGATCGACTGCTTATGGATGTAAATCAGTGTAGAGCTACATAACATTTTCAGCGCAAATTGTCTTACGCTTGCATATCATTTGAGACCTACAGCAGTAGAGGTGCTTGCTTCTGGCCCTTTCTTTGTTACCTTTGCACGGAACATTGGCAGATTTGGTGCCTTGTCTTTGCTCGTGTGCGTTCCCAATACCTAAAACACGATGATAATAAGAAATTGTTTCTTCTTTCCTGTATCAGGTACGTTTGTGTATAAAATACCTACCAGCATCTCCGCCCATAGTTTATATTGGTATGGCTGCTGACTATTGCCGTGCTTATCTTGAAGTTCTTTCAGGTGGCTCTGAATTTTCTCGCTGAAGGAAGACTCCTCGTTACTATTTTTCGGGACATTCGAATCATAGGAACCTGTATTCAAAATTAATGAGGGACTTAAGGCTCTGTGTCTCTCAAATTTCTTTGCCTACTAGCGCTTGTTATTCTATGCATTCGAATTAAATCACTTACGTTTTCGTGTTTCTTTGTTTGCATTCTCTTCAGCCAAAGGATTGTGGTGTGGATCGACCTACAGTGACTGACCATTAGTTGAGACTGCATATGGATTGGTTAGGTCAGTGTCGTTCAAAACCCATATTTTTTTGTGTTGCCACCAATGTGGCCAAAACTAAATCCGTTCGGTAACTTTTCACCTATCAATGTGTTTTGCAATTCTTTGTGAAATAATTCGCATGTTTCTGTGACGGGAAAATAATTTACCCTAGCTGTTCTATACGAGGACTTCTTTTTATCGGACAGAATACGGATGTCTATCCAGTCCAACCTTTGGCGACAATCTTCTTCAAGTTGAGCACTTTCTGCCATGTTCTCCTTATAGTTTAAAACTCGGGGTACAACTAGAAATGCTAATCCAGTGATGAATTTGGCACCTGCTACGGTCAGGACGTGTCGTTCTCACCTTTGAACGAAGGCATGCAATAGGCTTCTTGCAGCACGTTGAGATGCAGCTGAATTTGCAGGGAAAAAATATAGGAGTTTGAGATTCTTTTGCCTTGCCCTCCAATGCTGCATTAATTCCGACGTGCTGCAAGGAGCCTATTAATTAAATCTACGAATGTAGCTAGCTTATCAGCAAGCGCAAATTTGCTTCATTCGGATTTTTAGAAGTTTATAATAAAATGCCAGCATCATATTCAGACGATATTCGTTGGCGAGTTGTCTGGCACAAATTTTTCCTGAACAAGAGTGATGATCAAATAGCTCTCCATTTTTTCATTTCTCCAAGAACGGTGGTTCGTATTTGCCAGAAATTCACACTAACAGGTTGTGTATCAGGAGCCAAACCTGGTCGACCTTTAGGAACAACAACCCTACATCCACACGAGGAATTTATTCTTATGGAGGCAGTAATAAAACGACCAGACTCGCGGCTATACGAGCTTGCTGCAAAAATAGAGCAGCAAACTGGTTCCGAGTTCAATATTTCCACATTGTGCAGAGCGCTTCCTAGACTTGGCTTTACAAACAAGAAGGTAGGTAAAGTGAGTAAACTGTTTTGTTTTGGTCTTGATAACATGGCTCTATAGCCACATCGACATTGAAATAGTTCATATTTTTTGATAATACTTCAGTCGGGGTTGATAGACTATAAAAACTACTATGATCTACACTGTGCTAAGGAATCCACGCCTGATCACGGCGGGCACAAACGACCTAAAAAGTGCTCATGATGAAATTTCTGTTTTGCATCAAATATCATTCCTCTTCTTCTAAGGACTCTAAAACTGAAAACCGTTTTTATTTGGGGTGATGGAAACTTGAGTTAGTGCGATTTTAACCTTCTAAATCTTTTCAGCGAAAATTTCGCCGGAAAAAAAATTAATAAAACCTTTGGAAAAAGATTTCGCTTGGTACATTTTTTTCATTTCAAAACATTTCTCTCTAACTTTAATGCGAATGAGATGATATAAGAACGCTGGAAAATCGTATCGTTTTAGAATTTTGATTTTTGCACTTAGAAGACTATAAATTGAGGATGAAAAAGTGAGTAAATTACCGATACGTCATTATGACGTCACAAATATCTTTTAAAGATATGTTATGCAGCCACCTTCTGGGATATCGATGATTTTATAAGCTATACTTACTGAAAATCGACTATTGAATGAGATGGTGTTAGAATTTCTGTAATTGATATTAAATAATAATATTTTTTATTTTTCTGTGACGTCATATTAGATGACGTCATCAAAATCATAAAATCCCTCATATCGCCATTTCCAGTTATTAAAAATTGATGAAAATTTCGATAACGTGTTTTACATCTCACAGGTTTATAAAATACATCCTTAAATCGTATCTACCGGTAAAAATGACTTTTTTCGACATCTGTAACATTTTATTATGACGTCACAATGACGTGAAAATATTCCAAAAAAATTTCAAAAATTTTTCCTACCTCAATAGTACAACCACTGAAAATTTCAGAACACCAAAATAATAATTTATCAAAATATTCGTAATTAATGGAAAATTGTCACATTTTAAAGTACTGTTTTTCGGGCCGTTTGTGCCCGGCGTGGATAGCGGTGTGGATCATTCTGTGCTAATTTTAAAATTTGTATTCAAAACAGATTAGAGAAGTAGCCACACAAAGAAGAGAAGAATTGCGTGTCCATTTTAAAACTGAAATGCAGGATTTTCGCCCCGAAGAACTTATATTTATTGACGAGACAGGAATCGTAAGTAAATCTATGGCATTACCTGACTTTTAATTTTTTTCTTTTGCACAGAGATGACACTTGAAAAATTTTCTTCGCAATTTTTGTTGTTTTTTAGGACAGATCCTTATGTCGACAGTACGGTTATTCATTGAAAGGACAGCGAGCTGAAGTAAGAAGAACAAAGACCAACAACCAACGCATAAATGTAATATCTGCAATAGCATATGATGGATATTTTAGCGTTCGAATGCTTGAACCAGGAGAGAGATTCAATCGAATTGTTTGCGCTAACTTTCTACGAACCGACATAGTACCCTTTCTAAATGCGTACAATGGTCGATCTAACCACTCAGAGTTGTTTTAGGTAAGTAAAGCAAACTGATAAAACTTCGTGAATATGCCAAAATCGGTAAGCCGAAACATCATTAATTCGTATTTCTTCAATATGCAGATAATCACGCTGTACACCATGTTGCTGAAGTAGAAGACATTATATATGGTGCAGGAGCTCTTCTTAGATACCTTCCTCCTTATAGCCCCGATTTTAACCCAATAGAAGGCAGATATAATCAAGCCAAACACTTCCTTCGGGAAAATGATCAAATCTTTCGAAGTTGTCATGATCCTCATGCTTTGATCTTATACGCTTTCGGGCAAATTTCGTCTCAAAACTGTCAAAGATATTTTAGACACTGTGGTTACTGATCAATTTAATATCAAGCTAGTGAAGTAATACTTAAATCGCTGTATACACAGTTTCAATGTAAAAGTGCGAGAATAATAAACTACAAGTAAGTAAGAGTTTTTCATGATAAATCTAAGAGTTTTTTTAATCGTATGATAAATCTCATTAAGTCGCCATCTTTAATTAATTCCTATTTGTTATTTTTTATTTTTTATTTTTTTAAGGTTTATTTTCCTATGACAACATTTTTGCAATCAGGTGTATATATATATTATAAATAACGGAAACTGCCTCCAATCATCAGTTATCTACCAAGCCACTGTCACACGTAAGGACAATAACACTACGGAAGCGTACATCGGACTCACGGAAAACGACTTCAGGACAAGATACAGAAACCACACCGCATCATTCCGACACAAGAACAGATCTTTCTAAATAAGTAAGCGATTTCCTAACATAAATGCAAACTCCGCCACCACAGTGATTTCGGTCTCGTCGAATGATATCGTAAGCAAAAACATTAACAAATTTGTTGGTGATAGAATAATCAAGTCTAGTTTCGTTCAAAGCCAGCAGGTCAATTTTCTCGCTTGCTAGCGTGAGACGGATCTCATCAATATATTTAGTTAAACTTACTACATTTAAGAAAGCCATTTTGAATCCCCGTACAAGAGAGAGAGAGCAGACGACACATTGTCGTTACATGCAGGATTTTTTTCCTGGACCTACATCCTAATGGATTTTACAATGAGTTATGAAATTCTTAGCTAAAACTACATTCCCATCCTGATTAAGATGAAGGCCGCCTTGATTTAGACTCTTCTTGGTTTAATGTGTATGATCACCTCATCTGGATTTAAATTTTCTAGGGTCGGTTTGACATAATATTTCATGTCTTTGGTCTTGGCTCCAGGAAGGGATTTAATATGGATCTTACTACCAGAACTCCTTGATAGTCGATGTCCTTGAACATACTTTAACATTGAGTCGCCAAGAATGGCTGTCACTCGTTCTTCAGTAGTGGTTTCGAGTTCATCGTGTGGCAGGAGATTTTTCGACGAGCTACTAGCTTCCATATTCTTCTTGTTGTTGTTTCCTTTAGCATTGCTTTGTGTGGTGTCTTTGGCCTCTTGACATGTTTTTACTTCTTTTTTTTTTCTTCCTACTTTCTTTAACATCATTTTGGACTGACTTTACCGTCTCTGTCAATCTTGAATCATTTTCGGTAGCGATTTCTAATTCGGGGTCGAAGGTTATGGTTGGAACTTTGTCAGATTTTTTTTGCCACAAATGAACTAAGAACTTCTATAGTTGTGGCAAGGTCTACATTCTGCTTTTTAAGCCGTTCCACTTCATTTAAAATTTCAGTGTCTTTTTTCACAGTCCAGTGATTCGTGGCGGGAAATTTAAATTTTGAGTTACCTCAGCAATTTCTTTCTTTAATGACTGGATTTCGGTACTTATTATCTAGAAACAATTACACTTGCAAGGAGAGACTATAGAAGATGTAACACTTGATCCATGGACTAAATTTCTTCCAGGTTCAGGTTCATGATCAGACGTTGACAAGTTAAGATCATCATCCTTATTCACTTGTGAAGTTTCTTCTTGATTTCTGGAATTTCCTAAAGTTTGCTGTGTCAACAAATAATTTTCCAGCTGTCTCTTTAGGATTGTTTTTTTTCCTGTTGTAGATAAGCCATAAAATTGTAGGTCCTTACGAAGTTGATCAACTTTTAACCCGGAGCCAGAGAGAACACATCTCACCTCCATGACAACCAATGACTAATGACTACAGGGTTCAAAATATTATTTTCAAAAATGCTAAAATTTGCAGGCTTTTGGGTATGGCCCCACTTTTCTTGCAGGCTACTTTCGACATTTTTCAAAATCATCTCTTAAATGTAGTAAAGTGGTTTTCATCACATCAAATATCTACTAGCGTGTTTCGGGCTATCACACTCAACATTTTTTGTCTTCTACTGTTCAATACACTGTATAATAATATGCTCATAACACTAAGATAATATATCATGAAACATTGTGCATTTACTTATTTTTAAGGGGTCAAACAATACTATAAAAAAAATTAACGTTCAATGAAAGATCTTCATGTACCACCCTGTTCAGTTACATTCTTGCAGATAAAGAAATATTTGCTTTAATTAACTTAATATAAAAGACATTGAATTTTTGTTTGGTTATCCATAATAACAAATTTCGATAGTGCATCAGGTGTGGCATTTATGCATCGTCAGCATCATTACTGTCAGATTAATTCTCTTCCTCAGCACCAATATCTTCAAGCCACTGTGCCAGGAAATCATGCATTTCCATTCCCCTTGTTCTCTTTCCTGTCCCAGAACTTCTTGGCAAATACTGCTTTCATTTCTTTTGATTTGGCCTTCAGACTTTCTCAATGCTCCACAGTTCCAATGCCATTTCACTGTAAGTTTCATTGAAAACAGTGACAGTTGGACCAGTTACTTTGATGCGTAATAAATCTGTTAAGTTACCTTCACCTAACCTGTTGCGCCAGTCAGTCTTGACTATGCGCAGGTATGAGATGAATGATTTGCACACAAAATTACCATATGGGCAGCAAAGACAAAGTTCAATAAGCCCCAACAGTTCAGATGCTTCTTCCTTCTTGATCACCCTGAGTTTTGGCCACAAATGGATTGGGCCAGTTAAAACGACATTAAAATGCACAGTGGTCCACTGAACCAAAATTATATATTGTTTTCTTATGTGCTCCAAGTTGGTGAAGCTAATTGGTTCAACATCCTTGAATGCATCAAAGACTTTACTGATTGCTTGCAACTGTCTGGTAAGACTCTCCTCAGTTGCTGCAAGTGTTGCATTACTCATCCACACTTTAAAATCTTAGAAGCAGCATGCGCGATTTCATCAGTTTCCTTTGTTTCTTTTGCTGATTCATCTTCAGTACCATCAGCTAGGCTTCCGTAGCGATGTGCTAGGCATGTGTAGATGGCTTTGACATTATGACATATCAGGGTGTTGATATGTGCCTCGCTCTGTTCAATATTTGTCACAGGAACACCTTGATATTGCTGCTGTCCTCACTCAACTGAGAGTCCCTCCTGTTCAATCACAGAGAGAACATGCTTGACAGTTGGTAGTACTGTCCTAGCTGCAAAGTCAGCTGACTCTACTTTGCGTTGCATGAGTTTGTATTTATCCAGTGTATTGTCAACTGCTTCAACTTGATTGATGATGTTGATCTCGTTTGTCTTCTGTGTGGTTGGGGAAAGCTGCTTAGCTGGTTCAAGAATGTCAACATACATCGCACATTTCAGCAAAAATGATCCCTGTGCTAGACGCCTTCTCTTTCCTTCCATCGTTGCCTTGTCATTTTTCTTACTAGTATCAGCAATGACATTCTGCAAGTGACCCAAGTATAAGCCTCTCTCATCAATGAAGGCCTTCATTGCTCGTAGCTTATGATCGATCCAGCGCGTTCCAGTAGACTTGGATGGCCTAACTTCCCCGTTTTCAAAATCATAGATGTCTTTGAAGATTTCATGCAAAATACGCAGTTCTCTCAATCTTTTGCCCTAGTTGTGGTATATGTAATATAAATTATGCATTGCTGTTTCCACTTCCTGCATGTCTTTCTGAAGGGCATCTTTAATTGCAAGCTCAATGCGATGGGACAAACACCAATAGAATTTGATATGCTTGCCATAGGTTTGCTGCAGTAAGGAAATAACACCAGCTCTTAGTCCAGAATTTACTGCCGTTCCATCACTTTCCAAGAAGACGATTCTTTGCAGCTTTTCTGTGATGTCACACCCTTCAAATGCACTAGTAATCGCATTTGTTATGCCTTTCACATCTTGGGATACAACTGATTGTAAGCTTAGGAATTCAAAAGCAGGTTTAAAATCATCAGGATCTACATACAAAATGTAGACAACTTTTACTCCGCACGTGTTACAGCTGACATCTTTAGATTTCTTGATCCAGTAATGAACGCATTAATTGTGTTGGACAGTTTTGATTTCCATTTTATACAAACACTGCATGTCAATATTGTATTGGTATTGTATTGGTAAAACATATACCCGTGACTATTTATTTGAGAATAAGTTGAAACATAGTTAACTATAATCATTTCAGGGATTAAAATCCTTCGAATTCATTTTCACAGTCACTGTCGCCAAACAAATCCAGCCATTCTTCTTCAGTTATTCTGTCATTGTAAACATCTGCTTCTTCTTCATCTTCGAGGTTGGGAACTGACTGCTCTTCATCAGGCTCATTGCCTTCCTGAGCGTCTTCCCATAACATATCATCCTAGGTTCCGTCAAGGGCGTTGGATATGCCGCACTTCTTAAATGAACATGCGATCATACTCTCTTTGAGATCACTCCAAGAGTCTTTCACCCAGCTAGTGACAGTCGAAGGCACTGCTGCTCTGACATTTCCCCCAGCTGTTACGGACTTTTCTCCACCCGTCATCCAGCTCAGCCACTTTTCTCTCATTCCTCACTTTGAACGGCTTGTTCAGGCAAACATCCAATGGCTGAACAATGCTTGTAAGGCCACCAGGAATGACAACAATGTCTGTGTTGTGGTTTGCTAAGAGTTTTCTGATGGATGGTACCAGATGAGCACTAAAGGAGTCCCACACCAGCAGACTTCTTGTTCGACTGAGTCCACCTGGTCTTGCTGCTCACACTTTCTTTACCCAAACTTTAAGTCCTTTTGCATCCATCTAGCCTTTCTCTTAACAGTGGACAACAACACCAGATGGAAAGTCCACCTTGGGAATCGTTTTTCTTTTAAAGATGACCATGGGTTTCAGCCTTGTCCCATCTGCCATACATGAAAGGACAACATTGAATCTTGTCTTCTCATGCCCTGTTGTCTTGATTAGAACGCTTCTCTCCCCACAGTTTGTTACGGTTTTGGAAGTTGGCATGTCAAACCAAACTGGAGTTTCATCCATGTTTCCAATATTGGAAAGATCATAGCCTCCTTTTTTTCGCTGATTGATTAAGAAAGAATGGAAGCTGATTATTTTGTTCTCAAAGTCATGCGGTAGTTTCTGTGATATTTTAGTTTTCTGACAGAGAACAAGGCCATTTTGTTTCATAAACCTGTTCAGCCATCCAACTGAGGCGGTGAAAGTCTTGATAGACTGTTTCTTGGCGTAGCTTCTGGCCTGGAGCCGTATTAAGTTACGTGTTACGATATAGCCACTCTGTCTCTGGTTGTCAATCCAATTCCTGACTTCTCTTTCAAGATCAGGCCAAAGGCATGGTTTCCCCATGTTAGCACACTTATTTTTTGGCAATACTTTCAACTTTTCTTGCATGCATTTCCAGTCATGGACAAGCTTCTCACTGACGTGGAATTCTCGGCTGGCGGCACAGCTGTTGGTCTTCTCGGCAAATTATACCACTTGCAATTTAAACTTTGCCGTGTATTTCATATGTTTTGACGACATTTTTTGAATTTGTATGGATTGCAGTAATAAAGAGTTATTGAACGTTCAGCTGTATTTAAAAAGTGATCATAAAATACAGATCTAGTTCAAAGATCGCATGGCGATCGATGGTGTTTTCTAATTGGTACGCCCATTTTGTTGTAGATTTCCAGACACTATCGCCTATTAGTTTGATTGAACGTGTCAAATCTAAGCCAATCGTGGTTGGAAAGTACTTTGAACCATGTCTTCTTCCCGTGGTAAAATCAGAGGAAGTTTAAAAGGACAAACGGTACTGATACAGACACCAAAGTAATAAAGTATAGAACCAAGACAGAGTAACAATATTTAGAACGAAGTAACAGATTAATTTAGTCTTAAGATACATTTAGATAGTTTCTTTAAAAGATTTTAAAAGCGTTTTACGAGTTGACGAAAGTTTAGCGTCTAAAATTCACTGAGACGTAACGAAGGACGCGGTTAAAAAACGTCAAGGAAAACACATTCAGGTGACTCTAAACTGTTTACACATTACGAGTTTACTTTATTTTCTAATACAATGAAATTAATTCCAAGATAGTTTAATTCAGAAGAAGAAAAAGACGATAACTAAAGCACTCAGTTAACGTCATGTTAAACGTTTATAGATCGCTATGATTCTAGCCGTTCTTGACCACTTCTTCCCAGGGTGGAGATGTAAAAATACTTGATAAAAATAAACTTTAATAAGAGCTAAGAACCAAGACTTTTTTCTAGATTTGATAAGTGGAAGAGAAAGCTTTAGTCAGGTTTTGCTCGCGTATCGTATGCGAGCACACTGTGATTAAGATCAAATGTACATATGTATCTGGACTGCACTGTATCTAGTAGAAATGTTTTAAACTTGATCTTGAGCATTTGTGTAGAGATGCTTGATCGATGATTGATTGTTCGATCAACACTACAAAACTTTACTTTAAAATTTAAATAAAAATTTACTTCACACAGACCATCAACTTTTTTGTAACCGTGTATGAGTCGACCCCCAGTTTTTTACCTAAAAATCTCGACGTAAGAGGTCGTCTTATACACGGTAATATATGGTAAGCAGGTCGTGACCTCAGTTCATGAAAATGAGGCGATCTTATACCACATCACCATTAGACTGTGCTCTTGTCTAATCTTCTTGTTCATCGCACTATTTTCTATTGTATTTATATATTAATTTTCTGCTGTGGACGTTTTAATCTCTACAAACATGTTTTTGTGGCCCTCCCTCGATTTCATTTACAACTCCTCTTACTTTATTCATAATGCTTCCTATTTTGCATACTATGCTCCAATGGCAAGGTATCACTGCTCCTCCTCCTTGCTCAGAATATTGCCATGGTTGGTGGACTGGCACATGTGGGCACTGTGACACTGTGGGATTACCAGTGATTATCCTTTTGATAATAAACAAGATAAAAATATCTTCCATCATGCAATTGTTGTTGTCAATTGACAGAAAGCACTCATTGCCATTGTGCACATCCAGTGGTAACCAATTTTTTGATCAAAGTACTGGACGTGGCCTGTTAGTTGCTCTGCTTTGTCTTTCATTTAATAAGTCTATCCTGTTGACATGCTGGACATCTCTTTGTTTCTAAGTTCTGTAGCTCACATTTCATGGCATCTTTATCTGGTCCAGGACCATGATCTGGCTTGACCACAAATGCCAATGGGAGCTTTTATCTTGAATACATAGTATCTAAATAGTTTAAAAAGTTCATCAGCGGTTTAATTACATTTACATGTGGAGGCTTGCAAAATCACTTCTCCACAAATAATCTAGCTTTTTTAGTCTTTATGAAGTGATTGCTTCTAAAGGGAAATGTTGGTATGTTGTTACACTTATTTAGTTAATATTCTCAAAATCTGTGTGGACACTAATAGGGACCACTCAAATAAAACTGACCAATCAGATAACAGTAAACTAGACAGATTGAACTGATAACAGTGTTAGCCAATCAGATTATCATGTTTTCACGCTCTTTTTACATCGATGTGCTATCTGATTGACTGGTTAAAAATATGGAATTAAATATCACAATACGATGGATTAATAACACTAGTTTATCAAAGTTGTCCCTTTTTCTATAAAAAAAAAGTTTTACCACAAAAAAACTTATGCCAGTGTTGCCCCAAACAAAATTTAACTCCGCTGTAACATAAAGTGACAAGCAGTTTCCAGGGCTATATGGTGACTTGATGTATCTTCAACTTCTTCACGGAAATGAATTTAAAATTCTTTTAGTGAAGTCTTTTGTCCATTTAAAAATATTTTCCTTAAAACCATCTTTTAGGACATCACTACAAATAAACTCATCTTATCAGCAATGCAGCCTTAGAAAAATTATTTAAGGGTGTATGTCTGTAACTACTGAGAAACTCAAGACAGTTGCTAAAAATCAAAGTTGATTTCATGTTACCAAAAGAACTTTCCTAGATAGGTATTTCAGAAAACAAATAAACAATTCATAGCGATAAACAGAAAGAAACAGTTGCATAGCTGGTGATGATACACCTTTTGACCACTTTCATAATTTGACAGCTCATTAGTATGAAATCATAAAACCCTAAGTGTTCAAGTATGGCATTTTTTTTTGGTGTGAAAGAATATGCTTGTAATAGTAAAACTTGAACTTTTAAAAAAGATATGAACAATTTCTTAAGAAATTTATATCATGCATAGACCAGATTTCAGAACCCTATTGAGAGTTTTGCTGATATGCTATTCATTCTATAAACATGAAATGAAATTGTTAACTCCAACTGGCATGTTACTCTCATCCTCTCATGCTTTCCCAGAAAAAGCATATTCTGAAAAAAGCAGCATAAGTTTCAGCCAGTTTTGATTAGTTGTCGTAGAGATATTCTTTATTTGATGATTTCACTTTTGACTAGGTCTGTAAATGATGTTGTCAGTTGGTAATTTCTATATAGAATATATAAGAGATATCAAAGAATAGTAAACGCCATTCTTATTTATTCTTTAATAGCTTTCATATAGGGCTCATATGCCCTTTAAACTTCTCGCTGCTTTTTATTTAAGGTTTAGCAACCTTTCTTTAATTTTGTTTGACCTAAATTGCTGTTGGTGTAAATATAGAAAATTAAAAAATTTAAATAAAAATATTTGAGGCCATGTACATACAAAAAGATACTTGTTGTTAGGAGCATGCATACTGTATGAGGATTGAGTTAAGCACATAACAGTGCTTGTTAAAATACTTATCAAAGCCTTTCCAAGTTTAAAACTGTGTACTAATTAGTTCATCCACATTATCAATTGTACAGCATTATCAGGCTTGCAAAGCCTTCTGATCACATCCTTCTTTCATGGAAATAATCATTCATCACTGTTACCCCACTGTTTGAATTGTAGAAGGAGTTTGCCTTTAAAATGGTCAAAGTAGACATCTACAGATCTTTTACTGCGCAAAAAGACGAATATACGGGCCCGAATACTATAGAAAACGGATAGGCAAACTACAGGTATTCCGTCAACCTAGAGTTTGGAATCTAGGATCCAGAACGATTTTCCGAATTCTTCTCGAAAACTCCTCGACTGATTTTGAGTTTTCAAGAATAGAAAGTTCGTATTTTATAGTTGTTCGAATATTTCAACTTATAGTGACTCTTTCGTTTGGCTCCACATTCTAGACTATCTTAGGTGTTACTAGAGTGTTCGATTTTCAATTTGTCGTATTCTATAGTATTCAGCTGGAATACTCGCGTACTATGCGTTTTCATGAAAAATATGTTTGTCAATTTGTCGTATTCTATAGTATTCAGCTCGAATACTCGCGTACTATGCGTTTTCATGAAAAATATGTTTGTCAATTTGTCGTATTCTATAGTATTCAGCTCGAATACTCGCGTACTGTGCGTTTTCATGAAAAATATGTTTGTCAATTTGTCGTATTTTATAGTATTCAGCTCGAATACTCGCGTACTATGCGCTTTCATGAAAAATATGTTTGTCAATTTGTCGTATTCTATAGTATTCAGCTCGAATACTCGCGTAATATGCGTTTTCATGAAAAATATGTTTGTCAATTTGTCGTATTCTATAGTATTCAGCTCGAATACTTGCGTACTATGCGTTTTCATGAAAAATATGTTTGTCAATTTGTCGTATTCTATAGTATTCAGCTCGAATACTCACGTACTATGCGTTTTCATGAAAAATATGTTTGTCAATTTGTCGTATTCTATAGTATTCAGCTCGAATACTTGCGTACTATGCATATTATTCAAGAATGCTCAACTCAGATACGGATTCTCGAACTGCAAATCTTTTAATTATCATGATTAAACTCTCTTATACACTTGTATTATACTTCACAGCTAATATCACAGGGCTCTGCCATTTCTTACAGCATGCCACTAAAAACATTAACAAATCTAGAAACTAACAATACATTTTAAAAATAACATCAAAAAAACTAGTGCCGTTTCTTTCCTTTGAGCGTTTTCGAGCATGTCTTCTGCTCTGACCTTGAGGTGCGGGGAGGACTCCTTGATCGTGAACGGCTTTCCATTCTTGGTCAAGGAATATCTTGGCAAACTTGTCTTACCACTGACGAGGGACTTCTGGATTCTCTATGCGGACTCACTGGAGAGAAAGACCGCCTTTCTGGGCTACTTGGTAGGCTTACCGAGGCTCTTTCTGGGCTGCATGGTGAAATTGCCTCCTTGATGGCCCAAGATACTATAAGTCGAGGCTTTGTTCTTTGATTTGGAATACCCAGAACCTGTGAAACTCTTGGCCTGTCTTCCTGTCGTTGTGCCTCTACCTTATGCTGTAGCCTTTGCATCAAGGCAGAGGCTGACTCTGACCTCCATAGTGGAGGACTCACAACCCACTTTCCCGCATTGTGTTCTCTACCATTTTCCTCATCACTGACATAATCGTAGCTGAGGGAATTAATATTGTCTTTGTCCGCACCTTCAGCAACCTTAGCTCGTGTCTTGTAAAGCTAAAGATAAACAGGGTTTGCGTGAGTTACCAGAAAATAATAACGATATTGTTTTGTAATAATTTAGGTAGTGCTTAAGATGACTCCAACTAATAATGTGTGGATTTTGGGATATTTTTCACTCGCTCGTGTCGCGTCAAAAAAAAAAAAAAAATCAGATATTCTTGAATTTAGCACAGTGTAGTAACTCAAAATAATTCCAAAAACCATGCATAATTAAGATGGAGCTACCTTATGTGTAGTTCCGTTCAGTCATTTCTAATTTTCCAGCGCTAACGAAATAAAGCTGATTTCTATTTATCCCTCTCAAAAATATGGCCTGATATTACTTTGAGAACTATATGGCGAATGAATTATTCCTGTTTCTTGGTAAATTTAGCAGATGACTAAGACTCACCCTTTTCCTTCTTGATCGAAGTTTATTGTCGGCTTTCTGGCGGGCGGCTTTCTCCTTGTTTTCAGGCAAAGACTGTAGGTATTGTTTTCTCTTTGTTTCGTAATACCTTACAACACCACCTTCAAGTTAAATAAAAATCGAGCGTCGGTTTTAATTGCTAGGATTCATGTAAGAATGAAAATATTTCTATTTTATTGAAGGAAAAACGTACGTTTTACGAATCTTATTGGAAAGCCCTTATCCTGGTCCAAGAGTTGATCTTCGAGTTCTCTTCTCACGGCAGAATTGTGTGGTGAGATAATCCCGTAATGACATAAAACATGAATATATTGAGATACCTTAACCTTCTATGGCGCATGGCTTGCCGCCGGCATAACTTTTATAATCAAACAGCACGAAATGCATATGGTATGCTATTTGATAAGAAATTTTGATTTGACATCAAAGCGCCTTCACAGTCGATCGTCATTTACTCTCACAAACGCGAAAAAAATCAATTAAAAGGCAGCATTTTTATTCGCAACCTGACAAAAAAGCCCACCACCGGATACCGGAACCTTGTTAAGCTTAATGTGCAAACAATAGGTGATTGCAATTAAGGTCAATTAAACTGTGGACCCTACAATTTAAGCATTCATTTGCTTGTTTGTGCATTGATATATGAAGCTAAAATTAATATACCTTTCATTTGGTCGGTACCGGTTGTCCATCTCAAGGGCATTATGCAATAGATGCACATCATTCTGAATATATATAAGTTAATAAATATCAATGCTTCGACACTCTTAGTTTTGCCAAGCCATGGCCACCACGAGCTGATCAAAAGCTTTGTTCTTTTATAATCAATGAATATATAAATGAAAGTTTGAACATCGATCGCCTTTTTAAAACCGAAATTTCTGGAGGAATCTTTCCATCATCATTATTCTCCTGTTCTACCAGATTATCTATTTTCTCATAGAGGGCTTTGTTCTCCTCTCGAAGACCTTGCACCTTTTCTTCCAAGTCTCTTTGTGAAGCATCTATGTTATGTAATAGCATTTTGTGGTGTTTTAGTGCTCTTGTGATGGAATTGAAGCAGTCAAACATTTTATCAGTCTCATCTGAAGTAACCACCACAGTATCAGTTCGTCTTGATGTCACTGGCGTTTCGTTAACTGCTGAGTGCGAGTAATTTGAGGAACGGTGCAGGATACAGCTGACGTTATTTGGAGTTGAACCTTGAGAACGATTAGCTCTGGCGCTTTCATAGAACTCAGATGGTGTTCTTGTAACAGACATTGTGTTTTTGAAAATATCTCTAAAACAAGAAGCAAAGATTGAGATGTTTAAATATATATCAACACTCATGGCATGAACGAAATGATTAGCTCTTTCTTAGCACTCTAGCTACTAATTTTTGATAAATACAAATCAAACAGCAGCTTAATGAGCTTAGTATTTCCTACTCTATATGAAATTGTAGGAAACTAAACAAGGTTTATTGATATCAAGAGAAAAAAGTCAGCTCAACAATAGAAAAGAAACCCCACATTTCGGTAATTCTAAGTTTGATATATATATTTATATATATGTCCCTCGCTAAAAGCCCCTGCCATCAGTTACAAAACATGCAGTCAGTCCACATAAGTTTATGATGCTACAATGACTATTATAGAATTTTCAACTACTTACCTGATAGCTATAGTTGGTTAAGTGTCCAAGAAATGGAATTGATTACAGTTAGAGACCCAAAATGGCACGCGCTTTCCACGGAGTGTTCAAAAACGTTTAGTCTCTTAGGAGTCTTTACATGCTCACGTGGCTTGAATATTCGCACTTTTCACTAACACTGCATTTAAACTAAAACTCCCGCTCTTTTACCTGAGTGTCACGAAAACTTTCCGATGGATTGTTCGGTATTCGTTCAGTATTTCCAGGAGCCTCGTTTTCAGGGACAGATGAGAGTCTGAAAAGTGTGATAGCTGCAAGAAAAGCTTTGGAAAAACTGCGTATTATGATCATCTACCCTGTAAATTTCAATGTCAAAAACATCAAGGTATGTCCCATATTTCTTAAAATTGTTTTCATAGCGTTGTAAACCCAACGGCTGGTAAATATCATCGTGTAACGTTTTTGCTCAAGGCTGTTTTACAGCTGTAAGATGCGTGGACATTTTAGATCTTGGATAAACTTGTAGGTAGTAGGAGTATGAGCAGTGTCTCGATTATATATTTATGGAC
Organism: Anthopleura xanthogrammica; assembly: GCA_964019055.1. NCBI lineage: Eukaryota > Metazoa > Cnidaria > Anthozoa > Actiniaria > Actiniidae > Anthopleura > Anthopleura xanthogrammica. Next base: position 13,257,340 of record OZ025211.1, on the reverse strand, counting down.
GTTTCTTTTCACACAGCTGGTCAAGGGCCATGCCCGAAACGTAAAAGCGTAGCTTATGCGATAGTTTTGGTGTTGAGAAGTTGGTGTTAGAGCTTAAATAAATCTAATCCATGTAAGCTTATATTTCTCTAATTTTCTCTCATTACAGGGAAACAAAAATCTACTGACTATGTATTTTGTGGTCATTGTAACACAAAAGTCGCCTGGAAAACGTACTATGAACACCAGAAGCTCAAGAAGAATGACAAAGGCAATATTTCGGATGAGACAGGCCATGGATCTGATGTGGTTAATAGTCCCTTAGATAGGGAACATGATAGAGATGAAGATGTAGAGTATGGTACAGATGAAGAAGATCAAGTTTTCTATAGTGATTCTGATGGTCCAGAAAGTGATAGCAGAGAAACTGATTTGCCAAACACAGTAAGTAATATAATATTGCTACAAAAAAAGTAAACTCAACAAATTTTACACAGGCTGTATACATGCAGGTGATTTAATAGATCATTGAAAAAGAGGCCAAGATTCTACAAAAGCATACATTTATAAGAAATGTATGGGAGATATTTTGTTATTTTGAGATTTTTTTTGAGATTTTATTAATATAAAACTTTGGGCAGAAATACTTGAACTGTCGTCATTTTTTGTTGTTTTTACTGCATTTTATATTTTAATCATCTTTGTCTTAATTACTAGTAAGAGAAAAGTGATATTTGATGCTTTGAATTTTTGATTTTCAGTCCCATATCAAGAAAAAGGACTAAATTTCCATAGCTTTCAAATATAATTTTTCTAGCAAACCGACAAAAGGAATTTATACATATGTAACTAACATACATAAAAACTATTGTATTTTAGGCTGATGACCATGAAGATGAATTTGATCCTGGTGTTAGGAATCCTTCAGACAGTGAAGAATTTGAACACTGTTATGAAGAAGAAGAAGAAGAAGAAGAAGAGGAGGAGGAGGAGGAGGAGGAGGAGGAGGAGGAGGAGGAGGAGGAGGAGGAGGAGGAGGAGGAGGAGGAAGAGGAAGAGGAAGAAGAAGAGCTGTGTATTCTTATACAATGCAACATATTTTAGATATATTAAATTTTCCAATTTTACCTAATTTATTTGAATTATTTTCTTTAATAATGCAAAACATGCATTTTTGAAAATAACGTTATTGTTAAAAGATTTCTGTGTGGAATAAAGTCTATTTTTATCAGTAATACTATTTTGGAAGTAAATGGTGGCATATCATAAAGACAAATAAAGTTAATACGATATCATTTAAATAAAATAACTTGGATTATTGAACAGAACGGGTAATGTTTACTGACTGTGCATGGTCCAAAAAATTCTCAGATAACTGACGGATAAAAAATATCATCAATGGTTATTTTTTGTGGTTGTCGTACACTACTGTACTGACCTGAAAGCAACCGAGAATAATGATGCAATCGTCAACAAATGCAAACGTGTATGATCGCTGCTTTATGTTCCCTTGTCAACTTCTTGTTACAATTATTGGAACTTTCCTGTGCACTGTATATTCTAGTGTGATGTAATACTCCGAGTTTTCAGACCTATATGCGATGTGAAAAATCTAGAATACCGTGACCTTTTTAAAGCGTATTGAATACCCTTGAAAACAGTTTTTGACAACTGAGAGATAAATATATAAGCTGAATATAGTTGTACACGCAAATAGTGCTAGGCCAGTTTCGATGAGATAAGATGTTTGCTTAAAATTAAATATTATTTCAAGTTTCCTTTTTGCGAATGATGCCTGTGTATTTTAAGTGTTATCGTCACCCTAGAGACGTCCCTAAACACTAGGTATACGCTCCCGTATATTCTGGTGTGATGCAGGACTCGAGGTTTTCTTAAGTATTCGATGTGAATATTCTAGAGTAACGTGACGTTTTTAAAGCGTATCGAATACCCTTGAAAACGTAAAATCAACAGAGTTTTTGACAACGAAGAGAGAAATATATAGGATGAATATCACTCTGTATACGCATCCAGTACTTTTTCACTATCATAAGTTTCACAAGACGAGTTTCGATGAGATAAGCAGTTTGCTTAAAATTAAATATGTTTTCAAGTTTACTTCTTGAATGTTGCCCGTGTACTTTGCGTGTTATCGTCAACCTAGAGACGTATCCTAAACACTAGGTATACGCTCCCGTATATTCTATTGTGATACAGGACTCGAAGTTTTCTTAAGTATTCGATGTGAAAATTCTAGATTGACGTGACGTTTTTACTGCGACACGAATACTCTTGAAAACTCAAAATCAGGAAAGAGTTTTCGGTACCTGTAAACTCTTGAAAATTCTCCTTTTTCGCGCAGTGTTTAAACTAACAATATAATCCAAGTAGGTCTACACACTCTTCTACAGGTCCCCAAATCAGCTACTGTTGCCCTGCCCAAGTCTATTATGGATCAATCAGATCACTATCACTGTCAAGTGAACTGTTGATGGACAGGTGCAAGAAATTCTGCATTTCCTTAACTCAAAGTCATATGAAGAATGTTGAAGAGGAACAACAACAACAACAACAACAATCGTTTATTAAATACCAATAATTAAATAAAAAAGAATTACAAGTATAATTAGAGACTTAAATACAAGGTACAAGCTGTCTACAATAACCACGAGGGCTAGCCTAGGTAGATAGCTTTTTACAAAAATATATAATGATTACATAAGTCTATATAAAATTAAAAGTTATAGTTAATATGATTGATAGTGAAAAAGAAGTATATAGTAATAGAAAAAACAAGAAGAAAGGAAAGGAAAAGGATGGATCAAATATCTAAGATATGACTTAATATGAATGGAGAAATATGAATAGGCTTAGTCTCAGCAAGAGTATGAGCGGAGTAATTCATCACTCAGCCTCTCTTTAAATTTATTTGTATTTACTTGTTTTTTTAGAGTTTCATCAATTGAATTCAAGCATTTAGCTCCCGAATATCTTATATTGAATTTTCCAAAGTTAGTTCTTACTTTGGAAGCGAAAACGAACACTTGTAAGCCAATCTAGTATTTTAGTTATGTTTTTGCTTTACTTGAGTAAAAAAGGAAGAAAAACAGATCGGTAGATTTCCCATATGGAGATCGTACATGAACAGACCAGTGTAGAAATGAACAAGTTCTGGAAGTTTCAGGAGTTTTAGTTTGAGAAACATAGGGTTAGTATGTGCCTTGAAGTCACTGAAAGTCATTATTGGTATCAGTTTCTTTTGTAAGATAAGAAGTGGTTTAATGGTAGATTCTTATGTGTGACCCCATACAACAATGCCGTAAATAAGGTAGGGATAAACTAGAGAATAATACAAGGTGCACATAATGGCTAGATTTAGATAATGACGAGCCTTACTGATAATCCCAATGCTCCTTTTGATTTTTCTGCAAACAAGAGCAATGTGGGATTTCCAACTAAGGTGATTGTCTAAAACAACGCCTAAATATTTAATGTTAGTCTCTTGTTTAAGACATTTGTTATATATACATGCAGGTCATAAGATAGTTTCTTTTGCGGCGGATGAAAGATTACGAAGTTTGATTTATCTATATTAAGAGAAAGTTTTTTTGCACAAAGCCAAGAGTGGACATGCGATAACTGTTCATTTACAGTAGATTACAAGGATGCCATGTTCTTATCTTTGTAGAAGAGATTAGAATCATCAGCAAAGAGGTGAACATCAAATTTAGAAGATGAGTTTTGAAAATCATTAATGTATAACAGGAACAAGAGAGGACCGAGTACGGAGCCTTGCGGAACACCACAATCAATAGGAAGCGTATCCCACTTGGTAGAACCAAAAGATACAAATTGAGCTCTATTTTTCAAATATGATGTAAACCAATTAAATTCCATAGTGTTCAAGCTTTTGAGGAAGTAGATCATGATTTACTGTATCAAAAGCTTTGCTTAAGTCGAGAAAGATACCACAAGAATATTGATTTTCTTCAATAGCATGCTGGATTTTATCCGTAATAGACAAAATAACTTGTAATGTCGAATGCTTAGAGCGAAAACCGAATTGTTTATTGTATAAAATGTTGTTTTTGTTTATAAATGCATTTAATCTTTTATACACTAATTTTTCCAGAATTTTATTGAATACTGATAGCAAAGAGATAGGATGATAGTTATTAACATCCAGTTGAGAACCTTTTTTAAAGACAGGGATGACACTTGCGAGCTTAAAACTTTCAGGGACTAAGCCTGAGGAAAGAGAACTATTAAAGATAGTTCGCAAAGGTTCAGAAACATACGAATTAATAAGCTTAAGAATATAAATTGGGATACTATAAGGTCCAGTGGCTTTGCTAACATTGATTTGGTCAATTTGATCTTCTATTTCTTGTGAAGTAGTTGGAGAGAAATTGAAGTTGTCAGCTACACATGAAGACATAAATGCCAAAGGAGAGGTGTTAGACAGAGGAACAGAATTTGCTAGATTGCTGCCGATTTTAGTGAAAAATCGGTTAAATGAATTTGCAATTGACGTACAATGTGTCAATTCAGCATTATCATCAGTGAGTATTTTTAAAAGGCAGACTAGTATAGGAGCAGGCGTAGCTCAGTTGGTTAGTGCGCGGCCTTCGGAGCTAGAGGTCCATGGTTCGATCCTCAGTATCTCCACGTCTGTTTCAACTTTTTTCTAATCCGTGTAGCTTCAGCTTTTAATACTCTTAAAACAGAGCACTGATGGAGAGAGGGGGTAAAGTGCGCACCGTCGGCTTCCATTGATACCAGCCACGTAGCTGAAGGAACTACCGACGTTAAATATAGTTTCTTTACCTTTACCTTTATTTCCTGCTTTAAAACCACTAATTTCTTTTATACCTTTCCAGGTGTTTTTGATGTTTGAACGGTTAGAAGAAAAATAATTGTTGCAATAATTGATCTTTCTAAGCTTTAGAAGATGGTTCAATTTATTTCGATAAGTTTTAAACTTATTGTGGTAGTATTGACATCTAGTCTTGATAAATTTTTTATAAAGATTATTTTTCCTTTTGATAGAAATTCTCAGGCCTTTGGATATCCAAGGTTTTGTTAATTGTTTCATTTCCTTAATACTTAGATGTTTGACAGGAATGTGTTTGTCAACAATGTGGGAAATTTTGGAATAAAAACGATCAAATAACACAGAGGATTTTTCTTCATTCGGAAATTCAGAATCCAATCCAATCTTCAGAAATTCAGTAAAATGGGAATAGTCCCTACGTGAAATCTTAAATTCCTTTGGAAGGATCGTGACTAAAAGTACACACGAGTATATACGAGTATATACGAGTAACATACGAGTAACATACAAGTACATACGAGTACATACGAGTACATACGAGTACATACGAGTACATACGAGTACATACGAGTACATACGAGTACATACGAGTACATACGAGTAACATACGAGTAACATACGAGTAACATACGAGTAACATACAGGTAACATACGAGTAACATACGAGAACATACGAGTAAAAAAAGACAAAAAAAAGACCAAAAAAATGGACTTAAAAAAGAAAAAAAAGACAAAAATTGATTAAAAAAAGATTTTTATTAATTACAATTATACCACATTTTAGAATGAGTGTCTCAAAAAATCTCATAAAATCCATGAAAATGAATAAAAAACTGCAATTGCACAACATTTAAAGTAATTATTAACCCATGCAGGTAACTGTATACGAGTAACATACGACAGAAAACGTTGAAATTGGTTCTATTTTCCATACATTGTTAAATTAATAGAAATAAGTAGAAATGTACAATATTTCAATCCATTTTATAATGATTGTTTCAATCAGTTCCAATCAGCTCAAGGAAATATAGCTCAACCGATATCTAATCAATGGTACCGCGTTAGCAACTGTAACTATAACTTCAACTTTAAAAAATACTTTTTATAGTAGTTAATTAATTGATTATGCGTGAAAGAAAGCTAATTATGTATTACGTACAAACTTTCCCACGTAAATACCATTACGCACTAAATAGTTAGTACTTGCTTCAGGGATATGTAGCGTGCACTTTACCCTTGTAATATAAGCGTTGTCATCCCAAGATTGGCGGACAAGCATTGTCTTTCTGCTTTTAACTATAACTAACTAACTTATACCAAAGTTACAGAGTCCCCCGCTAATGAGGACACTCTGCTGTTCTACAGTTAGAATGAGTTCTTTATTCATGTACACTTGACCATCGAAATATAGGTTTTTTCTGCATATATGTCTGATGTCGCAATGGTAGTAAGCGGGCATAAAGTCGGAACTATACTGGATACTGCCATCAGGTCCAGTTCCCCGTATTCGCCTGTCCAAGTGGCGAAGTACCACATTGTTCGGCTCTTGGCGGTATTTTGCCGCAAAATCCTCATTGCAGCCATAACACTTTTTTACCTTTTGAGAAAGTATACATACTTCGTACTGATAAGGGGAGTGTCCTGAATTCCACGGCGACTGTTGATAAGGTCCAGTGTAACCTGTTGGCGGATGTTGGAACGATTGCGTTGATTGTTGGTTTGATTGGTGCTGTCATTGTTGTTGTTGCTGCTGCTGATAAGGTCTGTATAAAAATGCAAAAATAAATATATTCAAGCAAGTGAATGTACAAGAATATATTCAAGCAAAAACAGGTACCCGTATGTTCTCGTATGTAGTCGTATGTAGTCGTATGTAGTCGTATGTAGTCGTATGTTACTCGTATGTACTCGTGTGTACTTTTAGTCATGATCCCTTTGGAAGAGATGAAAATTTGTTAATAATCAAAAAATTAGGAAGATGATCCGACAAATCATGAATGATATTCCCACTAATTGTATGATGAGTAATTGGATTAAAAAAAATTGTCAATCAGAGTAGCTGAGTGATGATTTATCCGTGTTGGTTGTATAATGTGTGGATTAAAACAATTGGCTTCGAGAATATTAAGGAAATCTTCTGTAGTTCTATGGGAAAAATTCAATAAGTCGATATTAAAGTCGCCCATAATTACTCAGTATTTGTTTTCATTTGCTAATTTTTGAATTGTTTCGTTTAGATAACTAATAAAAGCTTTAGTTTCATTATTTGGATGTCTGTAGATGACACCACAGACTAAATTTTGATGTAGATTACTCTCTATTTCAATCCACAATGATTCAAATTCAAACACAAATTTAAGCCGGAGCTTCGAAAGACGCGTCCGACTCCATCGACCCGTGATGTATTGACGGAAAGAAAGAAGGAAAGAAAGGAAAGAAAGGAAAGAAAGAAACTCCCATTCCAGAATTTGGTTTATACAGAGAACAGGACGCATCACTGTTTCCAAAGTAAAGTCTGTTCTCAAACCCAGAAAAGTCCATCTGGTCATCTGTTATCCTAAGGCTCATAGGTTTTGTAAAGTAATCTTTTCTAACCTGTGATTAGAAAAAACCTGTGATTTTGCTTTCGTAAATGCTGGGATTTTTAAAGATGCACAGTGGAGACCTACACTAACCTCCATGTTACATCCCCTGTCAGCAAGCACCATGGGCTTCAGTTTGGCATTCTGTGCTTGTCAGAAGGCAATCTTGGGTTTCTTCCACTAGTACCAGGTAACAGATTTTTTAGTAACCCACTCTGCTCAGTAATGTTCTTGTCGCTCACTCTGCCACCCCATGCATCTGAGATAAATGTTACCACCCCTTGCGGAGGAATATCTATGAGGAATTTAACAGTGTTGAGATGTTTATAATTTGACCACGTTTGGGCATGCACTAATACATTTGGAGGCCTTTCAATATACACTTCAAAACAGTCGATAATTACTGCCACTTTGTTACCAAATGATTTTCTAAAGGCCATTGGCATGGAGACGCATAGTGATTCTCTCTCTGGCCATTCAATGAGGAAGTCTTTCATTCATAACAGAAATGACTTTGTGCCAAATCCTTGATGCTGTTTTTAGTGATATTCCAAATCGAAAGAATAGATCCTGCAGGATCAATGAGGAAGTCTTTCATTCATAACAGAAATGACTTTGTGCCAAATCCTTGATGCTGTTATTAGTGATATTCCAAATCGAAAGAATAGATCCTGCAGGGAAAGATTTAGCCGGGGTCTCATCAGAACTAAAATCAGTTGATCAAACTTTCCTAGTGCTGCATCAACACTAAAAAAATTGGGAGCCCTGTATAAAATCTGATCTTTTCATTGTTGTCATCAAATGCATCTCTACTGAGCTTGGTATCCAAAGTTTTTTTCCATTAAATGGTACAACTCTAAATTCAATCTTTTTATCCTCTATCATTTGATCCAACATTAGGCCAGTAAGCTCAGTTTGGCATTATGTGCTTACTCTATGCCTCTATGGTGGTGTAGAAAAGTAGGCTCTGATAGGTAGGCTCTAGATTGTGAACTGTGGACAAGTCTGTAATCTTCGAGGCACTGACAAGCTGCACTCTAATGATGATAGGAGATTCTCATCCTGCAGTTTTTCAGAAGCAAATTTCTTTAGCTCATCAACCAGACTCAAAGCTTCAGTTGTTGATTTGATAGTGGAAGTTGGTGGTTCTGTGTCAACATTTTCCTCAACACCTTGCTGTTGTCGTCAATAATTATGTTGACATACTCCTGAGATCCTCTCTGATAGAGTCAGACGGCTTCATTCTTGAGTTTTTCCCGCCAGTTAGATAGGGTTGTGTCAACAGGAGGCTTGCATGATGGAAGCTCTTCGTCAGCAGCAAGGTATTCATCAGCCGTTATCTTGTCATGACTAACAAGTTGGACAAGCCTCGCAAATTCAAGGTCATCTTCTTCAGACATTCCCGAATCACACAGACTTTCGCAAAATCCGCATTTTTCAAAGCACTCTCGTCAGCACTCTATCCCAAGCCTCTTTGATCCAGCGTATTGCTTGTAGAACATCAACTTGTTTGGTGATATCTGGCGCTGTTAATCCACTGTTTACACGTGAAACTAAAAATTTCAAGAGAAGTTTTCGATAGAGTACTTTGAAATCTTTAATCACCCCTGCATCAAGAGGCTAAATGCGTGATGTTGTATTCGGAGGTAAGTAGACAACTTTTACGTTTGAAAACTTTCCCTGCAATTTATCTGGGTGACAGTCTGCATTGTCAATGAATATAATGATTTCTCTATGCTCTCTCTGCATTCGTCTGTTGAGTTGTTCCAAAAGCTTAATCATGATTCCTGAAGACATCCACAATTTTGGTTGTGAGAAATACGTAACAATGGCTGGTTTTTGTTTGTCTTTCAAATTCTTGAAACGTCTAGGGTTCTTGCTTCTCCATATAACAATGGGCTCTTCTTTTTCACCCTTGGCATTCACAAAGAAGGCGACTGTCATCCGAACTTTGGATTTCTTGCCACCCTTACACCTACGTCCTTTCTCAGCAAGACTTTTTTCCGGTAGAGCGTGAAAGAAACACCCAGTAAATATCTTCACCCAGCAAATATCTTCAGGCTTATAGCCTTTGCATAGTTCTCTTAATCTTTCCATCCAAGATTCGACTGTCTCTTGACGTACCAGCCCTGATTCCCCTTCGACATTATGCTGCCTGATACCATAGCAAGTCTTCCAGCGTTCAAGCCATCCATTTGAGGCTTTAAATCCTTAGTATTCTGGTTTGTTCAATTGCCTGGCTGTTTCTGCTGCCTTCTCTGCAATCATCGGTCCACTTATGATGAGTAGCGCAATCATGCCTCCACCAAGTGTAACATACCCCAAAAACAAAGTTTTCAAGAAATTTGTTTTAATTATATATTTTACTTTGTTTTGATCATAAATCATAATATTGACACATTTTAGATTAATAGTAGTAGTTTGAGACACTGAAAAATGCATATTAAGACTACCCATGTGTCGCGTTTGTTGATCAGTACAAGGACTAGAGACTGTTTTCACTTCACTTACTTTATTATATTAGATTCTCTAATAGTTTCTTAACGATAAGGACTTAAGATACAATACAATACAATACAATAAACTTTATTTATAGAGGGTAACACATTACAGTACAATAAAAACTGATAAACCAGTGGCCTTCGATCTATCTAAATACCTAAGTTACTAAAATTATCTAAAAATATGTACATATGTATAAAACAATTATTTATGTATTACTAATATATATATATATATATATATAAATACTATATTATAAAGATCAGAGAATGAAAGGACAAAATCGTAAATAAATTAATATACCTACTATAAGGGTATAAATCAGATTACTAGACTTTATAAGATAAGATAAGATAAACTAATTGAGCTATTAAATTATTCAGTTGCTAAATCTTAATTCAGATTTCTGCTTCTCGATCATCATGTTAAAAAGACGCTTTTTGAGAGATTTACAACTACAACATTCCTTTAAACTCTTATCTAGGGAGTTACAGTCCTTGATTGATCTTACAGAGTAAGTCCGACCTCCCTCAGTCATTTTCTTGAAAATAGGACAATTAAAATTAAGCTTACTAAAACGAGTATTACTGTTATGAGTGTCGCAGTTCATTTTCAGACTTTCATTAAGATAAGCAGGCGTTTGGCCCCTGGATCTTTTGAAAATAATTGCAAGACGATTGATATAAGAATCTACAGAATAAGGTAACCAATTTAAAGAATTAAATAAGGTTACTGATCTTGTTAAGCGATCTGCATTAGCGATGATTGTAGCTGCCCTTTTTTGAAGCCTTAAAATTATATTTTCAATTGCCTTTTGACCGTATGACCACACCGATGAACCATATAAAATTGTGGGTTTAACAACAGTGTTATAGTAGAGTTCTCTTTGAGAGCGTTTCAAGTAAGGACTAATGTGCCTTAGCAATCCAATACGTTTAGCTAACTTCTTGCACAGGTTATCAACGTGATCATTGAAGTCGAGGTCATCATCAAGTTCAATACCAAGAAGCCTGTGATGTTTTACTTGTTCGATGACTTTACCATTCAAGTTAATGTTATTGAGGTTTTCTTTGATTCCTTCACTTTTACGTAGCCTTTTATCTACGACCAAAATAGTTTGTTTTCTCATCGTTAATGAACATCTTATTTGTGTGAGTCCAATTTTCAATGCTATGGAGATCACTGCTCAAAGATGCACTGATTTGAAGAGGGTTTTCAAACTTCGAGGTTGCAGAAAGAGTAGCATCATCAGCGTAAATGTCTAAGGTGGAGTTTCCCAGGTTTAATGGCAAATCATTTACAAATAAAAGAAAAAGGATAGGTCCAAGATTTGATCCTTGGGGAATTCCGTCTGATATTGGAAGAATTGAAGATACACTGTCAGATATTTGAACATATTGGTTCCTGGATGATAGTTATGATCTAAACCAACTGACGGTGGGATCTGTGTCACCATATAGGCTAAGTTTGTCCAACAGAATGTTGTGGTTGATTACGTCGAAAGCTTTCCTAAAATCGATAAACACAAGACCAGACAGTTGATCATTATCCATGTTAGAGAGGATTTTGTCTGCTAGTTTGATTAGTGCAGTTTCAGTAGAGTGGTCCCGGCGGAATGCTGACTGGTTGATATAAATAAGATTGTTACTTTGCAGGTAATTGAGTAATGAGCTACCAACATGCTTTTCCAATATGTTGGATAGGGTACATAGTACTGATATAGGGCGATAGTTCTTTTTATCATCTCGCGGACCATCCTTGTGAATAGGGGTTACACGAGCGGTTTTCCAAGATGTTGGGAAAACTGTGGAAGAGATCGAAAGATTTAGTAACTTCTGAAGTGGTGGAGAAAGAACTGGTACAATGGATTTAAGGACTCGCATACTTATTCCATCAGGTCCGGTAGCACTATTTGTCGGTATCTTGTTAATAATTTCAGTTGTCTCTTTTTCAGTCAACAGAGGGATTTCAAACACAGTTTCAGCATCAATGCGTGATGTTATAAAGTTACTGAGCTTATCATCATTGTAACTTGTTTGCTTCATTGTTGATGTTCAGTTGGGAGGTGATGTTAACAAAATAGCTGTTTAATGATTAAGCAATCTGGGTTTGATCAGATATGAAGCCATTTTCCGTATTCAATCCATTAATCCTTGTTGATTGTTTTGAATTCCCACTGGGGGTACGCAATGCACGCCGAATTCCTTTAGGATTACCCTGGTTACGTTCAATCGATTCACTAAAATACAGGCTTTTTGATTTTTTGATCAAATTAACAATCTTACATCGAGCACGTTTGAATTTGTACCAGTCTTCAGTTGAATTTGACTTTCTAGCTCTTTTTAACAGCGAATCTCTCTCCTTTACTATTTTGCCAATTTCTTTGCTAAACCAAGGGGGTTGGACTTTTTTCTTTATGCGTTTTTCCCGGACAGGAATATTTTGCTGTAGCACACTGTTTAATAAGTTCTCGTATGTAAATAGAACATCATCTATATCATCAAAAATAAAACCAACATCCCATGGAACTAGGGAGAGATCAGATAATAGATCATCTGTATTCAAATTTTTCGTATCACGATATCTTATTGTTATATGATCCAAGGACGGAGTTTCTGAATCAGTGCATTTGGCATATTTCCGTCGAACGAAAACTGGAAGATGGTCAGCCAGGCCAGTATCTGGTACATTCACATCAGTAATAAACTCAGGGTTAGTCGTGTAGAAATGATCAATACATGTTCCACTTGTGGGGCGGGTAACAATATTAACAAGTTGGCTGAAATTCATGCTTTTTAAGGACTTGCTGAGGCAATGTTTTTTGTAGTGGGGCTTGAGAAAGTCGATATTGAAATCACCCAGAATATGAGTCTCCTTGTTCTTCAGATAAGCAGACTCAATGTTCATTTCAATTCGATGATCTAGCGTAGCATCTGATGAGGGCTGCCTGTAGATAGATCCTAATAATAGAAAGCGATTCGAGTTGTAGGGGGCAACATTAAGCCAAAGAGCTTCTATATCCCTTTCTTTGAGGTCGACAGCACGGCTTACCTTCAGGTTGTTCTTGACATAAGCCAAAATTCCTCCACCGTTAGTTTTACAACTCCTAACTTTGCGATGTATCTCATAGCCACGTACTGTGTAGATGGAATCTGGCTTTTGAGGTTTCAAAAATGTTTCTATGAGAAATAAAATGTCGATTTGCTGGGAGGTTAACAGTACCCTGATTTCCTGGAACTTGTCGTTAAGTCTGTTTATATTCCATGCTCCAATTCTCAACCCATTTGGAGGTAGGACTGCTTCAGAGATACCTTGTGTGGACGAGGACTTGCGTACTTCTGGACCAGGATTTAGGGCTACATCGCCGCTCATAACCAAACGAGTTTGGTTGAAACTGGCAGTCGAATTTGGGTAATAGGTGACGCTAGATGCGAAGTAACCATTCACACCTACAAGAACTCGAAGATGGCGGATTTGCTTCCATGGTTGAAAAGGAATAAAATCACATCCAGGACGTAAGAAGCGATCACTACTGGACTGAAAAACCTTCGAAGAGTTATTTTGGCAGTCAATAAGGCCATTTTTGATAGAAAATACGAGATAAATGATACCAATTATATGTAAGATGACGGAGCGATCTTGAGCTCGTCCGTTCTTCATGACTGACTCCCATCAATCTAAAGATAAATATTAAATACTTAAATTATCTTAACTTACTAAATAATATAATTGAGATGTTCTTAAATCAACTTAAATAAACTAAGACTAACACACTCTCACGCTGTCCTTGCTACTCTCTTTCAGTTTCTAGTGCACAGTTCATTGTCAGCTGGCGCTTCTTCAGATTCACAAATCTTTTATAACCAGTGTCTTATTAGACAACTTATCTGCATTTTCTTTGAGCGTACACCATAAATTCATTTGGTACAATTTCCACGCCAACTTGCTAGAATCCTTCGGCAAAGCACCATAAATTCCTTCGGTACAGTTATCCATGGCAACTCGCTAGATTCCTTCGGCGAACTTTACACAGCATTATACCACTTTACTTTCGTGTGGCTTTCACTGAACCTGACTTCCTAGGCTCATGTACAAATCCTCAGTTTTGTAACGCGGTTATTACACCTTGTCTTTTTCAGTTTCCTCCGAACCGTCCGATAAGAGTCTTTACTTCGTCTTAACTGGTTTCTCCTTAACTCCCTCACGCATACAACCACTCACTTATATACCAACTAATTTGAATTTCAAAATACATTCCCACATAAACGATTACCTAACTAACCCCGTGAATTCACACCTGTGACACCATGATTCCTTGTGGGCGTGGCTGAACCTCAAATTTTGCATGTTTCAAGCTTAATAATTGAAAATATTTAACATAAATAATAGATAGGTTTTAAACCTTTACATAGAAGCAATAATCTCTTCATTTTGAGCTAAGGAAAGCTTGTAAATAGTTTTGCGTCTAGTATTTTTCTTTACAGCGAGTTCACTACACATGTGTCGCACGGTGCCAGCATACACCACAGCTAAACGCTTGCTGTCAAGAGTGTATGTCATATCATGAATGTTCTCTCTTAAGTAAAAATGGCCTTTCAACACATCACTTACCCTGGGATAGTGACAGGAGTAATCATCAGTTAAAAGCTCCTCCAGCTCTTCAGTACCCTCCGAAGTAACCTTCAGCAAGTAAAAGTCGTAGACTGGATCTTCTAATGCTGCAATAGCCATGGTGCTGCCATTAGCTGCAAGTTCTGCAATGTGCATTGCAGTGTCATGATCTAGTGGATCCTCTTCAGAGGCTTGCCTTGTTGTTGCAGTTGATCCTTCTCTTTCAATGTTTACCTTCTTCCAATCATCCATCCACTCTTTGTGTAGGCACTGTTCTTCATCCTCCATGATACAGTTGATGCAGTAGCAAGAACGATATCTCACTTGCACCTTCTCTTGCTGAGGCAAGCTCTTCACACAGTGCCACTTGCATATTCCCTTTGCTAACTTGAACTGCCTGCCAGATCTGTTTCTTGCCACTGCGCCATTTCCTGAACCAGGAACAAAGAAGAAAACGCGACGTTTCAGCCCTACAGATTTTGTCCTAGACTGAAAGCTGGTGGATGCTAGGAGGGAAATTTCTCCTCAAGGAAATCATACATACTTTTTGCACTGGTAATTTTAGCTGTCCCTTGCAAGACTGCTTGACTGACTTTCTGCTTAATGTGTGAGCCTGCAGCATCTTGCTCCCCCTTGGCATGAAATTTTTGAAAGTACGAACGCACTGTGTGGTAGCCAAAGTCAGCAAGAGAGCATGATAAGTCACCTAGACAGTGTCGTGACTTATATTGTGCAGCACAACCATCAGTTCACTCGTGCAGTTTTTTCACCTGGTAACCTAGATCATTTTTCAGGTATCCATGGATTAGCTCCTGCACATGGTGTACACTATCATGATCTTGGGTTGGGTCATCAGATGTTACAAACAGGTGCTCCTTGATTATCCTGGGCACTTCTTCACTGCTGGCAATGGCATCAACGTCTTCTACAGCATGGCAGTACAAGATGGACACATGAAGAGATACTTTGGCAACGTCAAAATACTCACTTTGTATTTCATCTTGGTTTCTACATGTGAACACCTCGGTGTAGTCATTGACACACAGTACATGTCCCTGTGGCAAATTGTCTTTCAGATTGTCTAGTTCATCACGCTGCCATCTTGCCATGAATGTATGACTGGGATAAACTGTCAGAAGCTGTATAAAATTGGTTAATAACTGTGATGGTGGTGTTTCCTTCTGCACGAGACATATTTTTTTCTTTTCCTGGCCATCTGAAAGATATTTTCCTGTAGGGACATACTCATAGAGTGACCAGCATACGAGACCATCATCACTTTATAATGATTTATTATTTATATAGCGCCCTTTCTATATGGATATGATAAAAGGCGCTTTACAATCATGAGAGGTGGTTAGTATAAGGTGTAGACACTGAGGGTGGTCACTGCCAGGGTTTCTTTACGTCGTCAGTGGTTCTTTTACGTCCCTCTGATATTGGTTAGTGATGAAGTGTGGAGAGACGGGACCGCCATTTAAAGTGGTCATCCGAGCCACTTGAAAGTCTAACCGTTTGCAGATGTAATTACAAAGGCAGCAATTTCTCGAACCACGACCTCCTGCACGAAAGTCCGGTGCTCAACCAACTGAGCCAACCGGGCGGCGGTGAACTTTACTCCTCTTGGTAAAGCTTAAATTTGTCTACACCACACTCTCCACACTCCCGGTCCATGCATTTTAGCCTGTGATACTTTTTGCCTTCCTCTTTGGGGCAAAGAGTCAACTCTACTGCTTCAGTAAGCGTTTTTAGTATTGAAAGTTGGGTTGGGTCATCATCACTGCTCTTCTTTAATGACTTACGATACTTCATACATTCTGTGAAAACTAGTTTGGTTTCAACATGTTTTCTGCATAGGCACGACCTACGGTCCCTTTCTATTGCTTGTTTTACAAAGAAAGGCTTGAGACTTTCAAACTTTCTTTGTTTTATCTTGATCTCGGGATGCAGTGCGCAAAATTCCATGTATGCTTCTGTTTGCTTCTTTTCCAGAACATGTCGTTCATGATGTATATATTGCTTTTTGCCCATTCTTTTCTTAAGAGTGTCTTTTTTGTCTCCTGTTGGACGACTTGTTTTACTCGGTAATCGCATCACGGCAGAGTTTTCTTTTCGTGTAGAGCCAACTTGGTACTTCCCCTCTTAAGACTTTTTCTCGGCGTTTAATTGTGTTATCAATGCTTTTTTCATTCAATTTTACCAGCTTTGACAATGATCTTTTAGCTTTGGATTTTTTGACATTTTGCCCAAATGCAAGAGATTTGAATGCGTTGAAAGCTGCACGGTTTTCATTTGAGTTAGATCGCTTAACCCGTTCAAGCCCTTCAGTGATATCTTCTGCCAGAGCTTGAAGTGCCTTTGATTGTCTTTGCTCCTCTGGAGTTTTTATCCAGCCTTAATCTTCAAGTGCTTTGCGAGTTCGTGGGCTGTTCATTACTGATTTCAAAACTTGGGCTTTTTTGCCTGGTGAGCCCAGTAATACTTGCCTCACCTCGTCAGTTGCGCGCTTCTTAGATACTCTGTTATTAAAGCCGGACTTTTGAGAAGAGTTGTCTGGTGGTAAATTGCTTTGGTTTTTCTTTGCGCAGTATTTCCTTACTCTTTCTCTTTTCTGTTCTCTTCTCTGGTTTCCTTGGCCTCTATTCGCTTCTGAACAGTCTTGATAGAGCTACGCGTATTTACACGTGAGCATAATTCTTGGCATTTCCGCCGTCTCTCCTTGGCTTTTTCAATGATCTTTTCACGATTTCTTTTATAGTATGCCCTATTTTTCTCTTGTTTTTCGTTTGCTCTTCTTAACTGTGCAGTTTTTTTGCGTGAAACACCGGAAACTTGGTTTGAGGAATTCATAATCACACACTGTAGACAAGACATACATAGTTGACCTCGGAAAATCACACAATATGAAACTCGAGTATTTCGTACAGAAGCCCTGTAATTATTCAAAGACCACCCCTATCTACTGATATGACACATTTTAGTCTTGGGGCAAGAAGCAGTAACTTGAATTCTCTTGGAACGGCAAAACCATTGGAAGAATATTATAATTTCATGGCGCTCTTCACACCTGCTGCTCCTTCGTTACACATTATGAGCGTAGCAACAATCACAAAAAGTGTTTCAGTCTTACTCAAAGGGAAATATCTCGTGTTTTACGGTTTCAAAATTAATATAACTTCCACAGCATGCAAGTCATTACATGCCCAACAGGATGATGTGAATTAAGTGGGAGAGAATATAAGATTTGATACTAGGGAATTTATTTAAAGTGGTGAGCCAAGACTAGAATTAGCAGTCCGTGGAATGGTTTAATGTTGTTTCAGTCATCTTTAAACCGCTCTCGCATCGTCAATATATTACTTTATGCCGTATATTAACAGGAATTATCTACCATAACAAGCCCATTGCAATGGTATGTGTTTCAAGCCGTAATTGAACTATATGACATCAGGGATCTTTCTATTCACATTAAGCGTTACATTACGATGTGAAATACTTTTGTGGTATTTTTACGCTCTACAATATAGCGATGATTCCAAAACCCTGTCAGTTCTCTCATTTTTAGATGCTGAGCATATTTTCTTTGGACTTGCAGTGTTGTATTGAATATCAGCCACAATAAGCTTTTGAAAGCGCATGCGTGCGATCATAAACGTTACATGCATAATTTAACACTTTTAGTGCAAATTATTGTATTTTTACTCGCTATTCCTTTCGCTGAGTGCAAATTTGTAGTTCATCCAAAGAACCAATGAATTATTGGTAATATGTGCAAATTTTAAAGCTTCCTGTTGCATACTATGCGAGAAATAAAATAAATAAAAAAGTATCCTTCGTTTGGTCGCGTGATCGTGCTACTCATCATATAGGCACCATAGCATCTCTAGCCAAGCAGTACCATTTGTAAACTGCCTCATTTATTTCTTGGTATTTACCATCACACACTCTCTTGTTGCTGGAAGAACTGAAGTTGTCGTATTTAGCTCTTATGTTATGTTTATCTTTCAGTGCCGCTTCAATCTGTGATTTGCCAACGCCGAAACATTTAGCTATTTTTCTGCAACCATCTTTTGGATGTTTAGCAGCGTAATCCAGAACTCTGATTTTATCCTCAAGGTTAAGGACATTTCAGTGTAGAAGAAGCAAGATTGAAGATTTAAAATGCCACGAGATTGATATAGCTTCAATTCGTTTGTACGTGGACACCTTGTCTACAAGGACAACTGGACTCCGACTATTGGCGAGAGATTACAGTGTGCACAAGAACCACAGCACAAAAAGGATAAAAATGCAGTTGCCATCATGCTAGATAACAAAGTAGTCGGACGTGTGCTACTAACTTAATCCCGCTGTATCAGTCAGTTCTTGGAAAAGCCTTCTAGTACAGTATTGTGCGAGGTTATTGGACAGAGAGTAAATCGTGGTAGTGGATATGTTCTTGAAGTGCCTTGCAAATATTCGTTTGAAGGGAACTCGCTTGCAGTGAAGTGGCTAATGGAACGGATTCAGAAAGAAAGAGAGATAGCGGAGAAAGCTGTTGCCAGAAACGTGGAGTCAAGAAATAAAAGGAAGAAAGAACAGAGTCATGCAGGGGAAAGTTGCAGTTCAGCCAAAAGAGGATGCAAAGACTAAAATTTATACTACTGTATTACAGCCAGTACAGTACACTTATCAAGCAGTTGTTACAGTTAAGGACTCAAAGAACAGATGAAAATCGCATCAAGCCAAACTATACCGGTAGATAAGATTTAAGTCTGTTCCTGTTAAAGTTCATATTACAGTACTTTAAACAAACAATGATCACATATTTTGCTGCAAGAATGTAGGTGCAAAAGAGGTATACAGTTGGTTAAATATCACTTTGTTGAAAAGTTAAGAGATCGCCAAGAGAACACTGACCGGTCAGTAGTTCTTAATAATCACTTCACCCTTTTTATGGATAGGGTTAATGTCACTCATCTTCCAATCCTTCGTCAAAGTGCAATAATTGATTTATTATTTGATTTATTAATTTTTATTTGAATGTCAGTACTAATCCCGGGAAGTTGATCATTCCGTTGATCAAGTCGTATTTTTTGCACTGGGGCATGTTCGTCAAGGACTTGTTTATATAGGGCAGACCAATGTGACCATAAATCATCAATGTTATCATAGATGTAAGAACTTTCCCAAGGGACGCTTTGTAAATTGCAGAGAAAAGCTTTCTGATCTAAATTTTTAATGATCTAAAATTAGTTTCGGCAGTTAATGTTTCCTCACAAAAAAAAAAACAAAACCGGATTGGGTTTTCTGATACTAACTTGTAAAATTCCGGTAGTTGCAAGTCTCTGAGAGTGTAAAGTGAGAACCATGTCAAGCAAGGTTCTTGAATGATAAGTTGTCCTTGTTGCTTCATTGATGACATTCGTTCAGCAGAATTGTTCAGAGAACTTGTTTAGATCTTTGTTTGGGCTATTTTGCATTATGAGAGGATTCGAGCATATTCATGTTGAAATCCCCAATAAAGATGTCTGGAGTACATTTTCTCTGCTGCTAAAGTGGAAGCGGGTAAAAATTCTGAGATGTTGCGCTCCAGGTAACAGGCACATATAAGAAACCAGTTGTTAGCACAGCTATTTACATTTAAACAAATACATTCAACTCCTGGCTCAAGTTTGCTTCTCCTAACTTACCCTTGATTTTGAAATTACGTCAAAATACTTGAGACATCTCTGAAATTAGACTTTGTACTCTGCTCACGTCCTACTTTGTCGATCTCGAGTGGTTCTGATGATTCTTGATGAAGTTGGACAGCTACTGTAGTTTAGTAATATTGTCTTTGTCAGCTTCAATCGATGCAAGTTTTTGAACTACCTGTTACCTGAGAGCTTTAACAACGATTATTCTTGTCTGTTCATGATACTTTGACACAGGTTTCCAAATGCTCTGCCAATGTTGTCAATGCATATTGTATTGACAAAATATGACAATATCTAGGTGTATAGCTTATTAGTTGCACTGCCAAATTTTGAAGAAGCTGTTTAGAAAGATGCACATCTGGTACCCAATACAAGAGTGAATACACGTAATAGACTGCCCTAGCATTGTGGAACTGTTATATGTCGAGAACCTTCTAATTTGACTAATTTTGAAGAAATGATAAAACACTGATTGACAAATGTTATTGATCAAACCACTTACCAAGATTGCGGACACCTCCACCTGAAACAATTAAAACTTTGGACAACAAATCCTTTCATAAAGAAAAAGCAAGGAAAATCTTCATAGAACTGTTTTTTCGGTTTGGGCCCGGAAGTCGTACTTCCTTAGAGATGAATTAATTTTGACACGTGCTGTATCACAGAAGGTATTTGGTTGCCAATTTGAAGGAGGGTTTGGAATTTTTATATTTACGTCCAAACCCTTTCCCACTGAAAGTTCTTCCCAACCTGGTGGCAAAAGGTGAACTCAGATGGATTTCAGTGATCTGCTTGTACGACCTTTTTAATTTTTTCCAGCTTGTCCAATCTCTCATGATTTAAAGAAAATATATTACATGCTTTTTAAAATCAAAATTGAGATTAGTTACAAAGAAATAAATAATGTATTATGACATAATTGAAGACGTTCTATTTCAATGTAAATGGTCCACTGAACAAACAGGAGAATTGTTGTTACTTTGTGGCCAAGAACATTCGACTAACAGTTGTGATGATTAAGTCGATGGTTAGTCAGACGTACAAGGAAACACCAGTTTTTAAAGTGCGTAGAAATATTGAAGCCTCTTGGACAACCACCACAAACACTTAACAACAAAGGCAAATGAGGAAGTAAACCAAGAACAAGAAGAAGTAGATGAAATAATGACTGCTTACATAGAAGGGCTGATACAAACTGTAGACAAGAACAATCTTCTTCAAGACAGTAGAGTATTTCTTGATGAACCTGAGACACCAAAATGAAGAAAGAGAAGCAGATGACAAGATGGCTAAAGTAAATGATCCTGCTGCTCAAGAACTAATAAATATTGCCAGTAACACAAAAGCACTGACAACTTGCACAACCTTTTGTTGTTTCTGTTCTTGCTGTATTTTTCAAAATAAACTAAGATTGTATTTTTTTACAGCTTAGTCTATGTCACATCCAATTGGGTTTTTCCGATTTAGCGCCTTTATTGAAGTTATTTAATTTCAATTCTTTTTAAACTTATACCTTAAATTGATTATCAGTATAATAATGATTGTAAGTTTGGTAATATAAAATCAATTACAGTATAATATTTGAAGAGAAAAATACGAACGCCAATAACAAATTTAATTCATGGCTCCCCCAGGGTTTGATCCGCACACCTTTCAACATACAGTCAGCTTCTGAACTAGACCAAACAAAGCAACACACTGAAAGCTCAGTCGCGCTACCTTAGTTGTGCTGGAAAATGCAAAAACTTGAAAACCCAGTATTAGTTTAATCAGAACTAATTCCACACGCATGGGTATGGGAAAATGAAACGTTTGGTGTTATAGACTGGGAATCGGACAATGTATGGACTGTATGGAAAGCTGTTAAAATGTCCTTCTTTCTGTTCTTTTTTGTTAAATCTGATATATGCACTAGTCTCTTTAGATGTTTGTTCTTTAATTCTTAATAATTGTCATGGTATTAACGATTTTGTCTCCCTGCTAACACCTCATTTGCAGAACATTCGTGAGGTTTGTACACTCAAGCTCAGGGAGCGGTACAAATAATTAGCATCCCCATCAAAATCTTTAAGAAAAACCTGAAACGTAGTTTGTTGAACCAGTAGCATATCATTTTTTAAAACAATCTAAAAAAAAATGATGGAATTAGTAATATATACAGTATGATAGACCATGTTTTCGGCGAGTGATTGTATATCTGATACAACACGGACACTGAATATTGTATATTACTTATGAAACGTGTAGGTGTATACATTCATCTTCTACTAAAATTTTAAAGATCAAATAGAATTTGGCTGAGAAAATTGGAGTTCAAGTTTATGCAAATCAGGACGATTTTGTATGAGATATACAACCTCCTCCACGGACAGTGATTTCTATTTTGTTTTGCTCATTAATTATTCATGAGTTTTATAAAACTTATTAGAACACTTCACTTGAAAAGTGATTCCATATAACTTACCAGAATTAAATCATTCTTTTTCCCAGCTTTGATATCTATGACATCTTCCAAGATGTGTCCCACTTTACTTCTTGCTCGAAGGTGGTTGACTTGTACAAAATATACATCAACAACAACCTTTAGATACCATTCGCTATCGACAGCTTTTACAGGATTTTGTTTTGCTTTCTAATAAAAATAAAAAAACTAGAATTTCTGGCTTTATACCAATGCCAGTTAGTTACAAGCTGATTCATCTTACACATGCACGCCAAGTTTTAGGTTCTTATTGCTTACCACAACATATATTACAGGCTAGATTATAGAATACCCCGCCACTCTTGAAAGCAGTCCCACAGTCATATACATGTCAAGTCATGTAAAAAAAAAAAAAAAAAAAGGAATCCTTATTTATAGAGGATATAACGAGTAAAGCAGAGCTTTTTTCCAACTCGGTCCTCTTATACTAAGTAATAGAAAACAAACTAATAATAATTACAACGTAAAGAGTTTTAAGAAACCCAACTGGTAAGGAGGCAAACCAGTTGGCTATTCTCACTGGTCCCAGAGGTGCGAATATAAAAGAACTTTATTTGCATTTCGGATCACTTCTCGTCCAACCTTCTAGCTGGCCGAACGTGTCTCCTCTGCTCCTCCAACCTAAAGCTGCACGGGCTTTTAAAGTTTGGAAAACTTCTCATGGGCAAGTAATGTCGCCGAATTGGTTAGGTCTGTGTTAGTTATACTATTTATTTCTATGTTAGGTTCTTTATCACAGAGCCATTGACTTTTTGCTAGGTTTTTTTACATGTGTTCGCTTGTTTCTTATTCATTTTCGTGGTCGAGTTCCACTTGAACCTATAGATTTAATAGAGTTGGAGACGACTGGAGTGATTTTGTTGCCCAAACTGGCGAGACGAACAACATCGAACCTTCGAATCCACTCCAACGGATAATCTATTCTTTGCGGAAGATACAAGCCAAATGTGTAGCCCGTGGTCAAAGTTTGAGATATTGTATTTTTCGCCTATGGCGGCAACTGAAAAACTTTTAGAATAATTCACTTTGGTTATCTAAAAGCGACAGGGGTGACCTCGCTAAGAATGTTTTAAGTTTTTGTTACTAGTATGGTATGTTTTACAGCGACAGGGGTGACCTCGCTGGAATGTTTTTAGCTCTAGGTTTGTATGTTCTACAGCGACAGGGGTGACCTCGCTGGAATGTTTTAGTTTGTTGCTACTAGTTTGGTTTAACAGCGACAGGAGTGACCTCGCTGGAATGTTTTTAGCTCTAGTTTTGTATGTCTTACAGCGACAGGGGTGATCTTGCTGGAATGTTTTAGTTTGTTGCTACTAGTTCGGCTTAACAGCGACAGGGGTGACCTCGCTAAGAACGTTTTAAGTTTTTGTTACTAGTTTGGTATGTTTTACAGCGACTGGGGTGACCTCGCTGGAATGTTTTTAGCCACTAGTTTTGTAGGTTTTACCACACTGGCGAAATCCACTGCCATGCACGCTAAACACCAAAACGAGGCTGCTCTTCAAAGCCAAAATCAAAATGGCCGCCAGTTCAGGTTGTTGTTCAGAAGAGAAGGTGAATGATTTCATTGTACGTCAACTTCAGTTGTCTCAAAGAAAGTTTTTAAAGGATGTTGACATATAGTAGGGTGGCTTAATGATTTTTTTGTGCACTTTTGAGTACAAGCACCAAACTTGGCACAGATGTTCCTTGGGTCATGCCAAACCGATTCAGAAGGGGTGCCAAAAAGTCGGACAGTAAGGGGGGGGGGGGGGAGAGGAGGGGCAATTTTGTCAAAGCACCATGATCCCTCAAGAAAAAAGGAAAAATAGACAGGAAAATATTTATCTTGCTAAGTAAAATTAGTGTAAAACATTTTAACAAGATATTGGTTAATTTTATGGTATTTTATGTGGGAGGGGAGGGGTATGGGCACCAACCAAGCAAGTACTAATAGGGGGGAGGGGGCGGATGGTATATACTTATTTTTAAATATACCCTTATAAAACTATTTTACAATATGTCTACAGTTAATTAATACTCTCCCCATTGAATGTCGAGCTTATCATGAAGATATCGAAAAGTTCGAAAAAAAACTCTTTATTTGTGATTTTCACGAAACCACGAGGCCGTTGTGCAGTTATTTCAAATAGCAGAAATATAGAGATAACTGGTAAAATTTGGAACTGCCAATCAAACCAATATCTGTTCAAATATTATTTACAATACGAAAATGGTAGAAAATATTTCTGAATATCAAGGGGAGTCACGGTTTGGCAAGTAGGGAGTATAGATTCGAGACATCGTTCAAGTTCTTCTTGATAAGGATCATTCTATCAGTAAATTAGGCTATACATTAGAGTCATATCTTGATCAACATAACTCAATTTACTTAATCAGGTTCTCAAAAATAGCCAAGATCCAGTCACATTGATTCAGTTCTAAACTAAATGCTTTTGGCCCTCACGCAAAAGTCCTAAACAATGTAAGTGTAATCAAGTGTCGGAATTCTGGCAAACTTCAGTACAGTTGCAAAGCTCTGTGCAGGGAATATTTGCCTTTAAGCATTTGCAACGAATAGCTGGAACATCCACTCTTGCATCCGCACTTCAGCAATTCACTGCAGGCTTTAGACGCTTCTGGGATCGAGTCTTGTCCAAACTGGCTGCCAGCGGTTGTTTCTCATCTCCCATGCAGCCAAACCCGTTTGGTGCAGGAATCCTCTGCTGGTTTTCTAAAGTCATCTAGATGGTCGTCTGGTACATGCTGCTCTGTCATATAGTGATGTAGAAGAGCGTCCTGAAAAAGCAAGGGGGAAAAGGAACCAGATGTTAGAGACTGGGAAAAGCTGTGTAGAAACCTGGCTATAAAGAATTCATACTCTATATCAAACTCAAACATACCTGCGTTGGTGGAATACTTTAAAGTTGCCACCCTTTTTGGTGAAGCTCTCTCTTCGTGTGGCGTTAATCTTGCTTTCAGAACTATTTTGTCATAAATAACAACAAATCACTCAATGACCAGTAAATGCCACAGAGTCGGTATGTAAAGCGGTGTATGTTCCATGTAGAACCCTCAGAAAAGCTTCATTCCAAGCATCCCACACAGACTTTCCCCTAGCTCTTCCTTCGAAGGACGATGTGGTATCTCAGCCGGTGATGGCATAGAATAGTGGAAGCGTCATCACTTCTCTAGGTCCCAAGGCTTCGCAAAGTGGTGTTGATCATTAGAAAATGTTTTTCCGTGCCAAAGGCAATCCACAAGCTCAGGTTAAGGCCGAGTTATTAAAAAACAGACTGTACACTGTAATAGAGTGTACCTGTACACCGCATCCGAGCCTAGCAGAAACATCACACCTTTCTTCAAATAAGGATAAAACAGCTT
Organism: Anthopleura xanthogrammica; assembly: GCA_964019055.1. Lineage (NCBI taxonomy): Eukaryota > Metazoa > Cnidaria > Anthozoa > Actiniaria > Actiniidae > Anthopleura > Anthopleura xanthogrammica. Next base: position 13,231,309 of record OZ025211.1, on the reverse strand, counting down.
ACAAGGCTTTCTAAATCGAAGTCAGGACAAATTCCGAAGTAATTAATAGCAATCGGTCATTCAAACTTCTCTGCTTTCATCCAGCCTGCTACACGTCGTGTTCCCGCCAAAATCTCAAAGGAGCTCTTCTCCAACTCTTTGATATCTCAACTCGAATGTTAACAAGCACAACATTCAATCGGTAGAGTATTATTTAAATAGACATGTTGCAAAATAGTCTTAAGGGTTTATTTAAAAATATGTATATCCCACCTGCCTCCTCCCCCCTACTGGCTTGGTTGACGCCCATACCCCCTTCCCAGATGAAATACCATAAAATTAACCAATATCTTGTTAAAATGTTTTAAACTAACCTTACTAAGCAAAATAAATATTTTCCTGTCTCTTTTTCCTTTTGTCTTGAGGGATTATGGTGGTTTGACAAAATTGCCCCTCCCCTCCCCCCTGAGTGTCCGATTTTTTGGCACCCCTTCTGAATCTGTTTGGCATGACCCAAGGAACATCCAAGCCAAGTTTGGTGCTTGTACTCAAAAGTGCACAAAACGGCCCTTTTTTGTCGCTAAGCCACCCTACTAATAGGGGATGAAAAATACTTGCCCTGTAGCTATGTCTTTGATCGCCTGATAAGTTTAGTTCCGGATGTAACTCACAAAAACTTGAGTGTTCGTGAATCTGAAAAAGTTAAAGGGAAAGTTGTTCTGGTTTATGCTATTGTTCAAAGAGAGCTGACTCCTTGGTGCGAATGTATCATTGTTTACGTACAAAGCGCTTGAAAAGAAATCCATGGACAATTGAGTTCTCCAGGGATGTCGATGAATATATTTTTGAGATGGTTCTTAAGATTGTTAACTCAAATTCATATCAAACAAGCATCGAAAAAAAGACAACAAAGAGGACAACGATATGCATTACCCACTTAAAGAAACTCAAGTTTCTTCTAAAGAAAGCTGTGCCAGTGAATCTGGAACAATATATTCAGCGGAGTTTTGCTCACCATGGAATTGCAAAACTTGTTGTCAATAGGGACAAGCCCGTTATAATATCTTATAACTACACTTGGCAAACTTTAAAAGTGAAGTGTCACTTTGGATATGAATGCATGTGGAGTCCAACAACATTGAGCTTTTTACTATTGATACTAACAGTGGTTTATACTTCTATGTTGGCTTTTGAAAGTCCATTGTTTTAGAAGTTTTATTGGCAGTATATTTTGAATTAATAATTAGCAGGATATATAATATTTGTAAGTTCATGTTCAGCAGTTTTGATTATTAAATGTTGTACACTCTAATGTACATTTATGAGTTGACTATCTGTGTTTGCATATGCTTATTTACCTCCTTGTAAAAAATCAAGTCATTTTACTGGAGTGAAAACACTAAATTCTAATTCATTAAAAAATAAAACAGCAGCGAAATGGAGACTTCTAGGAATATAGGGTGGGTGTTTTCACTACAGTAGGTCTCAGCAGGTAGAATAATACAAAAAATTAATACACAATAATTATGATTTTTAAATACATTTATTTTTCAAATGCCTCATTTAAATATAAGCTTGAAAATACGTTAGTTTAAACTCTTTGGAGTGCAAACACTAAATCTATAGTAGAAAACAGAACAAAGTTCATTGTTTACTTAAACCATTGGTTTTAAACCCAAAGACCAAGCTTGTTGTTAAATCATACTTTAAAATCTCATCAATAATTAATGAGCATTTTAAAATCCAATCAAGTATATGGTTACATGCATGGACCTTTATACCTCATAAAGGCATCATTGGCACACTTTGTATATAATGCTTATTAATTATGAATGAATTTTTAAAGACTGATTCAAAATAAATAAAATTATTGAGGTAACAATGTCATAAAAATGTTGTCAGAAAGGCATATATGAATCAACATTGCTGGATTCTGGTAGCTTTGTATAGTCCACAATGATTGATGAGTAAATTTACTTTCTTACTCCTTGGTTAGGACCCTTTATACCCAAGTAAAAATGCAGTGATATTGAAATGATTTGCCGCCAAAAAATGAAAAATAAGAGTCTCTTGATATTTGCATAAAATGCATAAATTAATTTAAAAATCTTAAAAAGGTAATAACTTAAAATACCTCGATCATTGCAAAACAAACTACTCTATCTAAAGTTCATTGTCGTCTAAAACTGTGCTTGCTATTTGCGTTAATTTGCCTTTACGTGCTGATGCATCTATTTCCTCCATAAACTTAGAATTGCAAAAAATGCGATCATCTTTGGCTAAACCACAATAACAATACCCAGGTTCATACACACATTCAGGAATATATGTGTCAAACAACCCTGAGGAACAACAGTAACAATAATAATCAATCTCATAGCCATATCCTTAATGCTGATGGTCATCATTAATTTATAATCATAATCATAAATAAGTACAGTACAATACATATAAACAATACAAGTCTTTGTTCAGTAATCGTACAGATGCAAATAAAATAATAGAAAACACGACTTTACCTGCTTGGGCGAGTATCAGCTTTGCTTCACTGTCTAAATTTGGCTTGCCATAAACAAAATAGGAGTACAGATGACCTTGAATGTCTTCAGCACAGGTTCCAAGAACCACACACTCCACATTTGCCGGGTTATCTGAGCTAGAGCCACACTTACCCCAACAAGCTTTGCAAAGCCACAAGAAGCCAGTTTTCTAAATAACTTGAGTGAAAAATATATTGCACTAAAAGGCTAGTGCCAAAAATACAAGCTAAATGACCTTGCTCGCTAAAATCGATATTCGATAAAAAGTAACAAGTACTTTGGGAACCCTGTGTTGGTCGGTTAATATGTAACTACCCTACGCAACAAACATTTGAAACGGTTTTGAATCATGTCGCGATAGTGACAAGCTAAAGTAACAAAGTTCTCCCCAAGTTTACAGTTCTTTATAGTCATCCTATTTGGAAACCCGGAGATGGCGATGACCCCAGTGTTATGTCTTTGTTATTTTAGCCCTGAGGCTCCTTGGGAATTTTAATGAGTTAACAAAATCAAAATCGCAATCCAAGACAGCCTGGTGATTCTTCACTAGACATGAACAAAAAACAACAACCAAATAAAAATACTAGAAATGTAAAAGCGCACTAAGTAAATAGTGCATTTTTGAACTAATGAATAGAAAACAAGATTCCTCATGCGTTGGTTTATATACTCTATAGACTTTAACAAAACAATACTCATTGTATATTATTAACAGTTGATTATTATATAAATATAAAACTTTAAATTTAACTAACTGCAGATAGCTGATTCCGACTTTAAAAAAAATAATTCTTAAAGTTTGCTTTCCTGGAATGAGGAATTAGTGCTCAGCCAATTTTAAACAAATTTTAGATACAGTATGTTGCCAAGTTTCGTGACACTTCAGGTTGTGAATACTATATCTTCTCTACGGAAAAAGATAATTCTGTTTCATGGCAGCTGGGCCAGTTTCATGACACGTTGTAAAAATGCATTGTTTTCAAAGTAATTCACAACAAAATTCGATAAAACAAATCAAAAACATATTTTCTTACCTTTAACTTTATTTTGTTGTGAAATTTGAAGTGTTCCTTGTTAAATTTTTAAAATGGCGGAATATGATACAACGGGGAGTTGAAAATTTAATTAATTTGCAAGATCACTTGAGAAAGAAGAGCTTGTAAATCTGTTTATTTGATTAAAAATTACATTGTAACTGTGAATATTTGCAGAATTCATAACATGTGTGTTTTGAAACAATTTGCGACTATAGTTTTGTTTATAATTATTTATTGTCAGTGTAGTCACACTTTTGTAATCACTGGTGTTTGCGTGTCACGAAACTGGGCACCTAATCTTAAAACGGACTCAATATTATTCATCTAAAATTCTTGCAAATATAAAACTTCCTGAACATTAAACAGTTGTAGAATGAAATTTAACTATCTAGCTTCCGTCAGTACTAATCTTAAGTTGTTTCTTTGAGAATAAGCAACTTTAATGCCTAGTTTTCGAATGCAGGGCAAAAATGGCTTCTCCTTGACAAACACGTTCTTTAAAAAGATCGCCCAAACATGCATTCCGAAGTTGATTGTTTGGCTTTCTTTCGGTTCTCTTCTTTTTCCGAAATATTAAATAGCCGTCGCTAAAAACTTTCCTCGACCTTGATTATTTGGATATCTCAAAAACCGAATTCAGAAATTGCTCTGTTATACATTGTTTACATGTAACAAAAGAAACACTGATATTTTCTTTACATTACAGTATGTTGCCCAGTTTCGTGACAGTACCAGTTTCGTGACACTTACAAATTAAGAGTAGGTCTCTGTAAGAGTCAAGCAAGGTGGGAAATGAAAATCCCTCACCAACCTTCAAATTTTGTGTGGAAGCAGGCCATTATATGGGATGCATGAAAAAACAAACATTTGGTCATCAAATATACTGTTGCCATGGAAACGACAAGTTGTTTCTGATACCTTAATTTACAATTTTTAAAGTAAATTAGACCCGTTTGAATGTAAAATTCAATGGTGTGTTTCTCCTACTAGTCAGGTGGCTTATCACAGAATTTGGCCTCGATCGTGACACAAGTGATACAAGCATGAAATTTCGCACATAAATTGCTTTTACCCTACTGATCAATATTAGAAGGGGTGCCCAAGTCAAACTGGCCAGGGGTCTGGTTAAGGGGGATTTTAAAATTTGACCAAAATCAAGATTTGGGCTACCTGTGGTTTGTTATTTAACAAATGGTTTTCGCTCCTTAACAATCACAAATATCGTCCTATATCGTTCTTATCTTTAACTATAAACCTTTTGTACACGACATTGCATTGTTTGCTTATAGAAGGCAACTATGAGAAGCTAGATAGCATAACTAGTACCCAATCTCCACTCGGTCATAATGTGTTTAAAAACAATTCGGGGCAATAAAAGCTACCAAAGTGCTAAGAAATTCGCGGTACCTCTTTCATATGCTATCGTATATTTGAATGCTCTATGTGCCTTATCAAAACCTTATGAATGCCCCCTTTTGATTTAGGATCTGCTCTCAGGACATAAACATTTACACAACGGCGTGCACTTCAGTTTTTCTTTAACACACTTGCATCGTGAGCAGCGCAGTTTGCAAGTGCACTTGATTAACTCCCTGCACACTGCAGACACTTTAGGGATGGTCATCCAAACTGGATGCCACTGCCCATTTTCTGCTTTGAACCAGGAGTAATCTGACGGGGAAGGAACATTCTGTAATGCTACGTCTGATGACGTCCAAATGCCTGCCTGGTATACTGCCCTTCGAGCATGTTGAAGAAGTGCATCCTTGTATAAAAAAAATCAAATAAATCAATTAACAACAGATGAACGAGCAAGAAATAAATAGATAAGTGAATTAAGAACAACACTAATAACGATGACGATTGTGAAAAAACAGCTGTATTTTTAATAATTCTATAGCTAACATCATACTTTACCTGTGTTGGAGGAACATTGTCAAGGTCTCTGTTTCGCTTTGTGAATAGACTCATTCTAGCCTCATTGATTGACTCTAAAGGACTTGACTTGTCATACATTATGATTGTCATTCTTTCTAGGCTCTTGAAACTCTCTGAGTTGATGCTGATCGCTAGGCTGATGTAGGCCAGGAGGTCATGGAGCTTTCCAACAAGGATAACTATTACGTCAGTGTCAACAGTCCTGACTAGAATAGACTCGGCCCCCCTTTCCAAAGCGTGACGCACATGTACAACAATGCGGGTATCCGCTTCTTCATGGTTGCACTGGCCCATGGGTTCGGAACCAAGCGATACCACAGACGTTCCTAAAAAAAGGAGAAAATAAGTATTTAAAGTGATGACCCAATGTATGTGGATCATGCTTGCCGCAGGTAACATCTGCCCCGACACAAGACTTCTACTATCGCCCTTCAAAACAAACAAGAAAATAAACCAAATGAACACGCTTTTTTATTTCGGTTGAAATATTGTGGCTAAGCAAATAACAAAATTTAAGATTGTATGTTATTGGCAACTTAATCACAATGTTATTGCAGTAGTAAGAGCTTGTCGAGGCCGTGTTTTGCTTACTTGTATGTTGACTGCAAAGTGTGAATTCACTATAACCGATCACTTACCAGATGTTATGTATAGTGCTTTGTTGATAGGCCACACGAAAGCTGACACCATGGATGTCAGGTATGAAAAAAGCTCAGACTTGTTGTCAGGCTCGCGGAGAAACATCAACCAATTCTTTGGAATCTTCGTCTGACCGGCAACTTTCCTCCGGATTCCGCTTGCCCTCGATGTTCGCGCGTGGCATTCTTTAAGCTGTCTTTGAGGTAGGTGTCCCAAACAACGTCGAGCCGTTTGCATGTTTGTAGCTGCTGCTGTATATGAGGAATAAACACCCTAACTGCGTCCCATTAATTCAAAGTTTCCAAGTTCAAGGGCCATCTGTCGAACGTTTCTGTCAGTTTCTAACGCTGAAAAACACTGAAGCCTACCATTCCCGTCTCCTTCTTTTCTGCAAAATAGACACTCCATGCGCTCTTCATTGACAAATTGATGTTTCCTACATTTTGCAATGGGTGTTTCATCCGCCGCTGGTATGGTATCTCGCTTTCGATTAACACGCTCCTGAGCTTTCTTTAACTTGGAAAGACTGAACTTGAGACGGCAAGACTTATGCCAAGAGGCCTGATTCCGACAAAGACATTCCATATTCACATCATTACCCAATTGAAGCGTTACAGGTGAAAGATTTGCTTCCCGAAAGGTGCCAACGTTCTCAAGAAAAGCCGCATAAGCTTGGCGGTTACTTTCAGGGGAACCATTTCCATTCAAGGGGCACTTTAGAACCTCATTGGTCGACTCTTGGCAAATTATGCACTTCTTCCAATCAAATGACATGGCATTCCATGTTCTAGAAGAACAACAAATGCTCACTTTTAGCTTCAACGTATATCATTTTTATATATCATTTTTATTTTAAATATGTTTTCTGCTAGTAGGCAAATTATGAAAATGATATTATAAATGCTAAAGGTTTTTGCACTGATTTTTGTACTTACCAATACGTTAGACTAAGCTAAATATGACAGCAAAATGGCACTTTAGACTCCCTCTAGTCCTACCTGTAAAAGAATAACATAATGTATGTAGAAAAGGTCTAAAGACATAAGGGGAGTACAAGGAAATCTCTGAAAGACGATTGCATCTGATACTTACCGATGATGTATAGCCATGATGATGATAATCACAGACTCGAGTCCTCATAAACCATGATTCTTACTAATAAAATATTGTTAAACCAATCCAGTCAATAACAAAACATATCTGTTTTACTTTCTCTTCAAGTTTTCTAGGGTATCTTGCCTTTTTCCGGCGATTTCTGCTCAGTTTTCTTGGATACTTACAGTTAGACTAGACTAGCATGGAAGCCGCCATCTTGGAAGACCGAGCGGGGCATGGGTCCAAGTCTTTTTCAGTTTTCCTTTAATATCTTATGTTTAATGGTGGCTTTTTCGAAGCAGACGGATTGGTAATGTATAAGAGGCACTTATAAGCAAATGGCACTTCAGTTTTGCTGGATCAAAAATCAATATGAGCAACCAGAGCGGTAAAACATATTTACACCACAGGTAGCCCAAATCTTGATTTTGGTCAAATTTTAAAATCCCCCTTAACCAGACCCCTGGCCAGTTTGACTTGGGCACCCCTTCTAATATTGATTAGTAAGGTAAAAGCAATTTATGTGCGAAATTTCATGCTTGTATCACTTGTGTCACGATCAAATTGCTAAGCCACCTGACTATACGCAATACACTTAATATCCCTAAAACGTTCATCACTTATAAAGCATCTCTTCTAGTTTAGAAAAGTACCATTTGCTGTTATTTTATTATTTTGTACATGAAATATTAGTGCCTTCAAGTAACAGGTGTATCATTTGTTTTAGCGAAAAGCTAAAATGATCAAAATGTTTTTTGGTCGTTCTCCAAAAGTAGTGCAGTTCTAGTTTAGAAACTTGGTAGGATGTTTCCTAAGACATTGAAGTTACCAAATCATGCAAAATCTCTGCGGGCACAATCTTCGCTTGTCCGTGGTCAGTCAAATCACAAGGCCTAAAATTCAAAATGTCCTAAATTTGACTATAACTAAGCTTCGACTATTAGCACGAAAGAGATGCAATAAACTAAATACGTATTAAAGGTAAAAGGTTAATACCTAAAAAACACATTTTTACGAAGTAATTAAAGTTCTAGTATACAAACACGGCAATTTAATTTTTTTTACAAAGTAAACAACGCCTTATTTGCAATTTTGGTCATTTTCAACTTACTTTTATCAATTAATCGTGTCTTTTGTAATGCTCAACTTTCCAGATTTTCACAAGGAAATGTGTCTTGGAAACTCAATAAGCATTATTACGAGCTATCTTGGTCATAAAGAGCTGAAATGGAAGTAAAACTTTTAAATGTTGATAAAGAACAAGCTAAAAGATCTACACAAGACAGAAAAGCCTCCAATGGACTACTACAACAGAATTTTGTTTCTCTGTAGTAATGTTCCCACTGATTAACTAATCGTTTTATAGTGGAATAAAACTGATACTGAAATAATAATGTGGTTCTATAAAGGAATTTCAACAGAATGCACAAATCATCGATCAATTCTCGTTCGATAATACAGCATTTATAGTTTCTTAGAGCTTCAAAACTCCTGTATTTTGTGGCAGACTTACCTGTAAGCTATTGTTTAACATGAATGCTATACTTTTAAAGGTAATACGAAATCTGCTCATTTTAAGAGTATTTGAAAGGAAAATGTCCTTGAATTACCTCAGTGTTGTTGTCATTGGTCAACCGCTGACCGGAAGTATGGAAGCTAATTTTACCACAATGAATGAGACATATTTTGTGCACTCCTTTACAATGGATTCATGTTGCTTTGGAAATCCGAATTGCAATAGGGATATTTCAAGACACCTGCAAACATAAGGCCTTAGTAAATGTACTGACATTGCCAATGAAGCCGATTGATTACTCTGTCGTGCAGGTAAGTGAAATCATGTTGGACTATTGTTTTATAATTTCAATTTATTTGTGTGCTGCACTTTATCAATCGAACTTATTGTTTTTTACAAGTTTGTCATTAAACTAAATAAGTTTAAACATCTTTGTTCTCGAACTAAATAAGCTCGTTTCGATTTTCTATCAGATTATGACAACTTTATATCAGTAAGAGTAGTACCGGAAATAAAATTTGAAATTACCATTAGAGGACAAATTCATTACATTTTCAGGCCCGCAACAGGGGTAGGGGCCTGGGGGAGGGGGGGGGGGGGGGGATGGCGGAGGGTTCCCTAATAATAATTTTGGATGTACTGTATACTGAACACTGTTACTAATACATAGGGCGTTTTATAAGAATATGGCAGCCCCAATAATAGCCTAAAGGCTCAAGTGTATACTAGAAACTACAAGTGACTTGTGGGATATTCCACGGTATGCCACGAAAACCCATTGTATAACTAGTATGTATATAAAGGAAAGCATTTACTTTTTTTGATTTATAAAGTTTTAACTGGCAGAAATTATTAAATCTTAGCCCCAAGTTGGTGGGGAATTGTTTATCTTGAGTCAATAACCAAACTTTTTGAACCTTTTACAGGCTCTTATTTTTGACATTCACAAGACGCCACGAGACCAACAATGCACTCGACGTACGGAGGTTTTCTTCTTCCTGAGACCTGAATATTGTGCTCTTCACAGATGTTCTTTAACGTACTTAGTCGCACTGCTGACAGTTCATCAGTCGTGATCTGACACAGATTCATTTCCTGGAAGATAATTGGATGGTTTGGCTTTTTGTCGAGGGAAGCTATGATTTCTTTTTGTAGCTCGAGAAGGCGGTTGCTCTGTACAGCTGATGCGTATTCTGATTCTGTCATCTTTTTCCTTTTGGCGGCAAAGCGAGAGAAGTACGAGGAAATCTGTTGAACTGATAGGAACTCATCAATGGAAAACCAGCGTTTGTCATTGTCTCCCCGAACTTTCCTCATCTCACTAGCTACTTCCTCCAGGTTGCTCTTGCTTCCCGATTGTTCACCCTGTAAAAACTTCTTTTCAAGAAACGATTTCTGTTTTTCACTAAACCTTGATTTCTTTGGGTTTGATTTTAAAGCCCAGCCCATCTTCAAAGAATTTGTGCGCACGGATTGCTTTATAGTACTGGCCCTTGGATTGAGACTAGGTGGCGCATTGCTCTTGATTTCTTGCAAGTGTTCTGCATAACTTATCTTTACTTTGTCCTGGAGTGTCAGCTTTTCCAGTGCTCTAGAATTAGTACCATACTCACAGTGTCGTTCCATGGCCGAATATTTAACAAAGGTTTTTGTGCATCCTTCTTCAGGACAGGGAAATATCTTTTGTCTTTGGAATTCTGTAGCATCTTCACTGCTTTCTTCATTAGAACTTGTATCAGACGCATCTCGTTTGTCATCCTTTCATCTTCTCCACCAACATCTGGAATTCGAAACTCCACCTTTTGTCCTCTTTGAAAGACTGGAGCAAAATCACCCGGACCAAATGATTCTTCTTCTGCAAACCAGCAAAAATCCTCGCTTCCTGGTACTAAAAAAGAAGCAAATGAATACAGTATAAAGATTAATGAACTTAATTATAATAAATATTCTCATATGCCTGACTCTACCTGTTTCAAAAGCAGTACTCCATGAGAAAAACTTCCCTGAACCATCACCATAGGCTCTGAAAGCTTTGAATCCACGTTTGCTAAATGAAAAGTTGTTAAGAGTGCTGATGCCCTCTATCTTGGGGCTCTCTTGGTACTTCTTTTGTACCTCCACGACTGCCGCTCTTACTCCTGGAATGCCACCTCTTCTATAGCTTGTTTTAGCTCATTTGATGTAGTGACAGAATGACCTTCATTGATAAAACTTTTTACATGGGCTTTTACCTGGGCAGCCTTCCTATCACAGGAACCCTTTCCACCTTGAGGGTCAGAAAAGTCAATTTGACTAACTAGAATCCCTGTGCGTTTCGAAATGATATTGCTGGAAAGAATGTGATAGCACCCGGCATTGTCTTGTCGGAAGAATGCTGTGGTTATCTCCGGGTGTTGCTTTTTTAAAGAACGAAGGACGTGCTCCATGATCAAGACAATAGTCTCGCTGTCCTGAATGCCAGATTTTAGGATATGAATGAGGGTCTGTGTTTCGATCCTCCCGTTAATTTTCGTATGACATACGGATACGTGCCACGATATGCCTCTTTTTCCAAAGAAATCACTCTGAGCTTCCCTATACTGTGCGGGTATAAATTTGATTGCAAAGTCTTGAACGATAAATACTCCTGATGAAGAATCCAAAGAGTCTAATACACTTATTCTAGCATGATCTTGATGGATTGAGCGAAGCTGATGAGCCTTTCAAGCATAGATGGCTTCTTTTGCTTTCTAGAAAAGGAAGATTACTTCATCCCTGTCGTCATCACAGGACAATTCTTTTTTATTTACTTCTTTTTCGATTTCCTCTAACACCTATAAACGTATATATGTGTCAGCTACAAACAAACAACTCAGTAAATGAGTAAGAAATTGTCCACTAAGCAATTATTTTCTTCAAGATGCTTGCTTTTCGGGACCAGTCATTATTTACGGGAAAGTCGGGTGGTGCATTTTGATTTTCACTTGCACAAATTTTCGTGATCCCTCCCCCCCCCCCCAAATTATACCCTTTGTATCTCTTAGCCCCGTCCTTTGCGGAGCATAAAAAATGCTGCCCCTCCTATATTTGCACCAGCCCCCCTCCTTGTAAATAATGACCGGTCTCTTACAAGTATTTCAAGCCTAAATATAAATGAAAGTGTAAAGCGTTTACCTGATCAAGTCTGATACACCTATCACATGTCTCGTTATGCTTGTGAGTACAAGATGGATCACATTACTTTGGGTTTTCCTCGTCACTTAAGGCAAACTTACAACAAAGATCCGGGATCGAAGACTCAGTGGTCACGTGAACCTAAAAAGTAATATTTCATGTAAATACATGTTTACAAAGACCGGGGCGGATCTAGGGGAGTGTGGAAGGGGTGCGCAAGCCTCTTCCAAATGACATGATATCTACTGCGCCCCCTCCTTCAAGAATCCTGGCTCCGCCCCTGGAAAAACAACTGAAACTAAAACAATAAAAATATATATATAATTTCCCCCGCTTACCTTGTAGTCTCCTTTTAAGTATTGCTTCCCTTCCTTTAAAGCTTCTTTAATGAAAGTTGACTTTTGGGAAGTCCAACCGCTGAGAGTTTATCAACAACAACATTTAGGTCATCAAAGGCTTTTGTTCCTTCTGCCAAGTAATTATCAAGACCTTGCATACATCGTCTTACTGAAGCCACGCAGCTCTCAGAGACAATTTTTAGTAGAGTACTTTTACCAAGTGGTCTGAAGCCTGTCTCTTGGCAAATTCGGATATACTAGCTCACAAGGCGGGATGGAATGAGCGTCCTGATAACATTTGGTATTTCCAGGCATTCACCAGAAGACAACTTCAGCTTTCTTCTACCAAAGGGAAGGTCTTGTAGAACCTGTTGACTTGTAATAAATTCAATGAAGTGCTCAAGCTGAGCAGGGTTTATTCTTTCTCTTACGTTAACGGCCGCATTAGTTATCTCAGCGCCTGCCCCATGTTCCAAACAGTGTCTACGAGCATATTGGTATATTGGTACCTTGAAAGGCCCGGAATGATTTGCTCTAGATCTTGAAACAACAATTTATCAGCCATCAGACTCAGTATCTGAATGCGAGTGTTCGCATGTGTGGCTTGGTCGTAACTTTCTACCAATGCTGTTAACAAAGAAGAGTCAGAAGTTGCAGGGGCACCGTATTTCTTATTTATGTCTGGCGATTCTTTCAAAGCATTCCACAATAAACCTGCATCATTAGGGGCCACAAGTTCAAGAAGCGCACTGACAACTTCGGCAATCTAGTGGGTGATGCAACGGTGCGGGACGGACGTGTGTGAGTGAGCTCCCGGCTGCCTTCCCAATACTCAAGTTAAATGAATGAAACTCCTTCTCTAAATGAAATATAACTAAAGTAAACTAATTGATGAATGGGTAAACATAAGAGAAGGAAAGAAAAAACTTCGGTTAGCTCATTATCAAGTGTAGAAACTTCACCGCAAGCGAAACAGTGCAAGATGGCCGAAAGGAATCAGGACCAAGAACCACCTAGTTTACAAGAAATGTACCGAATAATAAAGGACATTCAATACAACACTACAGTAATAATTGACAACAACAAAAGACTAGAAAAGAGGCAAGAAGACCTTACAGTTTCGCTGGAATTCCACGTGCAATATATAGAAGAAGTAGTAAAGAAAACCTCTCATCTTGAAAACGAAGTAAAAGAACCGAAGGAAACTTTACTAAGGAAGGACACTGAAACCACAAGACTAAAAGACCAGGTAGAGAGTAAAAATGAAGAAATCGCATCCCTCGTGAATGAAGTAGAGGAAATGGAAACCAAGTTAGATGACATTGAACAATACTCAAGGAAACATAACTTGGTAATAGCAGGAATACCGGAGGGAGCAAACGATGATATTGATGCCGTCATAAACATCGGCGAACATCTTGGTGTGAATATTGATAGAACCGACATCGACATATGTCACCGGATTCGGTCGTCTAAGGGAGTGAAACCTATTATAGTAAAGTTTTTCGGCCAGCAACTAAAGAGCGAGCTATACATGGCAATATTCAAGTTGAAAAGGTACTCTGGTGGTTTACCAGAATTAAATGGAGCGGAAAACATATACATAAATGAAAATCTAACAGAAGCACGAGGAAGGCTCTTCAGAGAGGTAAGAAAACGAGCAAAAATTAACAAATGGCACAGTTGCTATACTAATGATGGAAAGCTTTTGCTGAGAAGAAAAAAAGGTGAAAAACTGGCCCTGATTAAAAGAGAAGTGGATCTAGAAGAATTATATTACGATTGACGTGCAGAATGAACAGGAAAAAAGCAAATATACAACAACAAAAAATTATAACAAATAGAAATAATTATAATAATATAGTTGGAAGTATTTATATATTATATCAGCTTTAGCTTGACCTAGTATAATATCAGAAGTATTGGGAGGGACCCGAGAAAACCCCATATCTTTATGTGTAATTGTCTTTTAAAAACTATTTATGTGCGTTATTGTTTTATCTATGTCCTAAGTTTGACGGGTAAAATATATTTTATTCAAATTACTAGTTTTCAAGAGCGCTTTAAGAGATCTGAATTTTAATGTGCTTTCACTTAATGTGAGGGGATTAAGGAACAAAAAGAAATTAACGAAAACTCTATTTTGATTATCAAAACATGGAGGTGACAGGGGCGTGGCATTCTTTCAAGAATCCCATACAATAGTGGAAGATGAGTGTAGATGGCGAGCATTAACAAAAGGTGAATTCAGTATGTCACATGGTTCTTCAAATAGTAGAGGCGTTGCTATTCATATCGGTAAAGATCTTGAATACAAAATATTACAGAAGCATATTGATCCCGAAGGGAGGTATATTATCATGTACATCAACATACAAGGCGCGGATTTTCTGCTGATTAACTCTTATGCACCGAATGATGAAAAGGATCAATTAATATATTGGAAGAATTTGTTTTTGCAGATCAGCACAATAGATTATACACCTGAGACTTGCATTATTTGGGGTGGGGACTTTAATAACATTTTTGAAATTGATCTGGATTCATCGGGAGGTAATCCATCATTAAAACTGAATTCAGTCGAAACAATCGAAACTATAAAAACAGATCTCGATCTCGTCGATATATGGCGTGTTCGAAATCCAAACTTAAAGAAATATACATGGAGAGGCAAAGGACTAGAAAAACAAGCATTGTTTCGAAGATTAGACTATTTTTTCGTTTCTGATAATATACAACCTATGGTTGAAGATACAGGGATAATCCCTGCGCCGGCAACAGATCATTCGGCAATAATAATAAAGATAAAATCTTTCGATGTAGGGGAAAGAGGACCTTCTTTCTGGAAGTTTAATAATTCACTTATTAATGATCATGAGTACGTGGAAAAAATGAAAGCAAAAATTTTTGAAGTGACGAAAGAAATCAACGAGGTAGTATCGGACCCGCAATTGAGATGGGAATTACTGAAATACGAAATACGAAAATTTACAATCTCTTTCTCCAAAAACAAAGCGAGGAAGTCTAAAGAAACGCTAAAATTTTTAGAAGAAAAAATAGCTGTAATAGAAAACACCGCTAATTGGGAAAAAGATGAATTACTTAGAAAACAATATGATGAATTAAAAATGGAATTGGATAAGTACTATAGTTACAAAACAGACGGCTTGATTTTAAGATCGAAGGTGGACTGGTATGAATACGGTGAAAAAAGTAATAAATATTTTCTTACACTAGAAAGGAGGAAAAAAAGTAAAACACACATTCGTAAGATAAAGCTAGAGGATAACAGTGAAGTAACGAACCCTAAAGATATTCTAAAAAAAATAGAGACCTTTTATGCCAAACTGTATTCCTCGAAAAGCAATTCAACCGAACAAGAATGCACCTCATTTCTATCTCAAATACCGGTTAAACAACTCGACGAAGTAGACAGACTTAGATGTGAAGGTTACCTTACCGAAAACGAGTGCTATCATGCCATACAACAGATGAAAAATTCAAAAACCCCCGGACAGGATGGGCTAACCAAAGAGTTTTACTTAGCTTTTTGGGATATTTTAAGAAAAGCATTAGTTTCTTGTTTGAATAATATCCCTGATAAAGGCACATTAACTACGACCGAAAAAAAAATGTAATCACTCTAATAGAAAAAGAAGGCAAGAACTGTAGATTTCTAAAATCATGGAGACCAATTAGCTTGATAAATGTGGATGCGAAAATTTTTAGTAAAGCTATAAGTAATAGGTTGATAAATATTCTCCCCAAAATTATTCACCCGGACCAAGCTGCCTTTGTTAAATCAAGAAATATCGAAGATCCAATTCGTTATATTCAAGACATAATACAATTTTACTCCCAAAAAAACTCTTGTTTTCTATTATTTGCCGCGGATTTTGAGAAAGCGTTCGATAGCATAGAACACAATTTCATATTCGCAGTTTTAAAACATTTTGGATTCGGAGAAAGTTGCATTAAATGGATAAGAACGCTTCTAAACAATAATCAAAGCTGCATTCTCAACAATGGAACATCGACAGATTTCTTTAAAACAACAAGAGGTACGAGACAAGGTGATCCAATATCTCCCTATATTTTCATTATGGTCATAGAAATACTTGCGGAAATTGTTCGTTCGACACCAGGAATAAAAGGGGTTGAACTTGGTGAGAAAGAAAAGAAACTAGTTTTGTTTGCCTCTTACGAGATAATGATTCCTTAAAATTATTGTTGAGTATTTTCGATCAATTTGCTAATCAATCCTCTCTAAAGATAAATTTAGAAAAATCGGAAGCAGGATGGATCGGCCAACCTTGCGGAGAGAAAATTGAGGAACCAATTAAAAGAATAAATTTTCATGAAGATGGTTTAAAGATCTTAGGGATGTATTTTTCACATAATGAAGTATTATGTAAACTTAATAATCTAGATAGAGTTTTTGAAAAATTTAAAGCTATCTTATCGGTATGGAGAATGCGACGCCTTACACTTTTTGGAAAGGTCCAAGTGATACGTTCTTTGGCGATTTCACAGTTATTATTTGTTTACTCAAAATGCCATGTCCCTAGATACCTCATCGAGAAAGTTGAAAAGGACATTAGTAATTTTGTATGGAATAAGAAAAAACCGAAAATAAGATATACTAGCTTAATTGGAAAATATGAAGAAGGTTGGTTAAAACTCCCTGATTTAGTAACATTAGTTAAAGCACATCATACCTTATTGGCAATTAACAGTTTAGTGTTATCAGAAAAGAAAGATTGGCATAACTTCTTAGAACTTTGGCTTAACGAAATTGGTGGAACAAGAAGTGTTGGGGTAAATTTCGATAAGTCAAAGATTCCGGGAAAACTACCATTGTTCGATAAGAGTATGCTCCTAACTTGGGCTGAGATTAGTGTCATAGAAGTTAAGGAGGATGATCCCTTAACTGTATTACGACAGCCACTATGGAATAATAAATACATACAGTTAGACACTTCTTATTTTAGGAAATTCATAAACAAAGATGTAACCCATGTTGTTGATCTATGGTCAAAAACTAAGGGTTTTAATTGGCAAGTAGTATTAGATCTAGGATTTGGAAATGGAGATTTTCTTTGCTGGGCTAGTATTATCCATGCAATACCAAATAAATGGAAGTGTATCCTTAAACAAAATCAAAATAACATTAATATAATTTATATACATAATTCGCATATGTGGCTCAAAGGAACTTCATATGACCCAAAAAAAGTTAAAGCAAAAGATTTATATGACATTTTAATTAGAAGTAAGGTCAAACAACCTACAGCTCAGACTGACATAAGCTTTAAAGCCAATGTTTGTACCTTAGACTGGAACATAATATATTCTCGTATTTACAGTACAACAATTGAAACGTACTTAAGAAGCTTTCAATACAAAATTCTGAATAACTGCCTCTATCTAAACAAAAAGCTATATAAATTTAAATTAATAGATACCCCTAGATGTTCATTTTGTCATAATGAGCTAGAAACAGTACAACATTTATTTATTGAATGCTGCTACTCTCGTAACTATTACTTTAAAATAAGACAATGGCTAACAAAATGGAGGGTGATTTTACCCGAAATAAATTATGCCAACATAGTTTTGGGCACCAGTGAAGGCTCAAAACTTGTTAATTTTATTTTATTACTTTATAAGCTAACTTTGTATCAATCAAGAACCAAAAACTCCCCACCAGACATATCCTTTTTTATAGGGAAATTAAAACAATACAATGAAATAGAAGAAAAGATTGCTAAAAAAAAAAAAAAAATAGAGGTTCACCTTCAAAAATGGGAACCTCTTACAATCCCCTTAGCTCAAAATAGGAAATAAGCCAATTTTATAAAACGAAATTATATTATTACGCATTATTCTTATGTGTTTTGTGTATGTATATTTAATTAATTATAGTCATATACTATTGTACATTATATTATATATGTGAATATTGTCATTGTAAACTGTGTTCAAAACGTTTAATGAAAAAAAAACAAAAAAAAAAAACAAAAAAACTTCGGCAATCTTTGAGGTATAGAAACGCCTTGTTTTTGACGAAGCATCCACCCAAGTTACTTGCATTGTGTTTCTAAGGGGTTTGCTGCCGTTCAGACTTAGAAGTAAATTGACAGCTTTGAGTTTTTCCTCGCTTTCTTCATTGTTATCTACGTCTTGTTCTTGTTCACTGTCTTCTGTGGCATCCACATCACCTTCCAAACGCCAAGATAGATCCTGCTTTTTTGGAGTGCTGGTCATTTGACTTGCGCGATGAAGTTTACTTGCGCAACGCAGCTTACTTTCCCGTAATTTATTCTCATTAGAGGGGGACTGATAATTCAGAAGCAAAAAGCAAACCGTTAAAAGGAAGTTCGTTGCTATACTTTGCAGATGGACAACTAAAGTCTTTTAGTATTAACGAATAAAGAACATGAGAGCAGACTTTTTGGTAACTTATTCTGATTATTTACATTTTTACCTTTTTCTCGCTATTTTCAGATTCAAAATGCTTGCAATAGTTTCCCTGCACTGTCGGCATATCCCTAGAAAAAAAACATTGTAAGATATCAAAACACCTGAATGCTCTAGGGTAAGCCTTTGTATATATATTTTTTTCTATTGTAAATCAGTAGTCTTCAGTATAAAGTTCGATCATTCTGATATTACGTATTATGCTGTGGGTATTTCAGAATATTTTCAGGTATTCTTTGGTTGCAGTCACGTGACTCAAAATCCCTTGAGATACTTATATATAATAATGAAACAGTGCAATACAATACGACAATGTTGGTTGCTAAAATAAGAGAATTTTAATGAGGAATGCTTTGTATAGTCAGCCAACATGGCGGCTAGTGACGTAACATGCAGACTGGGGGAAACCGAGAGACAGGGTGGAGTGAGCTGGAAGCTGAAGGGAATGCAGTCTCTTAACCTTTTTCCAATATTCATAAGCATTGAAATTTTAAATTGTCAGTTTAAAACTTTTTTCACACATACTACTCTACAGTACTTTCGAATGGTAAGCCCCCAACCCACCCCTACAAACACCACGCCCATGCACGCATTTTGTTGGGTGAGGTCCTTGCATAGCCCATATATGGTTTACTATTCTCTACCGCAGTCTAAACCTTACATGTAAAACCAATATCAAAAAGTAAATGTTTACTATTTTTAACTCCATGCCTCTTCCAATAATCTGCAAAATGATCTTACCAGAACCTACTGGAATTATTTCTCCGGTAATCTTTTTTATGCATTTTGCCTGGAATTTTCCTATGGTGCGGTCTCCCTTTCTATTTTCAGTCTTATGAGGTGCCAACTCTGATGGAACCTTGCAATTTGTGAATCTTCCTCTCCAGTAAATACCAAGCTTATCGCGATGGTGGCTGCATATAACGAATTTATTGGCGTCTTCCAGTGCTTTGTCAAAAAATCCTGTCGGGCGTAAAAAAAAGATCAACTTGAGTTGCAATCACATGCCAGCGGAATAAATTATTGGAAATAGTGAGGTGAAAACAGAGAAGAAGGTTATCAAGTTAGTCAGCATACTACGAATAAATAGCATTACATAATACCATATAAAATACAGCCCCCCCTTCCTTACAACTAAAAACTCCGCTCTTACTGGTAATGATATACTTACTGATATACTTACGGATTTCCAAAGCAACATGAATCCATTGTAAAGGAGTGCACAAAATATGTCTCATTCATTGTGGTAAAATTAGCTTCCATACTTCCGGTCAGCGGTTGACCAATGACAACAACACTGAGGTAATTCAAGGACATTTTCCTTTCAAATACTCTTAAAATGAGCAGATTTCGTATTTGTATTACCTTTAAAAGTACAGCATTCATGTTAAACAATAGCTTACAGGTAAGTCTGCCACAAAATACAGGAGTTTTGAAGCTCTAAGAAACTATAAATGCTGTATTATCGAACGAGAATTGATCGATGATTTGTGCATTCTGTTGAAATTCCTTTATAGAACCACATTATTATTTACTTCTATTTCAGCTCTTTATGACCAAGATAGCTCGTAATAATGCTTATTGAGTTTCCAAGACACATTTCCTTGTGAAAATTTGGAAAGTTGAGCATTACGAAAGACACGATTAATTGATAAAAGTAAAAAAAAAAAAATTGCCGTGTTTGTATACTAGAACTTTAATTACTTGGTAAAAATGTGTTTTTTAGGTATTAACCTTTTACCTTTAATACGTATTTAGTTTATTGCATCTCTTTCGTGCTAATAGTCGAAGCTTAGTTATAGTCAAATTTAGGACATTTTGAATTTTAGGCCTTGTGATTTGACTGACCACGGACAAGCGAAGATTGTGCCCGCAGAGATTTTGCATGATTTGGTAACTTCAATGTCTTAGGAAACATCCTACCAAGTTTCTAAACTAGAACTGCACTACTTTTGGAGAACGACCAAAAAACATTTTGATCATTTTAGCTTTTCGCTAAAACAAATGATACACCTGTTACTTGGTAAATGGTACTTTTCTAAACTAGAAGAGATGCTTTATAAGTGATGAACGTTTTAGGGATATTAAGTGTATTGCGTAGGAGAAACACACCATTGAATTTTACATTCAAACGGGTCTAATTTACTTTAAAAATTGTAAATTAAGGTATCAGAAACAACTTGTCGTTTCCATGGCAACAGTATATTTGATGACCAATTTTTTTTTTTCATGCATCCCATATAATGGCCTGCTTCCACACAAAATTTGAAGGTTGGTGAGGGATTTTCATTTCCCACCTTGCTTGACTCTTACAGAGACCTACTCTTAATTTGTAAGTGTCACGAAACTGGTACTGTCACGAAACTTGGCAACATACTGTAATGTAAAGAAAATATGAGTGTTTCTTTTGTTACATGTAAACAATGTATAACAGAGCAATTTCTGAATTCGGTTTTTGAGATATCCAAATAGAGATGTTTCATAAGTCAGTTCTTTTTACGCTACTTTGACGCTTTGACGCTGCACGCTTTTCGCGTTTATTTGAATAACAAAGACAGCTAATAAATCGTTGTCTAGAGATAAGAAACACGAGTCCATTGTTTCAAATGAGAACTATTCTTTATTGCTATTACAAGAAAATCCGGTGGGAACCGTAAAACCGTACAAAATAGTAATTTGTGTTTCACTATTTAACTGTCACAGTTGCACTCTATGAAATGCAATGTATACAGTTATATATAAACAGAAAAAAACAAAAATAAAAGACAGTTAATTTATCATGTTAAAGTGACTCAAAAAGTCGTAAGTGTCTCTCAGCCATGAATGCAGATAGCTCAAAAATTACTGGCTGAAACCATCGAGGGTGTCGCCATATATTTCTCGAAGCTCTGTAGTCTTTTATATGTTTAATAATGTGTTCTACTTTTACTCTGTATCTTTTGTGGTATCTGTTATGTCGGTAGGCAACCCGCTGAAGTCTACCAGGCATCCGTACGAGTTGCACTTGTCGCCACATCGTGCGGAGAGGAGCACGAGCAGCGTATCCTTGGTCAGCTAGTAGTTCACAGTTAGCTGGAAAATTCAAGGCTAACCCAGGTCCTATAGGGGCCATTCTCAAATAGGTGCCGGCATCGTTCAAATGCCCAGGGAAACCAGTTGGATAAATCGTATGTGACCTAAGCTGTCACATACTACTTGGATGCTCATTAAATGACGGTGCCGGTGGCCACTGTAAAAATTTCGTTGATTAACCATTGGCCGATTTATTGGGGTATATGTTCCATCGATTGCCCCAACGGCATTCGGAAAGTGTCTCCAAGTATTTCTAAGATTTCGCCATTGTCTTAGGCTCGGCCATGTTATGCAAGAGCGGAAATGATGCCACAGGATTGGTGCAATTTGGTGGATTGTTCCCGAGACTGTAGTCATGCTGATGTCAAAAATGCATGCTAGCAAATCAAGACTTGAATATTTTCGCAGCCATATCAGTACTAACAAGATCCTGTTTTCTAAATCAAGTTTCTAAGGTCTTCCTTCAATAGATCTTGCTTGTCCATCCCTCCTCGATGCAACGATATCCTGACGCACCCTGTTGACTAAGTCATTGAACGTCTCGGGTGTCTCTCCGCATACACGCCAGAAAAGGTATTCATGCCTAGAAAAGGCTCCGAATGCATCTACCCCCAGGAATGGATGTGAATTACGACTTTGCGGTAAAAGCGATTGTGGAAATGAAATGTTAAGATGCTGGAATATTGTTAGAAATGGGATGCTGATCAGCAATTGAAGTAGAGCAAAACAACACAGAAGAATATCATCATTTTGGTCAACATCCAAGCTCTCTTGAGGTAGCGGTGCTGGTAGAGTAGTTAAAATAATGCAAAAAAAGTGAAATAGTTGAATAATATCTATAGTATCCATGTTGAGTAATGTGAAATGGACCGGTCTGATACTGCAATGTTATAATAATATTAAAAACAATAAAATACAGACGAAAACTAATTGAATATGGCTAACTACAATTGTACATGTGTTCCATTGTTTAATTAGTGGTATTATATGTACTATATACTTACTACTATTCTGTACTTTTAAAATGTTACGTAATATATTGGATGTGCAACTGTGCAAGAAAAAATCATATATCGTAAAAATGCCGAAGATAAACTTTATTGTTTATTGTTACTCACAATAAATAAAAGTAGTCACCATGAAATGTCATGGGTTTGGATTCTCTGTGAACATGAGAGGCGTGCATATGTTTTATAATATTACAATGGGTTATATAACCCTTTTCAAACTTATTATTTATTAACGTCCCATTGATAGTTCTTGTCTATATACAGAAGTTAAAACTCTCAAACTGATTGCCTGAAAGAGTCTAAGTCATGGCAGGTATTTGGCGGCCATATGAGATTAACGAATCTCCCAGTGAAACGACATCGAAAACGGCATCACAGAAAAGAGAAAGAGGTAAGTTTACAATAGTTCTAGGTCCGTTTCAATCTTCTAGATAATTCAACTTATAATGTTTATTTGATCCTTAGTGAAGCGAAAACCGGGAATTCAAGAGATAGCAGTCGTCAAGGAAGCATGGCTTTCGGAGAGATGCAAAGGGTGGGAAGCTGTAGTTTCGAAGGCCAAAATCAGCATAGCCAAATCTTCAATAGTTCAAGCAGAAATAAAATCTTATTACCAAAAATCCAAACTAACTGTGCTGATAAGTAGAGTCAAGAAGTGCGTAGAAAAGCTCCATGTGGTGCCGTCTAAGAACGATAACGGCGCTTCCTGTTCATCTCGTGCACCAGGCCTTTCCACCGAGACCAATAATGGTTTGTCCGCAGTAAAGTGTGCAGAAGCTCAAACAAAGGTACTAGTACTGGAGTCTGAAACAGAACAAACTTCAAGTGCAGAGGAATATGCCTTACAAGAACCGGAGAGAAGGAGGGATAGAGCAAAGAGAAAGCGAGCTGACAAAAGTCATGGTAGTGATGAATCCAGCAGCGATGAGGAACCGAAAAGAAAAGATAAAGGGGAGCTGCAAAGGGAGGCCCTCGAAAAGCACTCAAAAATGTGCGATGCAGCTCTAGCCACAATGTCTAAAATGGAAGGACTGCTGACAAAGCTCCAGAAAAAAATGTAAAAAAAGCTTAGACACAGGAGACACGAATGTTTGGGACATTTTGAGTTGAACTATGATTCTTTTCTCTGTTCTTCTCGAGTACCTTTTATAGTGTTTCACAATAGTGTGATTTTCATCGGACAGTGAAACAGTTGCAATGCTAATACATGTCGGAACTTAATTCCGTTCTTTTTCTATGTCTCTTTTTCACTATTAGACAGTGACTACAAGAAATCTTTTCAGAGTCCGATGAAAATCACTCTATATTATAATTGTAATAGCAATAAAGAATAGTTGTCATTTGAAACAATGGACTCGTGTTTCTTATCCCTACACAACAATTTATTAGCTGTCGTTGTTATTCAAATAAACGCGAAAAGCGTGCAGCGTCAAAGCGTCAAAGTAGCGTAAAAAGAACTGACTTATGAAACATCTCTAATAATCAAGGTCGAGGAAAGTGTAACGAGCCTCGGCCTTCAGTAATTACACTTCCCTCAAACTTGACTGATATTCCAAAAACCTTATCCAAAAATATTTGTTTATAATACTTCGAGGCCTAAACATTAATTCTGTTCTTTTTGGACTGTCAAGAGTTAGATCGAGTATTATTGGACTTTCCTCGTTCAAAGATGGATTGTTTGCAGGATCCTCAGCACAGGTGAACATTATTTGGAATAATAAGAATTGATCCCTGTTTCGTTCCGGTGTTTCGTTTCTGCATTTCGTTTCTCTGTTTCGCTGTTTAGCAATGCCTGTCACTTGGGTCGCGTTCTTTGTTCATCCTTTTGTTTCCTAGCTTTCATGGGGTCTCGGATAGCTTCAGCAGTGCCCAAGATCCTTATCTTATGCCATTCTTTTGTTAGACGTTTAAGTAGTGATTTAAGTAGGTGTTTTGACTTAAGGGCTTGTGCGGATTTCAAGCTTCAGGGCACTGCTTCAGTTTCTTTACACGGTGTAGGCAGGTCTATATCAATTGTTTTAAAAAATAAAATTTCGCAACTCAACCAATACTTAACCCTGACGTTCTTGAACAGGTTATCAAGAATACAGTATCATTGTTTCTCTCTTCAAGGGAGAACCTCAGAGCTGTAAGTCACTTCTTTAAAAAACAAGTTGATAAATGGTGTAACATCATCAATTTGCCTCATTTGATAAATGCATGGCTGACTTTACACGCTAAGGGGTTAGGTTGGTTTTTGATGTCAAAAATATTTTGGAGAAAATGAACTTCTAAAATAAATGTTGTGTTTTAAAAATGGTAAAGAAACATGTTTTCTTTGCTGTAGAGAAGTCCATACTTCGCTCGATAAGGCTTACTGCTAATTCAGGGACCTGAGCACACTCTCTATGGAAGCTGACACAGGGAATCTTTGCAAATGCTTATAGCTTTCTAATTAATGAGCATCGATTGGAAGTTTGTGCCAGGTGTTTTTTTTTGTAGTCATCACCCTTGTGCGCAACAGTTTTACCCTACATGTGTCCGAGTAGTAATATGAGTGACGAAAGTCAATATGAAGGCCCGTTTACACTGAGTGGCGATTTTCGTGGCGATTAATGAAATATATTAAATGTATATACTTCTAAAGAGACATTTGTCCCGGTAATCTTGGTGTCTAGAATAAAATTGTACAAGTCAATTCCTTATCAATCTTGACTATGACTAAAATCGACTAAAGAATCGCACATGAAATCGCAGCAAAAGTCGCCAGTGTAAATAAGCCTAAGGAAGAAGAAGAATTAAAAACAGAAGGATACCTACTATTTCTTTTTCTCTTAGCTTAACAATTTCAGCAAGCAGCAATGCTTTATCCTAGACTCTTTCGAAGCAATCAGGGCATCATCCAGCTTCACGCATTTCCATTTTTCTTTACTCAACTATTCCTTCAAATATCTTATGCATCTATCACAATGTCTAATCATATTTTCCTTCCTTTTGAGCTTTCTTTTTAGTAACTGGTTTTCTTCCGTCAGCTCGCCTTCATCCATTTCCGAGTTCTCTGCACTTTTTTCTTCTTCTCTTTCTCCACTTCCTGCTTTTCCAATTCCTGCTTCTCCTGCTACTTCTGATCCCCTTCCTTCTTCTCCAGTTTCTGCCCTTGGACTCCTCTTGCTCTTTCTAATGCATCTCATCCTGCTCTTTCTCCACCTCTTGCCCTTTCTAGTCCATCTCCTCCAGCTCTTTCTCCACCTGTTGCTCTTTCTAATCCATCTCCTCCTGCTCTTTCTTCACCTGTTACCTGTTGCTCTTTCTTATCCATCTCCTCCAGCTCTTTCTCCACCTCTTGCTCTTTCTAATCCATCTCCTCCTGCTCTTTCTTCACCTGTCACCTGTTGCTCTTTCTAATTCATCTCGTCCTGCTTTTTCTCCACCTCTTGCTATTTCTAATCCATCTCCTCCTGCTCTTTCTCCACTTGTTGCTCTTTATAATCCATCTCCTCCTCCTCTTTCTCCACTTTTTGCTCTTTCTGATCTACCACCTACTCTTTCTCTTTCTCTACCGTTTGCTCTTTCTAATTTACCACCTCCTCCTGCTCTTTCTCTATCGCTTGCTCTTTCTAATCCACCTCCTCTTCCTGCTCTTTATCCACCTTTTGCTCTTTCTAATAGTAATAATAATAATAATAATAATATAATAATAATATTTTTTTAAAATTTATTAATAATAATGATTTTATTAATAATAATAATCCATTGATAAAACTTATTAATAACAAATTACACAATCTATAACAAGACAATTTATAACTATATTCGTATCTCTAAAAGTAGCAAAAGAAACAGTACTGATAAAAATCAAAACGAGGTTAGGAGTCGTTGGCCAAAATATACCACTAGTTTCATCTAAACCTTATGCTTTAGATATAAGTTCAATCTTAAAAATATATATATATACAAAGATACAAAACAGGAAGTTTCTTGTTCTCGACTAGAAAGCTCCTCTACGTGAAACTCCGTCTCATGGACTTTATCAAAAACGTTAACAGGTTAAGGTAAATGATGCAAAATGGTCACACGATGTTCTCGAAAAAAAGCAATCCATGCTAGCTATGATGAGCCTTCACGCTCACTAACGAAAACAATTATATTAACGATAACGAACTGTAACCATAGACTGTAAGAATTAATCGAAGAAGCTATAGCTACTTCATTCCTTTCAAAATGAAGTTCTTTTTCTCCAGAAAGTATTCCTCGGTTAAAACACCGAGCTGCTTCAACTCGTGAAGCTCTTTGAGAGTTTGAAGCGATTCCACCATATTTGATGAGTTGGGCATATCAGACACAACCTGAAACGCAACAAAATTTTGTTTACTTTATTTAATATGAGAAATGCATGCACGAGCGTAGATAGATCGACTGCTTATGGATGTAAATCAGTGTAGAGCTACATAACATTTT
Organism: Anthopleura xanthogrammica; assembly: GCA_964019055.1. Taxonomy (NCBI): domain Eukaryota; kingdom Metazoa; phylum Cnidaria; class Anthozoa; order Actiniaria; family Actiniidae; genus Anthopleura; species Anthopleura xanthogrammica. The sequence goes on along the minus strand of OZ025211.1, from coordinate 13,204,075 downwards.
CAGCGCAAATTGTCTTACGCTTGTATATCATTTGAGACCTACAGCAGTAGAGGTGCTTGCTTCTGGCCCTTTCTTTGTTGCCTTTGCATGGAACATTGGCAGATTTGGTGGCTTGTCTTTGCTTGTGTGCGTTCCCAATACCTAAAACACGATGATAATAAGAAATTGTTTCTTCTTTCCTGTATCAGGTACGTTTGTGTATAAAATACCTACCAGCATCTCCGCCCATAGTTTATATTGGTATGGCTGCTGACTATTGTCATGCTTATCTTGAAGTTCTTTCAGGTGGTTCTGAATTTTCTCGCTGAAGGAAGACTTCTCGTTACTATTTTTCGGGACAGTCGAATCATAGGAACCTGTATTCAAAATTAATGAGGGACTTAAGGCTCAGTGTCTTTCAAATTTCTTTGCCTACAAGCGTTTGTTATTCTATGCATTCGAATTAAATCACTTACGTTTTCGTGTTTCTTTGTTTGCATTCTCTTCAGCCAAAGGATTGTGGTGTGGATCGACCTACAGTGACTGACCATTAGTTGAGACTGCATATGGATTGGTTAGGTCAGTGTCGTTCAAAACCCATATTTTTTTGTGTTGCCACCAATGTGGCCAAAACTAAATCCGTTCGGTAACTTTTCACCTATCAATGTGTTTTGCAATTCTTTGTGAAATAATTCGCATGTTTCTGTGACGGGAAAATAATTTATCCTAGCTGTTCTATACGAGGACTTCTTTTTATCGGACAGAATACGGATGTCTATCCAGTCCACCCTTTGGCGACAATCTTCTTCAAGTTGAGCACTTTCTGCCATGTTCTGCTTATAGTTTAAAACTCGGCGTACAACTAGAAATGCTAATCCAGTGATAAATTTGGCACCTGCTACGGTCAGGACGTGTCGTTCTCACCTTTGAACGAAGGTATGCAATAGGCCTCCTGCAGCATGTTGAGATGCAGCTGAATTTGCAGGGAAAAACAATAGGAGTTTGAGATTCTTTTGTCTTGCCCTCCAATGCTGCATTAATTCTGACGTGCTGCAAGGAGCCTATTAATTAAATCCACGAATGTAGCTAGCTTATCAGCAAGCGCAATTTTGCTTCATTCGGATTTTTAGAAGTTTATGATAAAATGCCAGCATCATATTCAGACGATATTAGATGGCGAGTTGTCTGGCACAAATTTTTCCTGAACAAGGGTGACGATCCAATAGCTCTCCATTTTTTCATTTCTCCAAGAATGGTGGTTCGTATTTGCCAGAAATTCACACTAACAGGTTGTGTATCAGGAGCCAAACCTGGTCGACCTCTAGGAACAACAACCCTACATCCACACAAGGAATTTATTCTTATGGAGGCAGTAATAAAACGACCAGACTCGCGGCTATACAAGCTTGCAGCAAAAATAGAGCAGCAAACTGGTTCCGAGTTCAATATTTCCACATTGTGCAGAGCGCTCATAGACTTGGCTTTACAAACAAGAAGGTAGGTAAAGTGAGTAAACGGTTTTGTTTTGGTCTTGATAACATGGCTCTATAGCTACATCGACATTGAAATAGTTCATATTTTTTAATCATACTTCAGTCGGGGTTGATAGACTATAAAAACTACTATGATCTACACTGTGCTAAGGAATCCGCGCCTGATAGCGGTGTGGATCATTCTGCACTAATTTTAATTCAAATTTGTATTCAAAACAGATTAGAGAAGTAGCCACACAAAGAAGAGAAAAATTGTGTGTCCATTTTAAAACTGAAATGCAGGATTTTCGCCCCGAAGAACTTATATTTATTGACGAGACAGGAATCGTAAGTAAATCTACGGCATTACCTGACTTTTAATTTTTTTCTTTTGCACAGAGATGACACTTGAAACATTTTCTTCACAATTTTTGTTGTTTTTTAGAACAGATCCTTATGTCGACAGTACGGTTATTCATTGAAAGGACAGCGAGCTGAAGACAGACAAACAAAGACCAACAACCAACGCATAAATGTAATATCTGCAATAGCATATGACGGATATTTGAGCGTTCGAATGCTTGAACCAGGAGAGAGATTCAATCGAATTGTTTTCGCTAACTTTCTTCGAACCGACATAGTACCCTTTCTGAATGCGTACAATGGTCGATCTAACCACTCGGTAGATGTTTTAGGTAAGTAAAGCAAACTGATAAAACTTGAATATGCCAAAATCGATACGCCGAAACATCATTAATTCGTATTTCTTCAATATGCAGATAATCACGCTGTACACCATGTTGCTGAAGTAGAAGACATTATATATGGTGCAGGAGCTCTTCTTAGCACGAGCGTTTCGTTGCAATACATTCTCAACAACCTAAACATTTCAGAGCCCGCAGAATCTCAGGCCATCGGATTTCTAATGAATATTACTTGTCATGCGCACTACTACCGTATGTCATTCTAAATGAACGGGAATATGGAATAGAAATTATCGTTTCTTTGGGTTTTATGTCCAATAATTTATAGACGATCAAATAGATCGAAGCCAATCGTTTTCCCTGATGATCTTATGAAACTCAGCTTTAGATTTATCAAGGCTTATTTACTGTTCGAGTTGTTTGACGGTGTGGATTGTCGTTGTTTTGCGGTGTCAACCTGCCATTGTTCAGTTTTAATACTTAAATATAACATGGGAGTTCAAGGACAGCGATCTCAGACTTTAGACGGTGAACCCTGCTGCAAAGACTTCAGATGCTTCTTTATCGAAGGAACTTGAAGGAGAATGCACAATGATTAATCGAGTTGTTAGGCATGATTTCGATTTTGTTGGTGGTGGATCGTTTACCAAGGTAAGTGGTTGTGTTGTTACACAATATTGTTTATAAACATTATTTTCATAAAACCTTGTGCATTTGTAGCTATTTATAACTTTTTCTGTTTAAAATGAAGCTTTATCAACTCGAAAATAGTTATGCCTTTCAGTGTTTATCGCTCTTTTGGTTTAGGTTAAAAAACCAACTGGACATGTGTTCGTGCGAAATGCCATGCCAATTTTTGAAACTCATAGAGAACTAAGACTCAAAAGTTCGAATTTTTAAACACATGTACAAAATCAAGCCTATCAACCCTCGAGATACACTCTATACACTACAACAGTGAAATGACCTTTCTAATGAGCCCTAATTATGCCATGGACCTGTTAGGCGCCATTTTGAAAATTATGTCTCAAAACCCAACTCACTTTCATTGACACTTTCTTGAGCTTTATGAATTGTACTGTTAATAATGTATAATATGATTATACCTTAATGCTCTCAATCATTTATATAAATTGTCTTGTTCGCATTTTTGTTATTTTGACAAAATTTAAATCACTTTATCGCTGCGAATGATTAACATTATTATTATGTACAATATGATAAATATATAATTTACAAATGAAATATTTGATTGCCCTTAAATATCAATACATAAATACATTTTAGAAAGAGATCATGATGTATCATTTTATCTAGGTTTCTTGTAAAAACTGAAATATTTGTCCTACAAAGGACTGCACAGTGCTCAACGTGAGGGAGCAGAATATAGATTACTAGTTAGGAAATCAGATTTTCCTTTTCATGTTCTTTATATTGCCCCACATGATTTGATATATAGGTAATGGTAGCCTGTCAGACAATAATGAACATGAAAAGGAAAATCTGATTTCCTTACTTGCATCTATTTAGGTTTCTTGTAATATTGATTATCATCTGATATCTTGAAAATGTCCTTACACATAAACCGGTATATAATATACATGTGAACAGTACTCTCCATATTTATATTGTCCAATAGCCCACTTTCGATATTTTGGTCGATTCATCACCAACAAAGCAATTCAAGACCAGGCAGCCTCCAGGGAAAGAAACAAATTATATTAGGGTTACCCCTTTGTATCCCTGCCCACGGAGCCTCGTCTTGAATTCGTGTGTGATCAATACTTAACCAGAATATCGAAAGTGGGCTATTGTTCTGCTTGTTATTGTATTGGATGGATTGCATGGTCTCTATCATTTTGAATATAAATAATTTATGAATGTATTTTTTTATAAATTTAAATTTGCAATCTATTTACAAAGTTTTAAAAGTAACTGATCATGATAAAAGATATAACTTTTAACTATTGGGTGTTTATATTGTATTTTAGCTTCTATGGAAAGTCCTTGTAATGGAACTTGAGACACTTTTGGCAGATTTTCCTGTGATTTGCTTCACGGAAGTCAGGCACTCTAGGATTCGTCATCAACCACTGGTCCATGCAGATAACTGGCAGCTAATCTTTTAGAGACTGGACTGTAGCATAGCGTCGTTTTAAGGCGTTAACTACGGGATGGATTGATTCTGATATGTGTTCCGCCTCCATTCCAACTGTTGCTCGTAGCTCAGCTTTTTCTGGTACATGATAGGTGAGTATATGGAATTTTCTTTTCAGATTGGTATTGGGGAAGTTTGCAGGAAACCAGTTTCCAAAGGAATAACATCTCACCTTCAGTATGTTGACTTCGTGCTTGCATAATGGGCGGGATGGTGACATAAGCTGGTAGATGGATGCATTTCTCTTCTTGCCTTCACAGCTTCAACAGTGTGGACTGTAACATGGCCATTTTCCTTTTTGTGATACTCTGGATTTTCTTCTTGTTTTTCTCTGATGAAGCTCCAGAGAAACTTGTGTATGCTGGGACTCCACATCAATCTTGTCACAAGTAAGATCAGGAACTTTTATGTATGCATTGGCAACAATGTCACTGGTGAGACCTTTGCTCTCACAGATACTGACATCTAGGGCAATGGCTGCTTCATGGCATAAGTTGACAATCTGGAGGCCAAGTCCAAGAGCAAGATGTAATGGCATAACAGATAGTGTGTTTATTACAGGCCCACTTGCATTCATCATGGGTGGATATTCACAATTGTTATATTGACTGACCTTTGATCTTTGTTTTCCTGAGGATGCAAACTCTTGGTAATCATTTAGCATTCCACTAAAACGTCGTTGGGGAAATTCGTACTCAGCACCATTTCTTCTGTAGCGATGAAAAATAAGAGGAGCATGGGGAATACCTTTTTGCAAATCTGATAATTGGCAGTGACAGTAAGGACAAAACCACACCCCATTTGCACCAGTGTAACCAAGAATACGTGCAATAAACTCCCAGTCTCCACCTAGGACTAGCTCGCCATGCTGGAAGAACTCACATTTTTCGTGTGTATCATTATCTGATTGATAGCCAGGAAAAGTGCATACATTCTGATTTGCATAACTTGATTGCAGAAGTTTACAGATTTTGCATTGTGCACTTTTGGTTGTATTGTTATTGTTAAATGTTGAGAACTGTGTGAGGTTGTCATATTCAGGTTGTTGTTGTTCTGGTATTTGGCATAGCTTTTTTGGTAATCCAAATTTTACTAACATAGATTTTTTGCCACGTTTTAATTTCTTTTCCCGGCGGCGTCTCCTTGCTGCTAACCGATGCTTCTTTTTCTTTTCTTGCTGTATGGTGTTGTTGCAGCTGTTTAGATCGAAGGGTGTCTTGAGTTCCATTTCAGCAATTTCATTTATCACTCTCAATGCTTCAGTTAAGATTGGCTGGAAGACCTATATACATTTAAATAATATGACAAATTATGAATAAATTCACTTTTCAAACCCCTTATCCCCTTACGCTGATAATCATAACTACTACAATTTCCTCGAATCTAATTAGTTGAGAAAATGCTCTATTTTCCTCTAATCAATATGCTGCTTGTAATCGGACACCTGTAATCGGACAATTTTTTTTCTCTTTTTTCTTTTAGTGAAAAACAAAGTTTTTTTTTCTTGGAAATTGCAATAGTTATGATTAATTGATAAAAGGACTGAGTGTTGTCCAATTCGGTCTGTAATCATACGAGTGATTTACAAAATTGGACAACTCCCGCTTCGCAGTCGTCTGATTTTGTTAATCACTCGTATGATTACAGACCGAATTGGACAACACTCAGTCCTATTACCATTATCAATATACACACTCAAGATGAAAATTAGTGACTCCCATTTTGTAAAAGCCCCCCCTCTTTTGATTGGTCAGCCCCTGAAAACTGAAGATATTATAATACTTACCTTCTCCATACATTCTCTTGTGTCCTTGTCTCCCTCAAAAATAGCTAACATTTTGGCTCTTTTACGATTGTGTTGATTGCTTGAATTAAGCAGACTCATCATCAATTTAGTCTGGCTGCTTCCCTTATCTCCAGCAATTAGTACAACCATATGGTTTTCTTGGATGTTTGCAACAGAACACTGTTCACCATTTGCATTGAATCCATCGAAAAATGCCTTCAGTGTCTGTCTTACACTGGTGACTCTAACAAATGTGACCTTTTTTTCTCCTCTGTCTCAAAGACCCCACATTCGTACTCGAGGTTTTCTTTCTTTAAAAAATCCCTTAGCTGTACCTCAGATCCCAGTAGATCCATACCTGTTACCCCTTTGAGTGATCTCTTCACTAACCTCCATAGCTCCCATGGCATTTCCTTTTTTAGGGCTGCTGCCTGCTCAACAGTGAATTTACATCCAAAAATGATACCAGCTTCTTTGGCACAAACAGAGAAGTTCGTATCGTCTCTTTTCATTAGTGAAGTTATTTGTACATTTTTTGCTTCAGTTTTTTCGATGGTGTCTTGCTTTGATGTTGTTGTTGATGTTTCAATTCCCTTTTCAACAGCTTTACTTCTACTACGTATTGTCGATTTAGATGCTAAGTTACTGGGTACTTCTGGTATTCTTACTGTGGTAAGGGTTATGGGGCGACCATGTTTATTTTTCCCGGTAATGTGGCCATTATTAGAGGCCGAAAATTTTTTCCCTCCTACTCTACGAAATATTCTTTCTTCCAGTTGGCTGACATCTCCCTCTCCCTCAAGCAAAGATTTTAGAATATTGTTTTTGGTAACCAGACTTGTCAAAAGTTCATAATTCTTCTTATCTAGTTCCTCATTTCTTTCAGCTAAGTTCCTGATTTCATTTTTCGATTCAGAAAGAAGGTTTAGATTTTTTACGACAATCTTTGTGGCAAGTTTGTAGACGTGAAACCAGTTGAGAGTACTTTCGTCACACAACGAACAGTAGAAGTCACGAACAGAAACACCGAATTTTCGTGAAAAAAGGTTCTTCCATAGAAAAGAACTAGTAGCTAGTTCGTAGTTATACTTGGAAGTCACAGAAAATGAAACTAAGGCTGTAGGAGGTAGATAACTAAGAATTAGAGTAGTTACGTGATTTGGTAAAGACTGTAAAGAATGTAAACAGAATGCATGTTGTTGGCTTTCAGACTGGAAACTTAACTTCCGTTTTGTGTTAGGAAAGGTAAGTTTTCTGCTCCTTTTCTTAGCCAAGGACTTCTTTTCAACACGACAATCTACTCTCCAGGAATAATCTTTCGTAGTTTCCTCATTACTGTGGCGAAAAGCGTAAATGCAACCCTTGCAAGTGTCACATATTTTCCCGTGACGATCGTTGACTTTAAAACATATTTTGATTATTTCTTCAAAAGATTTTGATGGTGAGAAGCGTCTTGATATAGAGATTACTTCATGAAAAGCGCGCGCGTACGGGATTTTCGCACGAGTTGGTGAAGTATCTGAAATCGAACGAGTGAGCGCAGCGAACGAGTGAGATTTCTGATACAAAACCAACGAGTGCGAAAATCCCGTACAAAGCGCTTTTCATGCTGTAATTTATTTATTTTATACATACTGAGATTTTGTTGTTTTTAATTTATTCACATTTAATTGGTTTTCTAAAACAATTACAAAACTCGTGTAATAATTTCTTTTCGAAAAATTAAGCTTTTACTAGAAGCTATGATGTAAAAATATCAGTAATCATAACTAGTACAAAGTAAAATCGGTAAGCTAATGAAGTTTTGGCTGATTTTTTTTTCTTTTGGCTTAGTTTGTCACTGTGGGCTGTCTTCGTCTGACGACTCCAACACACGCTTGATGCGTTTAAAGCTACGTGTAGACTCTGTTGATTTAAATGAGTGATTTGCGGAATTCGGTGACTTGTTAACGGTGTTGATTGTTATATTAAACTGTCCTCCGTGAAAAACTGCTCCACTGAAAAACAGAACTAGAACTTTTCATGAATGAAGATTCACGGCACTCAGTGTGCACTGCACTTTGTAAACTCGACACTGGCCTTTTTTCTATAGACGTACTTGTAGTATTATTTCCACTCAGAATCAAAGACATGTTTTTCTGTTGTTCGTTTGAGATGGTACTGTAGTTGTTGACGCTTTGAAGGTTTCTGTGGCCAGATAATTGCATTATATGAGTTGGCGGGACGTTGTTGTCGTTCAGTTTTTGCATCATAGTTTCATTTTTGGAGTTGAGAAACTCAGTCAGCAAACTCACATCTCTTCGTGTCTTCGAAAGAGTATTTTTGTTTTTTTGGTCTTCTATAAACTTGTCTATAGGTTTGTCTAGAGACACAAATCTTCTTGATTGTTCAGCCATCCTCACAAATATCTCCTAGCTCTTGATAAGTTTGAAATACGAACAACTAGCGTACACCGAAAATATTATTTTGTGAAAGCTGCCCGACAAAGCTACCCGCGATGACCGCGAAAACACGATTCGCCTCGACAGTGGTTTGTGATTGGACGAAACGCTTTTTTCACGTGTGAGAAATTCATTTCGCCTCTCTGATTGGCTGAAAAAAGTCGCGAACTGGTTTTTCACATAGGGAGATTTGATAAGAAAATCTCAGTATGTATAAAATAAGTTCTATTTTTACATACACAGCACACATCTTTCATAATATTTTTCACATCCTTCACAAGTTTTGTTTTTTTAAATGTTTATTGTTACTTTTAATCAAAAAAAATAAGCGTATACGTACGCGCGCGCGTGCGACACCGGCCGACTGGCGGCGGGAAATTATAGTTTTGTGCTTATTTCCACTGACCGTCAACAACATATCGCGGGCTCTTAATTTCTTTAGATTGGCGCCCGAAACGCTCGTGTTAGATACCTTCCTCCTCATAGCCCCGATTTTAACCGAATGGAAGGCAGCTATAATCAAGCCAAACACTTCATTTGGGAAAATGATCAAATCTTTCGAAGTTGTCATGATCCTCATGCTTTGATCTTGTACGCTGTCGGGCAAATTTCGTCTCAAAACTGTCAAAGATATTTTAGACACTGTGGTTACTGATCAATTTAATATCAAGCTAGTGAAGTAATACTTAAATCGCTGTTTACACAGTTTCAATGTAAAAGTGCGAGAATAATAAACTACAAGTAAGTAAGAGTTTTTCATGATAAATCTAAGAGTTTTTTTAATTGCATGATAAATCTCATTAAGTCGCCATCTTTAATTAATTCCTATTTATTATTTTGTTATTTTTATTTTTTTTAAAGTTTATTTTCCTATGACAACATTTTTGCAATCAGGTGTATATATAGAAATAAAAATATAGAAATATAAAAATAAAAGTCTAGCTCATTCGGGTAATAGCGTTATCGAGGGAGATGTCTATATTTGTTGTATCAACTGTTCTTCTTATAGACTTTGATCGTCTAAGGCAAAGCAGAGCAGAACGTATGAGTGCAAAAGAAACTTTGGCCCTAACCCATGACATCGTATTGGCATAGTTCTCTCCCTTCTTAATCGATAATAATTCAGCTAAGCGTTTATGATAAATCTTGCACTCAGTGCCCATTCCACCTGTTGTACTGAACACTAAAGGCGTAAAAGTTCCTTGCTCCACCTCCATGACCCTGTTTGCATATTTGCGTTTCTTCTCATTCTCATGCTGCCTGTAGACTTGCTCAGGTGTCTGCTCATAATAGGAGTCTGCATAAGGGTGGCACACAATAATAATAATAATGATGATGATGATAATAAAAAAAATTCATCGAGGGCCAATACATGCTCTCTCGGGCTCTTTGCAAACAGCCATTGACGCCAATGTGTGAGCTGTGGACTGCCTCACGCATCATCGGTTTCAGGTCCTTTGGGAACACAAGGCATTCGCCTCTGTAGATGAGCCCATCATGCACTGCCAGCTCATCACGAAAGCTGTAGTAGGGCACAAGTGTAGCAGGTACGTCAGCTGCATTCTCTGGCCAGCCTTTCATGATAGCCTCTTTCAACAGTTGTAGCACCTTGTCTAGCACCGTGCTTTCTCTGATTTGGTTTTTGGTTCTGTCTGTCATCAGAACAAACTTTGCAGCATTGACATATTCAAACTCTTCACAGGGACTTCGTGAATCAGAAATGTATGCTCTGCTTAACGTGTCTGTTAGATATATCTTTAGGTCCAGCTTGTAGACAATGTTGAAGTCATACTTCCGGATCTTCAGAAGCATTCCCTGAAGTTGTTTCGGGGCATTCCTCAGTGGTTTCTTTGCTATAGCCCCCAGTGGTTTGTGGTCACTGTTAAGTGTAACAGGTCGACCGTAGACGTACTGGTTAAATTTGTTAAGTGCAAATACCACTGCAAGCATCTCTTTCTCTATGGGTGCATATTTTTCTGTGTCAGTCAGTGCTCGGCTAGCGAATGCAAGTGGCTGGCAGTTCTGGAGTAAGGCTGCTCCAATTCCTTTGTAACTTGCATCACATTGGACAGTAAGTTCCTGTTCTGTATCGTAGTAGTTCAGTACCGGAGTGCCTGAGATCATCTGCTTGATTGTCCGGAACGCTTTGTCGTTTGTGTTGTTCCACTGCCACTCTACATCTTGATGGGTTAGCTGTCTGATCGGCTCGAGAACAAATGATAGATTGGGCAGGAACCTGGGGAGGTAGTTTATGAATCCACAGAATCTGAGTACTGCTTTGATGTCCTCTGGCACGGGTATGTTCACGATTGCCTCGACCTTATCTGGGTCTACTTTAAGTCCCTTGCTAGTCACTACATGACCCAATTATGTGATCTCTGCGCGTATCAGCTGCATCTTCGCCTTGTTCAGTTTGATGCCTCGTTCTCTGCACCTCTAGGAAAGCTGTGAGCTTGCCATCATGGTCTTCTCGTGCTGTCTCAAAATGTATGACGTGCAGTCTTTAGCCGATTTACTCAATTCCCAAAAATACATACCTTTAGGGGAAACGACTGCCTTCATAAACGATGAGGAAACTAATGACTTTGCCCAAGAGAGGCTTTTGTTAGGTTAATCCAATGAGACGCATCTTTGGGCCATTTTGGGTAGCTAACATGAAACATTCCACAGAACCATGGGCGAATCACTTAGTAGTCCTGCTGCCCTCGGGCAAAACACCTGGAAGGCACAGGGGAATGTTTCACATCAAAGAGAACCTTCCCAAAGAAATACGGGCGAAACACCTAGTATTTCTGCTGCTTCCGAGCGGAACACCTAGAATGCAGGGGAAGTCTATTTTTCAGTTGAAACGTGAATAATTATTAATTTTTCACAGGACTACGGGCGAGTCACCTAGTAGTTCTGCTGCCTTCGGGCGAGACACCTGGAATGCACTTGGAAAAATTAATAATTACAAAGAACCTTCAAACTTAGGTTCCCAACGGTATTATTTCACTTCATCAACTGGGTAATCTTAAACAATAACTCCTTTCGATGTTTCTCCATTTCGTCAAATTTCCATAAAAATATTGGAAATGAAGTTCTTTGAATGAAAATATCCCTTGCTGCCAAAATAACCCCAACACCACAACTCCCAGAACCAACACCTGATTTTGGTTGGCTAGGCATCGCGAAGCGAGTAAAAGAAAGATCCCACTTATCTTTTTCACACTCCTGCGGACACCCTTCCTGTACCTCAATGGACATCTCCTTCAGTGCATCCAGGAGTTTGTTGGTAAGCTCAACGGTTTGATTAGGTGGTGCCCAATGAAGACCGTCGTCATAGAAGAGCATCTTGGAGCCCACGTCAAGACACAGTAAACCCCAGTGACATTGCTTCACATGCAGTGGTAGTACAATCAAAGACAGATTCTTCAGATCCTCAATGTCCATGAAGTTCCTCAGTTTTTCTTGTAGTTCCTTGCAAGTTGCAAGTGAAGATATCCATGTTTGTGCCATTGTGGGTAAAAACACTACACCAGTATTTCCTTGAGATTTTACTTCTTCGAGAAATTTCAGACACATGACACTTAAGCAAAATCCAGAGACATACCTCTCCCTAACAAGTAAAGATACATCTGTGGCATCAAGACTTAAATGTTCATACTTCAACACAGTCTGCTCTGGACGTAAATTTGCAAGAACGTCTTTAACAACCTGAGCTTTTGCAGGTGCTATTTTCCCATGTGAAGCACTGAGCCACTGCTGTTCATATTTCACCTCACGCGAAATTTCGTTATTTTTTTTAAATTTCGAAATTTCAACCTTAAAGCTCTTATCCCATAAACTGACGGTTGTTCTCGAAAATGACCCTGGAGATATGAGAATGTGTTAGATATTTTTCTTGCCTTTTCTTCTTCTTCTTCTTGTTCTTCATAACTTGGACACTCGTACACTCAAGATATATAACTAGTGCTCTAAAGGTGCAATTTATTAACTTCTTCAATAACTCTTCGATAATACAAGACTAGCTAGCGAAGCTAGTAAGGCTGGTGGTAATTCTAGTAGTAAATCTTGTAATAAATCTTGTAGCAAACCTAGTATTAAACCTTGGTTCACTAGAATACAATAAATACAATATATGCATCACAATATGACTGCTAAAAGTAAAGGAAAATGTCACTTTCTTACCGAAATGTGTCCTTATCGTTCCGTAAACTCTAAAACGTCCGGCAAGATAAACATTGTGTAGCAACTCAAAACTCACGCTAAGCGTGTCTAATCGATAACTAATCGTAACGATGACGCAATCACTGATACGTCGCGTACATTAGCCGGCACCAAATGAGCGTATACATAAATACCTCATTTCTTCACATACTTTAACCTAACGCGACACACGTAAGAGTACAATAATACAATGTCAAGCACAGAGAGTGCCTTCCAACAGACAAAGCTTGTTCACAGGATGGGTAAGGATGCTTGACCTTGTCTTGATCTTGACGGATCGGACATATCCATCTTTAGCCTTGTGAACCTCCAACACATGGGCGAGTGGCCAGGTTCCTCTCGAGACGTTCTTGTCTACTACAAGTACAATATCACCAATAGCCACGTTCCTCTGAGGTCGGTTCCACTTTGATCTCTCTTGCAGTTGTGGTAAGTATTCCCTTAACCAACGTTTCCAAAATTGGTCGGCTAAATACTGAGCTTGTCGCCATCGTCGTCTCCCATACATGTCGTTCTTTGTAAATACTCCTGGAGGTAGACATGATTCGTCGCGCAAAAGTAGAATCTGGTTTGGCGTTAAGGGGTTCTCATCCTTAGAATCGTCGCTACAAGCAGTCAATGGGTGGCTATTGAGGATAGCTTCCATGTGAGTCATAACTGTCAGCAGTGTTTCATCATCTACTGTCTGTTCCTTTAACAGCGCACGTAGTATCTGTCTAACTGATCTGATGAGTCTCTCCCAAACACCTCCCATGTTACTTGCAGATGGTGGATTTCATTCAATGTCTCTTTGTCTCAGTAACTTGTGTATGGCTTGTTGATTCCATTGCTGGATAGATTCTTTAAGTTCCCTTTCTCCACCTCTGAAGTTGGTGCCATTATCACTCCGAATGAGTAGAGGCTTGCCTCTTCTGTTGATAAATCGGTGTAAGGCGTCGATAAAACTGCAGGTGTCCAAAGAATGAGCAACTTCTATATGGACTGCTCTTGTTGTAAGACATGAAAATATACAACCGTACCGTTTAACCACTGAACGGGCTCTTTTGACTTCTAACGGTCCAAAATAATCTATACCAACGTAGGAGAAAGGTGGTTTATCAGGAATCAGTCTATCTTGTGGCAAATCTGCCATCACTTGTTCACATGGGGGAGCGTTACGTCTTCTACAATCAAAACACTGTCCAATCAACCTTTTTACCAGTACTCGAGCTCTGATGATCCAAAAGTCCCTTCTTATGAGTGAAAGTACGTGTTCCTTGCCGGCATGACCATACAACTGATGATAATGTCTTACGATGAGCTCACAAACGTGGTGTTCCTTAGGTAGAATGGGTGGATGCTTCGATCTTTCTGGAATGGTTGCGTTCTCTAAACGTCCTCCAACACATAGTACATCATCAAGTAGTAGTGGATTCAATTTATACGTTGGGCTTGACCTTTCGACCATCTTCTTTCTAGAGTTAACTTCACACTTACTTCGACTGGTTCGGTGTTCTTTGAGATTCACCATCTCTCGTGGAAAAGACTGACGTTGTACGTACTTGATTATCTCAATCTCAGCATCTTTCAGCTCCTGAACGGTGACAACACTACCGTTTAGTGCATCATGGTTATTAACGTGTCCGTGACGTAGGCGATAAGCCTTTACTAGGAAGTTCTTGTATCTCAACAACCAAGCAACAGCGACGCGAAGACGTTCCCACGACGAAAATCGCTTGAACATTTTAGTCAACATGGCCTCTTCCGCACCTTGAACAAGGTTGGCTTGCTTGCATTGCTTCACTTCCGGATCGTCATCTGATACAACTGGCAAGTCACTGGGTAATGTAGGCCACGCTTCTTTCTTCTGATACAAAAATTCTGGACCGTTCAGCCATCTAGATTCACTGCTTATTTCGCTCGCACTCAACCCTCTAGAAGCGTCATCAGCTGGATTATTCTTAGTGTCAACATAAAGCCATTGATGAGAGCTTGAGGCCTCGTGGATAGCTGCAACTCTGTTAGCCACGAAAATAGAAAATCGTTTGTTCTCGTTAAAAATGTATCGTAACACAGTCGTGGAGTCTGTCCAAAACCACGAAGTTTGGACTGGCAAATCTAATTCTTCTCTGATTGTACTATCTAGCTTAACTGCAAGTACTGCAGCCGATAACTCCAGCCTTGGAATCGTTGTGGTTTTAACGGGCGCTAGCCTGGATTTGCCCATCAAAAATGAGACGTTAACTTCTCCGTCGAGATTCTCTGATCGTAAGTACGACACTGCTCCAAATCCAGACTGTGATGCGTCACCGAAATGATGAAGTTCTCTTGTAACAACATCTCCTAACTCTGGGGGTTCCAAACATCTCGGAATTGACACTTTAGCTAATGCAGGTAAGTCATTCAACCACTTTGACCATTTAATCATCGCTTCCTCTGGGATGGGATCATCCCAGCCAATATTCTGTTTACATAATCGTTGTAGCAAAACTTTCACTGGCAACATGAATGGTGCAACAATCCCCAATGGATCAAAGACGGAACTCATTACGGATAAGATTCCACGTCTCGTAAGAGCCTTCTCTTTAACTTCAGTTTCCAGTCCTAGACGATCTGACTCCACCTTCCAGTGAACGCCAAGTGTTCTCTCGTTGGGTAGTTTCTCAAAGTCCAGTTTCTTGACTGACTTAGCTCTTTCATCTTCGGGAATTGAGTCCAGTATGGTCTTATCATTACTTATCCACTTTGTTAAATGGAATCCGCCTCTTTGTAACAGTTGGCTCAATCCTTGCACCATTCGTTTAGCCTCGTGAACAGTTCTCGTTGATTTCAAGAAATCGTCCACATAAAAGTTCCTATAAACAGAGTTCACAACGTCTTCGTTGTCTTCATTACGATTGTCGTCGGCTGTTCTTCTCAGCGCAAAGCCTGCTACACTTGGGGACGAGGTGGCTCCAAAGATGTGACAGAGCATCTGAAACTCTGAAGGCTGCTTGTCGAGGTCTCCATCTTCATACCATAAAAATCTTAACATGTCGCGGTCCTTAGGGTGAACTTGTACTTGTAAAAACATAGCTTCGATGTCGGCCGCTATGGCGATAGGCTTCTCTCGAAATCGGGTTAGTACTCCCACTAAGCTATTTGTCATATCAGGCCCCTGAAGCAATTGGTTGTTTAGCGATACGCCTTTCCACTTTGCAGCACAGTCATACACCACACGCAACTTCTCTGGTTTTCTAGGATTGATGACCGCATGGTGGGGCAAGTACCATACTGGCTGATCTGTAGTGTTGTGATTCTCCTCAGGTATCCGACGGGCGTACCCTTTGTCAAGGTGATCATCTATAACTGCTTTGTACTTCTGATGTACTTCTGGGTCTTTCTGCAATCTCCTTTTAAGCGATAATAATCTAGATTCAGCTAACTGTCGGTTGTTCATCATACAGGGGTCACCGTGCTTCCAAGGTAGGGCTACTTGATAATGGTTGTCAACTAAAGATACGCTTTCCTTCATGACAGAGAGAGCTTTCTTGTCTTCTACTGACATTGTTTCTTTGACACTTAGTATTGGATCTCCGAAGTCCATATTCCAGAACTTCTCTACTTGCGTAATCAATTTGTCCTCTTGTAGCGTTATGGAAAATGTATTCAGACTGTGACAGTTCGCGGTCTTGCTGACTGGACCTATAATTGTCCAACCAAGCAGTGATTTCACAGCATTCACAGTTCCTTTCGATTACCTCGTCGCTCTTCAAGTCCCCAAAACACTTCTGGTGTGTCGTTGCCGATAAGCAAGGTAACTTCTTTACTGTCTATTGCCGGCACCGTTATGCCATCTAGATGCGACCAGTTCTTAAGATCATCCTGTGTCGGTGCACCTTCTGTAGAAATGCAAAGTTTATCAACCGACCAGATTGACGGGATTTCAATGATTTCGTCTGACTTGAGAGGTAAGACTTCGAGACATGCTATACGTCCTCTTTTCTGTGTACATACACTGTCAACAGTGGTCAATGAGAATGTTCGTTCCTCTCCATCTACGTCCAGTTGATCCAGCAGTCGTTCACAGAGTGAGGTATCCGATCCTTTGTCAAGTAGTGCGTAGGTTGTAACACAAACCTTTCCATCTTTACCGCGCACGCTTATTGGTAGAATAGGGAGGCAAACTTTATTTCTTTCTTTATCTGATGTTGTAGTGTTGCAAGCGTTGTTAACTTCTGACTTCACGACGTGACACTGTGCGTTACTCTTCGGTGCGTTACCATCCGCGTTGTTCTTCAATTCTCGATTGACGCTGTCATCTTCTTTTGTAGATTTCGACGGGAAATGTAATAAGGTATGATGTTTACTTGTGCATCCTCCAACTGAACAATGTCCCTTCTGATAACACTCCTTGGCCTTGTGACCTCTTTTAAAACAATTATCGCAAAGTCCTTTGTTTCTGATGATCTTTAGTCTGTCCTCGTGACTTCTTTTCTCAAACTCGTGGCAACTTGAAAGCATGTGCGCACCTTCGCACAGCCAGCATTTCATCACTTGTGTCGGATATGGTTTGCTGCTTGTTGGGTTAACATTTGACGCACTGGGTTTCTTTGAGCTCTCAGCTTGTGTAGTGTATGTAGTAGCCTTTGACGTCGGACGAGGTGGTCTAAATTTCTGCTGTGGTCTGTTGTTCTTGATAGGATCTTTAACATCCATGATATCGCCGAAGACGGGATCATTTGCAGCCATAGCCTTTTCTGTGATGAACTGCGACATTTGACCGATGTTTGGCCTTCCTCCGCCGCTTCTTACCGCTCTAGCTAGATCAAGCCATCTAGCCTTCAGATGCGTGGGAAACCGTTCCGTTATTTGCTTTAAATTATCCGCGCCGTTTAAATCCTCAAGATAGCCAATGGACTTTAATGTTAACTCACAGTCTTTTAACTTATCAGCAAGATTTAACAACCCTTCTCGATCGGATGCCTTCAACGGTGGGCCTTTGGTTAACTGTTCAATGTGAGCATTGGCGATTACATACGGTTCGCCGAATCGTTCCTTTAAAAGTTTTCGTGCAGTCACGTAGCCAAGAGACGGTTCCATGACAACACAGTTTCTCACTACCTCTCTTGCCTTTCCGGTACAATACTGGAGAAGGTAGTTAAGCTTGTCTCCTTCATCACTAGATTTTTTTCGATGTTTCTTTCAAAGTTTCGTATAAATCTCAAGTAGTTTAAGGGATTACCATCGAACGTAAATAGTTCTGGTTTTGGCAACCTTAGGGCGTTGGTCATAGTTGACATCATTCGTTCTTGCTGTTTGACTATTTCGCTGTAAACTCGAGTGTCTTCTTGTAAGTAGCTCGGTGTACTCTGTACATTGGGATCTACAAAGTTATGTCTCTTAGGGGAATTCATTTCCAGCCATTCATAAGCTGTCGGTGTCGAGGGTGTGTCTGTATAAGTATAACTTATGGGCGTAAGATGACTACGATGTCTCGTGGTGTTGAAGCTTGCCTCCATTACTGGAGACAAAAATGGGTTATTCGATGATGTGTTTTCACTAACAACTCTCGTTGATTCTTTAGGCATGTGCTCTTTCTGAGGCGTGACGAAGATCAGTTCTTGAGAAGGTTCATTATCATGGAAGGGATTTCCACAATATCGTTGTTGTATTCTACTGAATCTCTGCGATTCCAATAGATCAAGTTTCACCGCATCATGTGATTCATGTAATTCGTATAATTCAGATTTCTCGCGAGGATTATCTTCTGTATGCAATTCGGGGTTTGTAGAGCTCTGGTTAATATGCAATTCAGTGTTCTCATAAACTTCTAATTCTGCACTTCGTAGTTGTGCATCAAGGAAAGCTTGTTTCCGTTTCATTTTATTGAGCTTCATAGCTTCATCTAATTTCATCTTTATTTCTGCTTCGTCGATCTTGTCTTGTAACGCCTGTTTTTCCTCGAGTTGTTTTAATTTAAGAAGAGCTATTGCACGCTTAGCTTCAGCTTTAATCTTCATCGTCGATACTGTTGTCGATCCACTACTTTTAGAACTAACTTGACTTATTGAGTCATCCGCTTCTACATTGGTTTGTTTGTTATAAGATAGTTCATTATATGTAAATTGCAAGTGCTGTTCTTGCCTTTCTGCAATCCACGAGTTAACCTGTTCTTCAATTTTTCGTATAGTGATACACTCACTTTGATAAACTTCCTTAGCTTCATCCTTTTCTTTAGTGTCAACTAAACATTCAACATATTCTTCATGGCATTCTTTAAATACTTCAAACATCGCCGATATTTTATCTTTAATCTTGATAACAACATCAATATCAGCATAATCATTAGAACGTTCCACAATAATTTCAACTTCATTATAATACTTAGTAAGTTGTCCAATATATCCCGATTTCGATCTTTTCAAAGTTATAGCCCTTTCTCTCCTAGCCCCATCAGAACACGCCATTTCGCTGGGCTTCCTGTGTTGTCTGGTTTCATGGCCGCCAGTGTCTGCCATTCTGTCTCGTTGCTTAGAAGGATTTCGTGAACTAATGTTAGATATTTTTCTTGCCTTTTCTTCTTCTTCTTCTTGTTCTTCATAACTTGGACACTCGTACACTCAAGATATATAACTAGTGCTCTAAAGGTGCAATTTATTAACTTCTTCAATAACTCTTCGATAATACAAGACTAGCTAGCGAAGCTAGTAAGGCTGGTGGTAATTCTAGTAGTAAATCTTGTAATAAATCTTGTAGCAAACCTAGTATTAAACCTTGGTTCACTAGAATACAATAAATACAATATATGCATCACAATATGACTGCTAAAAGTAAAGGAAAATGTCACTTTCTTACCGAAATGTGTCCTTATCGTTCCGTAAACTCTAAAACGTCCGGCAAGATAAACATTGTGTAGCAACTCAAAACTCACGCTAAGCGTGTCTAATCGATAACTAATCGTAACGATGACGCAATCACTGATACGTCGCGTACAGAATGGTTAAAAGCCAAACTGTAAAAACAATATTGGCGATATTGCTTGTATAGAGAGAATTGCTGTAGATACAAAATGTTGTTATAAAACATCCCCATAAAACAAATTTATGTTAAACCCACCATGAGAACCAAGGTTTATAGCACAGACGCAGGAATCATCATCAATGTTGTTTTCCAAAACAGAGATCATGCGATCAAAAGCTTCAATGGCAGTCTTTGCTGGGCGAAAGTCAAGGTCCCATGGACAAGTTAAGTTCTGCGGATCAACGACCTCTGTCACTGAACTCATAGCAATGCCTTTAACGGGAGGTAGTATCGATTCAGCCAATTCCACACGAGTCATGTTGTTTCGAGTCCACAGCTGTTCCAAATCAGGGAAGAGATGGCTTCTTATATCCGAAGGAATTGTATTGCCTAAAAAAAGAATCGTGTTGGTATACACGAGAATCGTTAAACTTTGCAAAGAACAGTTCTCTGGTTACGTTGTGTGTGTAGGTGGGGAGGAAGGAGGAGGGAGGAAATAGGGATTTTAAACACGTACGCTTTAGTTCTGCATAGTGTTGAATATTATTTACCTGTTGTAGAGCTCGTGGTTTTGGGAATGCTTGATATATCCTTACTGTCTTTGGTACTGAAGCTGGTAAAACTGTCAAAACTGTCTGGCATTTCATTCATTAAACATGATTTTTTTTCCCCCACTCTAAATGATTGTACTTGCCATTTGGTTCATCTACGCTGCAGCGTTTCTTTTCATAGATATAGTTTTGGAAGTCTTCCCCAAACTTATTATTGAAAAGCCCATCGATAGCGAAGATAATTTTTTTATCATCAACATCCCAACTGGGATCTTGCTTCGGTAGCTGCCAACCACACCCTCGGAAATGGAAGGGCTTGCCTGTGAATCAGGTTTTTAGGATTCATTAAGTTGAATACATAGATAAAAACCCTTACCTACATAAATGTACAACACGCAAAGACACACACACACATACACACAGGTTGAGTGAGTATCTAAATAATTAATCAATAATCATAATATATGCTTTTCAATTACCTTTTTCAACACTGGGTTTTGTCTGACGGAAACATAGACGAATAAAAAGCATCTTAGCCGCATAGGTGTGCACCAAAACCTGTAAAACTACACAGCAATAATTTAATTTTCTTTATTTTAGTTTTAAGATTAATCTCAAGACTGTGTGTGTCAAGGAAATGCAATATATACTAACTTGATGTAGCATAGCCAGCACTATCATGGGAAGTAGCCTTTGAGTAGATGACTTTTTCAAGGAGATGAGCTGCTTTTAGACCTTGATTTGAATAGTCGTTCATTGAATGAAAAACTCTCAACAACATGGAAGCATGTTCTATGACAATATGGCCATAGTCACCACAGCCAAGACCACTGCTAAAGAGAAAGTGCAATAGGAAGCCCCATTCTTTACACTGGAAAAAAAAGGAAGTTATCAAATTATCCTGCAACCAAAAAAAATTCATTTTAGTTAATAAATAAACTATACACTATGCTTGCTGCTGTTAAATTTCTTATTTCGTTTTTTCCCATTTTTCAAATGCTTAATGACTCAAGAATTAATAGTTTTTCCAATGTTTTTAAATATCCAATGGTGAATAATTTACATACCTTGACATCAAAAATATCAATGAGATGTTCCTCATCAAGATCAAAGGACTTATTACGCATAGTTAAAGCAATATCTCTAAAGTTAGTTGCCACCTACAGTGAATAAAGAAATGAATAAAAAAAAATTAAATAAGCAATTGGCTCTGTTTAAAAAAGAAGAAAAAATATTATATTGATTATGAAGGAGGAACTTAAGTTCATTAAGTATCATGCTATAGCACAAGTGCAAAAAAAAATTTTTTTCTGGTATATTAATCATTACCTTGATATAAAGATAAAGCTCAGCTGCAAGTATGGTTAGTTCATAAATAAAGGCCTCCTTTGACTTTTTCCCTTCTTGTCTTTGTATTTGTCATAGATTTGTATGAATCTCCCTTCCAAGTCTTCCTTCTTCCCATCATAATACTTAATCAGCTCATCTATTTTCCTCTCAACAGCTTAATCAAAATTTCATAAATTAGCAAAGAATTAAATGATAATTAAACTGTTACTTAAAGCTTTAATGCACACTGTAGAATAAAAATATACAACAATCAATTACCTAAATTTACCTAACCAAGCTTAACGTATGCAGGCTGTGGGAAAATACAACCAGCCCTGAATCATGATCAGTATCAATAAAAGTTCTCACCAGAACCCTCTAGGGTAATTTGTTCCTGGTGTGTGCTAAAGTCCCGCACAAATGTTGCTTTCTCCTTCAGGCCCTTTAAGTGCTACAGGTAACATTTCAAACAAATAGAATAATTATTATTATATATATCTATTTAAAATATCTATTAATAACACACATGTCATATATTCATATTCATCTTATAATGACTGCTAACTACAAAAAAACACATGGATAAAATCATTAACATTTTCATTCTCATTTAGAAGAGCCAAAAAATATGTACCATAAAATATAGGCTGTTAACAGTCCATCTTTTCCCTCCAAACTCAGTCAGTTTGGGTTTTTCCCTGCCTTACATGTGAGGGGAGTGGGGACAACATTGATAGCCCCCACTCCCCACAGGTCCAAGACAGGGGAAAATCTTGACTCAATTGAGTCTGGAGGGAAAAGAAGAAACCAAATCTAATATAAATATTCCCCCAAAAAATATTCCATACACATAAAGGGAAATATGAAAAATAAATAAAATATGAAAATATGAAAGAAATATTCCAAGAATATTTCATCATAAAAAAGTAGGGATAAGCAATATTAATTCATTGCTGTTCATGATACTTTTCTGATAAGCTGTACCAGTACTACATGTAATTAACTCACAAATAATCTTTCTTCAAAATAGGTTATACTGTCAAGGATTGTATCCTTTCCAACTTCTGGGTCTAAAAAAGATTCTCGCAGTTTCTCCTTTGGCAACCCAGCATTAACAATAAACTCTAAGTTTTCCAGAATTTTCCTTCCTACACCACCTAAAATAAATGAAGATGTTTGATGAATAGATAATGTATGCTAGAACCATCATTTATTACTGTTTATGAGGTAATCCATAGGCATTCATTTATGAAACATAAATTATATTGCAGATAAAAAATGAAACTTCATGAATCAGCAAACCTGAAAATGATACAGCTTTAACAGAGTTTCTGTCTTCAGCCATTAAAGCATCTTGACCAAGTTTAGCCTTTATCATAATTCTGTTGCCACTATAGGTTTCAGAGCTAAATTCTCCAATTCTGTAGGATATTAAGCCAAATGACCTCAACATCTGTTCTGTGTTTCTTAACTCACAGTGCAAGGTGCAAATGGCTATTGATGTTAGTTCTTCTTCCAAGAGAAACACAAGATCATCTCGAACACTTTTGTAAACTTTTGTAAACTTTTTGTAAACAATATGGTTATTCCTACTTACAATAACATTTTAGACATACTTTTGAACCTGTTTGGATTTATTGGATTAGACAATTGAAGCTATACCAATAACTATTAATACTATGCCAATACTATTAACTTTAATATTCATTATTTAAAGTCATAGTATTGGACTATGTTAATTACTGTATGTGTCAATAAGAGTGAATAATAATTTTGATTAGACTGTTAACAATTACTATTGACTGAAAGGTTAAGTTATACTTTATTTTATTTAACTGAAAATATATATATATGATATCTTTATATCATGTACTTATCTCATAATTTAACAATGAATGATACTGTATACATACCCTCCAATGTTTGCTTTCGATCCATCAAAATGGTCTGGGCAGCATTTGCTTTTTTTCATTTTACAATCTGATGGACAGCCCTATAAAATAGAATCAGATGCAATTTAAAGAGAAATTATACACAAAAACCCAAAAATAATCATTCCTATTATATCTAATAATGTAAAATCAGTTAAAAAATTGTGCTTACCCTAACAGCTGGGCATAGAAAACAGCACTCTACATCAAGACCTTTACCACCCAACTGGAAATCTTCATTTTCTTCTTTCTCAAGCAGCAAATATAGAGCCTTTAAATCCAGTGTGACTATGCAGATAAATAATAAAGGCATCAAATTATATCTCATTATGTAGCAGATGTTAAAAAGTTAATTTTTTCCCAATCGACGACCAAAAACAGCAACAATACTTTATTTAGCACCTGAGCCTTGATATTGTCTAGAGAAAAGTATGAATATAAGTTTTGTAAAAGGTAGGAGGGTTTAAAATATTTAAGCTGACTGAAGCACAGTAAATGTCAAAAGTCTCAAAGTTCAGTATTACAGTATATTTCATACCTTTAAACTCAACCTCCCAGTGTTTTCCATCAACAATGAGACCATCTTTTTTCAAAGCTCTTTTCTGCAAATTAATGTCTCGAAGAAGTTGCTTTAGATCATTTCTGTTAAAAGTTTAAATGAACTTTATGGATAAATGTAAAAGCTGATTATATAATGAATACAATTTTAAAAATGAATGTTAATCAATGATAATAGTATAATAATGCAAATCAGGAGCAGTATTAATATTCAAAATATTATATTCTAGCATTGATATTCAACTGTTTCCTGTCTTCTTCACAATTAGATATTGCCAATGGGTATATGGCTTTGGAACTCTGAACTGGAAGAAGTGGAGAATGTAGGGGTGCAATGGCAACCAAAACTTGCTTTCGACCTGAAACAGTAACAAAAGTACAGCTAGTGATTGACATATTTCTAATTCAGCTCATATCAATAATAAACATATTATTCTTACTGACATGTACATTTTGCCCTGAACTTTACCACCCTTATCCTCTTTGATACATAGTTGATAATCAGTCATACCATAAAATGGACGTCCATCCAGTTTCAAACGAAAATAAAGTTTGTCTTTGGAGCTGTTCCCATGTAGCCTCATTTCTCTGGCACACCAAATCAGAACTGGATCAAGACCAACTTGGATTCCAGTAACATTTCCTGGAATCTCTTCTATGTCAAACAATTCCTTGATACGACTAAATACCATTGTGCGAAAAGCTTTTATCTGGTTTTTGTTCAGAAGAATCGGCATGTCTGAAGAATTCTACAATAAAAGTGAAATTTTTTTATCAAGTACAAATTATGCTTATGCCATGTTAAGTTTCTGAGTTGTTGCCAAAAAGTAAACAATACTTTCATGTAATAATTTCAATTTTTATAGCTTGAAATCTTTGTTAAGTATTCTTACCCCAGTTCGGCCAAGCTGAGTTAAATTGGTAAGAGTCTGCCAGCCATTATCGGAGATTCTCGCTTCAAGTTTCAGGAGCAAAATCTTCCAATCTGGGACTCTCATTGTTTGAATGAATTCCTTCCAGTCTTCATCAGAAATGAGAAGGTCAATTGCGTTTCGTACACCCTTTCAGAGGAAACTTTCTCAAAAACTCTCTGAACATATTCCCTGGCCACCGAGGTTTTTTTTATAGGATCCCTTGCACAACATTCAGCAAGAACATCTCCAAGAGATTCGTTGTTCTCTTCACATAGGTTTTCCATTTTGACCAACATATTGTTGGCTCGTTCCCTTAGCCTTCGTTTCTTCATGGCGGGGAGCAGGCTCTCTTCACTTTCGATCGAAGAAATATTGGTTTCTTCTAAACTTAATCGCGCCCTTGAAGTCTTAGGAGTCGAGCAAAAAGGTGAATTGATGTCATAAGACTGATTGCTAGCCTGAGGGGGAGAAATCGGAGAGAGAGGAAGAAGTCTTTTGCTGGGAGATAGAGAGCCGCCATTTTGCAATGGCGCCGAGTCAAGGTCTATTTTGTTTATTTCTTCAATAGCCTTTGTAATAAATGGCAAGTTCTTAACGGTGGACAAATTATTTTGTCTCAACAGGCCTGAAACCAGTCCAAATGCAGATGCAACAAATACTTTCTCGGATTGTTTTTTCTTGTAAAAGATAGAATGGGGTACTGGGCTTCCGCTGTTGTCATGCAACTGCTTGAAGTCGATTGACTCAATTTCCCCACCAAACTCGGAAAAAGTCGAGTTTTCACTAAACTTTGAAGGTGTTTTACAACAAACATCGTCAGTTAACAAATACCAGTCTTTGGATTTGTCTAATTTGTCACTGTAAACCCGAATGATCGGTATTGGCTTTCTTGATCCTCCGACACTGATCATCGTACTGGCATAACTGATGAGCATCCTTTGCGAAGAGTGCGAAACCTTGTAAAAATTTACCGCCAAAAGATCTTTATTTCCAAATATGGAGTAACTCAAATTACAATGTTTGCTAAACATTTGACTTACGTGTTGACTTATTGGTGACAAGCTTGTTGACCTTTCCAGTCACCCTTA
Organism: Anthopleura xanthogrammica; assembly: GCA_964019055.1. NCBI lineage: Eukaryota > Metazoa > Cnidaria > Anthozoa > Actiniaria > Actiniidae > Anthopleura > Anthopleura xanthogrammica. The sequence goes on along the minus strand of OZ025211.1, from coordinate 13,177,974 downwards.
AAACCGCAGCCTATTGTTTTCCTTAATTGCATTCCAAACATTCCGAAGCCTCTGCAGCTCCTTTGACAAGTATTCATTAAAACAAAGTAAAAGAAATTTAAAAAAAATTTGGTAGGATTTTAAAAGTAAGCAATAATATTTTAAACTTAGAATTCCAGCACGCAGCACTTCGGCATACTAAAAGCACAAGTGTCCTCATTTGATCAGTTATAGTTCGCAGCTATCGGCAACTATGGTCCGACCATATGGCAGCTCACTTCGATGGAGAATCGTCTTTTTGTATCATTTAAATCTTGTACGGCCAAAGGATATAGCCGAAATTTTATGCTTAGGGAAAACATACGTTCACAAGATTTTAAAACTTTATCGCGAAACAAAAGGCGTTGAAGATGACCGTGCATTGAGAGTAAGAAGAAGACAACGAAGTATGAATGGTAAGATCGACATTCTTAATGTAAACCATCAGGCTTTGTTTACTTTAATACTGATAGCTTTTGGTTAACTTTTTAGGAAGAGACCTGATATTTATTCGGCAGTTGGTCAGGCAATATCCCGAGTTATACTTGGATGAAATACGCGATTGGCTACACTTCCAAACGGGAAGACTCTTCTCACTATCGACCGTTAGCAGAACTTTACGCCGAATGGGGCTATCTATCGTCAAGGTATTTATATCGAATTTATTCCATATATTTGAAGGGACATTTAAGGAAAATGAATTACATTTTAGCTTCATATGATTGCCAAGCAGCGCGATGAAAGGAGACGGGCAGAGTATCGTCGCTTTATTGCCCAATTCGATGGACGACACTTACTGTTTGTAGACGAATCAGCGAAGGATGACAACATTTCAGGTAGATGTCTCACATTTCCACCCTCCTGACAGTTCACCTCTAGTAACCAGCAGCAAATCCCCTTACCCTAACTCCCTAGGTGCATACTTTCACCTCATAGATGTCATGTGCATTAAAATTTACTTTTCCTGTGTCCCCTATTAGCTGTAAAGCTAAATATTTTAGACACTCGAATAAGGTTTATTGCTACTGCTACTGCTACTGCTACTGCTACTGCTACTGCTACTGCTACTGCTACTGCTACTGCTACTGCTACTGCTACTGCTACTGCTACTGCTACTGCTACTGCTACTGCTACTGCTACTGCTACTGCTACTGCTACTGCTACTGCTACTGCTACTGCTACTGCTACTGCTACTGCTACTGCTACTGCTACTGCTACTGCTACTGCTACTGCTACTGCTACTGCTACTGCTACTGCTACTGCTACTGCTACTGCTACTGCTACTGCTACTGCTACTGCTACTGCTACTGCTACTGCTACTGCTACTGCTACTGCTACTGCTACTGCTACTGCTACTGCTACTGCTACTGCTACTGCTACTGCTACTGCTACTGCTACTGCTACTGCTACTGCTACTGCTACTGCTACTGCTACTGCTACTGCTACTGCTACTGCTACTGCTACTGCTACTGCTACTGCTACTGCTACTGCTACTGCTACTGCTACTGCTACTGCTACTGCTACTGCTACTGCTACTGCTACTGCTACTGCTACTGCTACTGCTACTGCTACTGCTACTGCTACTGCTACTGCTACTGCTACTGCTACTGCTACTGCTACTGCTACTGCTACTGCTACTGCTACTGCTACTGCTACTGCTACTGCTACTGCTACTGCTACTGCTACTGCTACTGCTACTGCTACTGCTACTGCTACTGCTACTGCTACTGCTACTGCTACTGCTACTGCTACTGCTACTGCTACTGCTACTGCTACTGCTACTGCTACTGCTACTGCTACTGCTACTGCTACTGCTACTGCTACTGCTACTGCTACTGCTACTGCTACTGCTACTGCTACTGCTACTGCTACTGCTACTGCTACTGCTACTGCTACTGCTACTGCTACTGCTACTGCTACTGCTACTGCTACTGCTACTGCTACTGCTACTGCTACTGCTACTGCTACTGCTACTGCTACTGCTACTGCTACTGCTACTGCTACTGCTGTCATTTAATTGTATAACTGGTGGTTTTTTTAATTTTAGAGAAAGTATGGACTTGGCCTTACTGGAACAAGAGTACCAAGAAAGTGGAATTTCACGCGTGGCACCAGATACAGCGTTTTGGCTGCTATTGCAGTTGATGGGATCAAAGCTTCACATGCAATTGTTGGATCATACAACCGAGTTCAGTATGACTTTGCCATGGAACATTTCGTGTTACCCCATGTTGGTTCCTATGCTCAAAATGAGAATTGTTCAGTAGTTGTGTTTGACAATTGCATCATTCATCACTCGGAAAGAGTATTTGAGCTAATCAGGCAAAGAGGAGGAATATCTGTGTTTCTACCGTATGTATGGCTTTTAAAAATTCTATAAATCTTTACCTTTTTCTCACAAGTTTATAATTTGTAAATTTGCTCCTCTAGGCCTTACTCCCCAGATATGAACCCCATCGAGGAGTGTTTTGGTGTTGCAAAGGCTTGGTTGAAGAGGCATCAAGACATATGTGAAATCAGTCCAAGGAGGTGTTTTGAAAGAGCACTCCAGGAGGTGATCTAGAACTTATTTTTAGAAAGATATTGGCATTTATATTATATAATTCTTTTATATACAGAATTTTACAAAGTATAAATTATATATGGAGCACATCACATAACTTTTTTTTAGCTTTTAGAGCATAAAATTACTTATACCATCCTCATACTTGTACACAACTTGGCCACTCAAGAAAGAATGTTTCACTCCAGAAATTAACAACTGCTACTTTAAAGTGAATTTCATTCATGTACACATCAATCTTGTCTTGGGGGGGGGGGGGCTGGATTGATATATTCTGTTACAAAAGATATGTACTACAAACAATAAATAGAAACTTTAATTCCACAACTAATGCAAACATTTCTGTTTACAGGTATCAGCTGATAGCTGCTCACATTTCTATACATCTTGTGGTTACACTTGAAGAGGGGGTCACATTCAGATATTCCTCAGTCAAGTGGATTTCAGTCAATTTCAAAATTGAAATTATGGATCCTTGTGGGGAGGGGTCATACAAAACCTAAACCACTGTGGCAAAAACTTTTCCCCCTGTCACAGATTATAAATTGACCTTGAGCCCCTCAAAGAGCCTGGGTACAGGCATGTAATAATAGAAACTGCTAAGTGCCAATCAGCCCTATAACTCAACCAATAACAAAACAAATAGTAATACCTTAACATACACTAGAGTACAAGCACTAAAAGCATGGAACATAAATACTACAAAATAATGCTAAACTTGGCTAAAGGGATATATTGTTTTCTATTGCTTCATTATTGCAATTTTGTACTTTATAGTACACTCGACAAAATTACTCGATTCTGATTGGTCTAGAGGAGTACAATTAGAGCGTTAATTGGTACTCCGCGGGAGTACCAATTAGGTCGCTATGGAAACACGCCAAAAGCGGCAAATTTCCCTAGTGAAATGAGTGAAATTCCCAAAAAAATCAGTGTTTTATAGATTAAAATGGAAAAATGTCAGGAAACTGTTCAATACACACATAGGAAGGCCTCAAATTATGATAACTAGACAAATTCAAGACCTAATAAATCATATTTTGTAGTAGAAAGTCGTTTTTTCTTTCTAGTTTTCGCCAAACAATTTGATTTGGAGTTTTGAATGTTCTCGTTTTACTACCTGTTGTCTTCTGTGGTCTTCTCGAAAAATATATTCAACACCACATCTACAATAATTGTACAATATTGTAGAAAACAGCTAACAATAGTTTTAAAGCAGATTTCTTTCCGTTTAGCGAAAAAACACAGCGAGTAGAGGCTCGTTTTTTGTTTTGAAAATAGTTAAGATCAAATCTTACCGGCAAACTGTCGAGTAGTTGTAGAGAGACGAATTCAGCTATTTATCACAAGTTAATTGATCCTAAGTAATCAATCCAGTCTTGAAATAATAAAATCTTCAGATAATTCACCATTCAAAGAAAATAGCAGCGAAATTCTTCAAGCTACAGGAGGGAATAATATCCAAAGCACATGGTCTGATCACTGGCGACTCGTTCACGGGAAGCTGTACTTCAAAACTTTTAACTTGAACGACATATTTGTCGCTTTTATCCCTTTTGATGTTGTCCAGCTAACTTGTTTTCAAAGAAAGTATTTTTGAAATTGTGTTTTTGCAGTTATTAGCAAATGCTAAGAGGAAAAAAACTTATATTAGCGAACTGTAAACTCTCAACTTTCGCTTAGTTTTCACACAGTACGTTTTCAAAGAAAAGTCGCTTCTTGATTCGCTGTTTAGCTGTCAGTACTGTCATTCAATAGTTGTAAACATGCATTAAAATGGTTTTTACTTGAGATGTAAAATTATTTTCTAGTATTTTGTAGTTCAAATCATACATAAAATACTAATCTAAAAAGGTTTTACAGCAACGTTAACACTTCTATGCTGTTCTTGACTTAGCGTTCTTGGAGAAGGGTCAGTTATAGCAAAGGCAATGAAGATGAATGAATGCCTTCGCTTCGCATGTTTATAAAATTTTGTCGAGTGAACTATAAATAAAAAATCGCACGACCTTCTCGTACAATTTGGAATTAATAGGCACTCGTAATGTTTTGAAAGTTCGCCTAAAGGCTCGTGCAATTACAAGAACTTTCAAAACATTACTCGTACCTATTAATTTCCAAATTGTACTCGAGGTCGTGCGATTTCCTATACAAATTGTACAGTCCTTTAGTATTTGTACTCTATGAAACATATATGCATGAACATGTGTAATCTGTAATTTAGCATTAAACATGTAAACAAGCAAAATAATGCTATATTTCCTGACTTTTACACTTGTGCAGAATTTATAGCTTCTGTAAGGACGTCTTGTCCATCCTCACTAAGACCCATACTATTTAGCATCATTCTCCCAAAATGAGGATGGGTTAATGCACATAAGAGTTGTCCGTCCATTTGGTGTTTCTGAAACTGGGGTACATATTTGTTTAAGCCCAAAGATGAGAGAAAATTACAACACTCATCTTGGTTGAAATTCTTCAAAACCATCTTTTCTGGTTCCACTGTTAGTGCTGTTGTTGACCTTGCTGGAGTTGCTGAATCACTAGAAGTAAAACTACTGTTTAGAGTCTTTGTCCCTGTAACCTAAAAACATAATCAATAATATAAAATTATTATGTTCACTATCAATATGAATGGGAATACCATAGTATTATTTTATTACTTCATTTTATTTTATGATTTATTATAATTATTTATCATATTTAAAAAAAAAAATTAGGATTTGAACCCTAGGATTACAAACAGATGGCACCAGCAGAGCAGATGAAATAAATGCTTGTAGGCATATATCATTGATAAATAAGTACACATAACGAAATGAGAAGGAAGAAGAGAGGAAATCGTTTAGAGATGAAAATGCAAACAGTTTAGTGCAAGAAAAGTTTTGGAGTTGATGGAATTCAGTGTACATGACAATCTTTGAAAGGAATATGCCTTATTGTTATTATCACATGAATAATGTAGGCATAAATAATACCTTGTTCTGCATCATAGCTATGCATGAAGTCATCATAGTTAATAAAGTTGTCTGCAGCATCTCTGATCTTCTAGCTGATTCTTCCATCCGTTGTTGGTTCAGCATCATCATCTCCATGAAACCACCCTGCAAGCCACCAGCTACTGTACTACTTGTGCTATTGGATGAACTAGGTGAGTTACTTCTCCTACTTTTGGGGGGTACTATCACTTCCTCCAAGTGTTCAATCCAGTCTGGCTCTTCTCCAATACCTGCAAGCCTTCCATCCACTATCATATCGGTCCAAAGTTTCAAATGTTTTACTCCATACCTTTGCTTTATACCTTTACTCTCCAGGTCCCTCACCAATGTGAGATGAATAGCGTTCCAAGTGTCATTCTCTGCACTTGTGCTTGTAGATGTTGCTTGATTCATATTAAGTTTGCGTTTTCTACTTTGGAATCCATTTGAACCAACTGTAACACAATCAAATGTATGTAAAAACATATTAAATGAAGGACTTTTTTATTGCATTGTAAAATATATTCACAACTTTGCAAATGAATGAGCACTTTAATAGGCCCGGTTTAGTCACCGAAACCCTAAACGCCATACCACTTGATGATTGGTCAAATACTGTTGCACATGCAATCCTCATACTTTTGGATCCATCATACTCATTCTTGCCAGCGTCAAAGTCCTCTTGAGTTTTCATGGAGACCAGCTGTTTAGATCCTTTTCTTATCCAGTACATTCCTTTGGCTGGTACATAGATGACATCATCACAAATTTGTTCTAGAACAAAATTTGTCAGCTCTTTGATTGTTGCTGTCTTAGGCACATTGTGAATGATCCTAGAGCTGGATGATGTATTTCCATCGTCAACTGCATAAAGGAATACATCCATATCCTTTTTTGTCAGCCGTGGTGACCTTCTTAGCCCACAAACAGATGGAACCTTTTCTGGAGTGTCTAAAATAATGATTTTTTATTAAGTAATGTGTGATTTTACAGCGCGACGCGCCTTACCGTGGCCACCCTCTCAAAGTTTTGTTAAAATATATAGGGAATAAATATAAAAAAATATATTTTTTTTTAGCTTTTTACTATGGGTGCCCCTTCAAATTTCTGTGGGTGCCCACCCCCCCTCGGAGGGAGTGAGATGAATAGATAAAATACATCGAATAAAATAACTTCATTGAGAATGATTGTGAATGTTATTTTTTTTATAGAAATTAGCTACATGTTATCGCCTTTTGATATAATATCTTGAACATCAGCTGCCATATACATCAAAACTTTGTCTTTTTTCTTTCCGCACGGATAGACCAAAGGATATTCTTTAAGTAGGGCAGATATATCGCCATCTCCATCCATTTTTACGACCCCTTTCCCTCTAGCTCTTTCGTAATAAAGCTGCTTGATCTCCACCTTCTTGGTGGGGTTATTTCGACCAATGAAGTCCACTACTTTCCGCACCTGTCACTTTTCCCGCCTTTACACATGTAAATAAGGAGACTTCTCTCTAAAAAAATACATATTTGTATTGACTTTAGTTTTCCAAATGACAATAAACTAGTTCACTAAACTTGTTTGAAAATCATTTGCTTATAAGCTAAGTTTAACTTGATTTAAATCAAGCTTTAATATCAAGAATTGACTTTCGTCGAACAGATGCATGGGCGATACCAAAATATCCTAAACAAATTGTTTAGACGACTTTATAGAATAAGTGCTTACTTGATCGGGTAACTCGTCGACAATTTGCGTCTCCTCAAGATCGGGTAGATCGACATTTACATTGATTATTTCGTCAGAGTCTTGCATCTGTAAATCGTCGAAAAACTCCATCTCCTCAGTCATCTCCGCCATGTTTGATTCCGTATCCAAGCATCTAGTCGGATCTAGTCGTCGGGTGTTCAGAAGTTTGATTGACGGAAGCGAAAGTCGCAAAAACGAAGTTGGCGTTTGAGCCCTGGAGTTCGCATGTTCGTGAAAATTGCAGTAATGCGAAACTCAACAGGTAACCAATGCAACTTATGGAGAACAGGGGTGATGTGATCGTATTTACTAGAAAACGTAACAACCCTTGAGCTGCATTTTAAATGTGCTGAAGTCTTTCTATAGATGACTTAGGTAGACCATAGAATAAGGAGTTGCAAAAATCCAATTTAGAGGTGATAAAAGAGTGAACAAGTGATTTGCAGGCACTCTTACTGATGAATTGGCGAATTTTTGATATATTACGCACGTGATAAAACGAGGATTTACAAACAGCAGATATCTGGCTATCAAGTGATAGATACTCATCAAAAATCACCCCAATATTCCTAGTTGTCAATGTAGGTGTGATATCATAGCCAGATATTTCTAGAGTGTCCAGAGATGGCTTGGCACTATAAGGAGAAGGTGGAACAAGTACCTCAGTCTTATCGCTGTTAAGTTTTAACTTGTTCATACACATCCAGTTATCTATATTCTTAACACAAGATTGCATTTTAAGTTTAGCATACTCTAGTTCCACCAAAGATGATGTTGAAAAGGTAATATATAACTGGGAGTCATCCACATATAGGTGAAAGTTTACATCGTAACTACGAACAATATCACCAATAGGAGCTGAGTATAACATAAAATCAAGAGAGAGATTATATAAGAAACTCTCTTGAGTGCTAATATATGCTATTATAAAATATTTGAGATACTACGCGCGCTCTGATTGGCTGACTACCGTGTTTATATCAGAGGACAGAGACACGCTCAGCCTTTTGAGGAAAAGAAAAAAAACGAAAAATCACGGAAGAAAATGATTTGAATGTTAAAGTAGAGCCGTAATTTTGTTTCGAAGACTTTAATTTCCTAGGAAACAATTCATTAAACCAAAAATAAGTGACAGTGTAAAATAAATATGAAAAAGTAAGATTTTCTCAGCTATCAGAGGGAGAAATCCACTGCAATCTCAGCTAAATACCAAGCTAAGTGGACATTGTGCATTTTTGAAAGCAAATACTGTGCTATTATGATAAAATAATAAATTTAAACCTATGTTTTATTCATGAAAGCCTTGATTTTTATTTATATTAAACTGCGTTTGGCGTAAAAGTCATAATTACGAAAAGTTAAAACTCGGCGTACGAAACAACCACCATCAGCTTCAAAAACAACAAGATATATTTAAAAAAGTCATTTTTAAAAGAACTTATGGTGATTTTTTAACAGCTTAGCGAAAAGAAAACGGTATTCTGATTGAGTTTCACTTAATGAATGACGAAGAGCTTGACAAAAACCTGAGAATTTTTTACGGCGAAGCTAAAACAAGGAAAGCAAGGAATAGAGTCGATCTTTGCTGCTAAAAATTCACTACTGCATTGAAAAATCTCAATAATTCAGATATTCAGATAAATTCAAATCCACCTTTTAGTTTATCGAATCAGATGTTAAATGCAGCGATCAGGAGCATCAAGGACTGAGAAAAGAAGAAAATGTAAAGCACAAAAATCCTATGAATTTACCAACCTGAAAAAATTCGTCTCCAAACAATTCACAAGGCCTTACTATCAGAAATGTGTGGCTTATGTCACTCTTTACTGTTGTAGATGAAGTAGAAAAAGACAGCGAGAGCTCAGAAAAGAAAGCTTTTTTTCCCAGTTTTATCCTCTAAGCTTTTTAAATTCTTGTAAAATAAATAAACTTACAGTCCTTGTAGCTTGTGAACATCAGCCAAAGCGTACACCACGAGCTGAAAGATTTCATGTTCAAACCTTACCTCATCTGTTTAATCTTATAAAAACACGTCTTCAATTCATTTTCAGTACATCTTCGACTTTGCAGTAGTTTCATTAACATTTCAGAACATTTCTCGCCGTGATTTTGAAAAAGTTTTCAATGATTTTGCCTCGTTAAATTCCATTTCTGTACTAAGGGTATTTGGTTGCTGTCAATGAAACTTTTGTCATGCGTACAAGCCTTGTTTTTGATACTAAGTTGGGAGAATTTCAATTTCAATTTTTGCTCTCTTTCCACTCTTGTTTTATATCTCTTATCAAATTGGCAACATCCTCCTCTGTTTCATTAGATTCGTGTACCTCTGTCCAGCAGGTTTTTCTTTTCTTGGTTGGCCGTCCTCCTTGTGTAGAATTTGTATATTTTGCTGGTATCCAGCGAAGACTTCCTTCGTTCTAGCTTCTTAAACCAGTTCATGATCTTCTCTTCCAATGACCCCTTCAAAATAAAAGTTTGAATACATTTACAAAAAAAAAAATGTTTTAAACAAAAACTAAAAAAAAAATCACTTTTTATAGTTATATTTTTTTCTGCAAAATGTACAATGTAACACTCAACCACATCATTAGAGGCTAGGCAGATAAATTGCAGTGATGATTCAAAAGCACAGTTCTTGTTTCGGTTTTATTACAATACAAATTATTGAGTATAACTAATTTAGCATATAACACTCGTCATCCATCATAAAATTTAATTTTCTTTTTGAACTTTTGTAGAGTAATCATATCCAATTTTTATAATATAATACTGTACTTTGTGGTTTAAGCTGCTTTTCAACATGTACTTACAGTGCGACACGTAAAAGTATGACCACATTTAATGTTTTCGCATACTTCTGTGCAACGCACAAGCTTTTTGCTGCTAAACGAGCTTTCACGTGTCATATTTGGTAAAACCAGCCAATAAGAGTCAGTTTAACGTACAAAATCCCGTGCACAGAAGTATGCGAATACATTAAATGTAAATAATACATAATATTCATGTATATTAATAATGTTGACAAATACTATATATTTACCCAAGGCTTTGTATCTTCATGGATTTCATGATCTCGAAGAAAAGGATATCTTTCTGTCATCATCTTTGCCACACCTCCCCTTTTGTTTTTTTTAGGCCTGGTAGTGTGGTTAAGGATGTTTGTACAAACATCCCTCACCATTTCATTCCTCAGGTTTGCACTAAGAAACTTGGCACTTAAGCAAGCCTCAACTGCACAGGAAAACTGCAATATAAAATCATAATTATTAACTTTCACACAAGGAAACAAGCACTTTATTAAGCTTGAATATTAATTAATCTCAAACAAATTTATAAACTACTTTAAAGTTAACTCTTGGTGGCACCATTTTGAATGCACAGGAAACCCAAACATAATATCTGATAACACAAAGGATATCATGTCCAGGAAATTAAAATGTTTATGAAAAACTCATGCGTTTTTAAACATATATAGTATTTTTAGTACTGGGTTTAATACTGACCCGATTTCGGAGTTGGTATTTCCTCAACCAATCCTGAAACAGATACAATGTTTAATGGCATTTTACTGATAGGTACAAGGACTATTCATTTGGTACTAACCTGAGAACCTGAAGGGTTCGAATGGAGCCAAAATAATGTTCTGCAAATCTAATACTTCCACAAAATATAAAAAAAATATCTCGAATGCGAGACTTCCATGTAAGAAATGCCACTCATTTCATTGATAAAATGTGTGAATTCCTTTGGTCTGCGTGGTAGTCTGCAGCCTTAGATCCAAAATAATTTTAAAGAGTCCATTAATTTCAATATATACATGCTTACTTTTAAAATATTAAAATGAACATTTACTTACTTCTCGGTAAAGGAGAAGAATTGTTTTCCCTTGAACCTTTATGAATTAAATGTAGATTAAATATACATATGTACATATAAAACTTAAATTTTGTGTATCAGGTTTTTTTTTCTATGAATATAAGCATTAACTGTTTTTTATTTGTAAAAACAAAGTAAAGCTTGTATGGAAAAGGACTGAACAATTAATGGATGTATATCACAGGAAAAAATATCAGTTTTCCAAGTTGGTTTATCATTGGTATAACATTGGTAAATTAGTGGAAAATCATTGGGAAATCATCAAGTTTTCCAACGTTGGAAAAATGGTTACATATTCCAATGTTAGAACATTAACTTTGAAATACCAACACTGGAAAATCAGTAAGATAGACCAATTTGGGATATGAATGGTATTCCATTGGTATGTTAAATATTATTCCAATGTTGCAATATCAGTGATAGGATACCAAGTTGGTATTTCATTGGTAACTTAAATATCAATCGATATTCCAACCTTGGAATACCAGTGACAGTTTAATATACCAAGTTGGTATTTCATTGGTAACTTATTAATCGATATTCCAAGGTTGGAATATCAATACTTTTACCAAGGTTGGTATGTTAATGAATTTTGTAATTCCACGTTTGGAAAATTTACTTTTATTTCAATTTAACAATATTGGAAGTTAACATTGGAACTGGAAAAATACAAAACACTAGGGATGGACCACACTAGATGATTGATTATATCAATGGTGATATAATAATTATAAGGAAAACTGGGATGGTACATCTTGTGTTTCATCATCATTATCATCATTATCATCATCATCTGAACTATCTAAGATCTTTTTAAGTTTACAAATGTCTCTTTTCTGCAATTCATTGAAATTAACAGAATTGTAGTCTAGCTCATCCTCACTCTGAGACTCAGGACTTGGAGACTTAATTGATTCATTTCCTTTCATGGTGAGGATGTCAATATCTTCTTTTACTTTTACATCCTCTCTTCCAAATGACAAAACATTGGCTTGTTCATCGATGACTATGTAATTTTGCTCTACCAACTTCAGTGCCATTTTTTTGGCGAGATCATATTTCCCAATTCCCCTAAATTTTACTCCAAGGGCTTTTGCTTTCATCACCATGTCTTTATGAGATATGTTTCTGAAAGCAATTTTTTGTAGGCCAATGTTACAATAAGCTGAGCACTGTAAGAACTAAGGTTCTTGATCTCTGATAAAGAGGCCTCAGACATTGGTTTTGCAGCATCTGTGGCCACACCTAAAATAAAGGATGTATTAAAAATCAAAACTAGAGATTCAAATAATGGCAAAAACCAGCTGGTCATTTTCAAATCAAGACTTTTTGCAAAATATTTCCAAATTTCCAAACAGATTTATTTCCCAATTTGTAAATAAATTTCTAGCATCAGAAGTTCCTTCATCTAGGAAAGCTAGCCAATAACCTATTCGATAATCTGTAGGTAGCTTGATTTCTAAAATATAATGTACGCTATTGACCAATGAGAGCAAAGATTGTAAGTACAATGTATTATAATAAAAATTATTCAGCATGTGGCCTTCTATCATTATATCAAATTCCATACTTGTGACACAAAACGGAAAGGTGTTGACCAAATTCCTGCACTATATTCTGCACTAAAAATCTAACTCAGTAATCAAGCTTTGCAGTCCATCAAAACTCAATTTTTTGGTCCTGTTTTTGAGGATCACTTTTACGTGCACGCTTTGCAGGAGGACTAGATTCCTATTCAGAAATAAACACACTGTTAATCATATCCATTTTGAAATCATTAGCAAATCCTGCTCTCTGATTGGCTACGAAGTGTGCGATTTAAGCATTAATTGCACTATTTTGAATCATTAATAGCATCATTTTGTCAACCAATCACATTGCAGCTTTCAAGAAAACTAACCAATCAAATCAAAGGATTTAAAGCTATTTGAAGTAAGGGGAAAAAATGAAAAACAACAAGGCAGCCATTTTTTTCTCTCTTTAAAACCAACAAAATAGCATAAAACATGAATGAATTTGGTGACTTACAATTGTTCTTGGGGGAGGAGGACCACCTTCTTTCAGATATCTCTTGGGACTTTGATTTTGATATTTCTAATATAAACAACGATGCTGACAAGGAGAAATCTTCGTCCACGTCCACATCTACAGTTACGAAGACACAGGTTTCAAGTGCTTCAAGCCAACTTGAAAATGTTTCAAATACTTCAAGTAGCAATACCAAAACGCCTATTGACCAGTCAAGATTTCCAGAAGTACCAGTTGATGTAATTGAAGAAATGAAAGCCAATTCAATGAATAAAAACACAAAACGTACCACACAAACTTGGATGACTGTAGTAGAAAAATGGTGTCATTCCCGGAATTTGAACACAAAGATTGAAACGCTTCCCCCACCAGAACTTGATAAACTCTTGGAAAGATTTTATGCAGAGATAAAGAAGCAAGATGGCGACGACTATGAACCAGAATCTCTTCGAGTAATGCAAGCGTCCATTGAACGATACCTGAAGGAGAAAAACTATCCCCGTAGTATAATAAGGTCACGAGAGTTTCACAACTCCCAGGAAACCCTCAACGCCGTAGCGACGACCTTGCGTAAACAAGGTAAAGGAAAACGGCCAAATAAATCCAAGCCAATAAACCATGAAGAGGAGGAAGAACTGTGGAAAAGCGGAGAACTTGGCAGTCATAACGGAAGAGCTCTGACACAAACAAACTTCAAAATCTTGACCGAGCAGTTAGGGCTTCGTGGTCGCCAGGAACATTATGACGCTTACGTGGACGACTTTGTAATAATTTCACACCAAGACCGAAGTGAAAGTGTAGAGTTCAGAGAAAATCCCACAAAAACCAGAAGTGGAGGACTAAGAATTCGCCACCGAAGCACGCCACAAATAATGTATAGTACTGACGGCGGTGAGAGAGATCCGGTACGCTTATTTAAACTGTGGCTTTCAAAAAGCCCAGAGAGCATGAAAAACAACGGGCCGTTATACCTCACCATAATCAGTCGTCCCAAATGTCCAGATGTATGGTATGGAAAAGTCAGAATGGGAGAGAATTCAATCGGAAACTTGATGAAATCGATGGCCAAGACCTTGGATACCAACAAGAAAATCACAAACCATTCCATGAGAAAGACCTTGGTGTGCAAGCTGAAAAAATCAGGACAACCTAGAAATGTCATCAAGGAAATTACTGGCCATGCACGCGAATCATCTCTTGATGATTATGACGAAGTCGACGAAGAGGAAAGACGAAAATTATCACACATCATCAGTGGATTCAAATCTTCAAGCGAGTACACAACACCACTGTCTGCAAAAAGCACGTGCGATCCAGTCAACAAGCCAAAACGTTCAAGTACATATAATATATCAGGTCCAAATCCAGATAGCCCTCTGCAAACGGCTGGAAGCGCCTTATTGCCATTCCTTCGATGTCTTCCAAACCAAATAATGTCACTTCAAAATCAGGTGATTTCTAGTTCGACTACACCAGCATTCAACTACTCGAATTGCACGTTCAACATCTACAATTCCGAGACAAGAAAGCCTCCAGTGTCGAAGAAGCGAATACTTATCTTCGACTCGGATGACGAAGATCAAGAAAAAGAAAACTAGCGCTTTGACTTTTTGGGACTTTTTACCTTGAGTATTCATTTTTAGAATCAGTTTTTCTGACAGTTTTTCGTAGTACTATACTAGACTTCGAAGCATTACTTTGACCTCTCGAAAATTATGGTCTAACTGTAGGTTTTGACAGCGTTGTCATGGAAACGATAAATTTACATATTTTTTTGAAACCAATCAACAGTCTGTAATTAATACATATTTCACATCGTATATTTCATTAAATAATTGATGAGAATTACTAAAGAATAAAGTACTTTTGAAGCTAAATATAACTGTTGAGTATTTGATTTGCTAATGATTTCAAAATGGATATGATTAATAGGTAATAGAACTTCGTGTCGTGCAATTTTGGGCTGAAATCACACTCGTGATTAACAAATTGCACTCCCGCTACGCGGTCGTGCAATTTTGTAATCACTCGTGTGATTTCAGCCCAAATTGCACTCCACTCAGTTCTATGACCATTATTAATTGCATATTATACCTGTGAGATTCACACTCATAAACATGCACACATACCTCAAAGTTGTACCCATCTACAATTCTTCTGTTTTTTTCTGAGCACCACAATAATATGTGATGTCTTATTGCAGCTGAAAAGTTAAATACTTGAGATTTAGCAGTTGAATCATTTACAAACCTTTTTTTTTTGCTTAGTTCATCGTCAACTCTTGCCTTGGAGACAATAAGGTGGACAGAAGAAAAATCTTAGCCAGATTTGTAACATACCTTTGCCAAATCCAATTTCCTCAATTGTGCATTCATTTCCAAGTACACATACCATCTCTGACCAAACATTTTGTTTTTTTTCATTCGCTTTAAAATAGATTTTGTTGTTTCCAGGCCATTGCTTGCTGCATGCACTTCGTATCATCTTGATTGTATAAGAGCAGGAACAAAAAATTATTAAGAAAACCACATTTTAGAATAGCAGAAAATAAAATCTAAACTTAAGTGATTGTGTTTATATATCATACGTTAATAATTGTGTTTACTTTTGGTTGTAGAGTGCTCTTTGAGCTGCTGTCATTTGAGATTTGTCCATTTTTGTGATCTTTTCTTTCTCATTTACAATGGCACTTCCAGCCACAGAGAAGCATTAGAACGATTTCACATAAGCGTTTCTTACATGCAAATAAGTTTTGTCGAGTATGTAACATGCAAATTAGTTGTCATCTCGAAGTGAGGCAAGCGCACGCAAATAGCTCCACGGCTCATTGACTGCGATCCGATTCTTGTGGGAAAAAAAGAACCCATGACCAGAAATTTCTAATTTATGTTAGGTATCTTTAGTTCGAAATAACGTAGTCGCTAAAAACATTTTTTTGTCTTTCTTTCAAAAGTTTTATTTTAGTTTTAATTATTTTTATTTCACCAAAAGGATATATGTACTATAATTAGTAAAAAGCTTAGACATGCTTAGAATGCACAAATCAATTTTTGAACATTATTACAGCTAGGAAAGCTTTCCAGTTTTTATTCAAATAACATTAACAGCATTAAACGCAAAAGCAAAAGTCCTACTCACAGTAAACTCTAAGGCTTAGCTGATTTGTCTATTTGACACTCGACTTTCGTGAGCAAGTTACTCACTTTATCGAGGGTTTCCATTGCTTTCTTGTACATGGTTGTGTGTGTCTGCTGGGCCTCTTTCGCCACTTCTGTAGCTGTCTTTTTCTTTTTTTGCTTTTCTTCTTCTTCGTCTTCTGACGAGGAGACTACGAAGTTTACGAGCTTTGACTCAAGTTTTCTTTGGGCTGGCGTGCGCTTAACTGCATAACGCATTTTGTCGCTATCATTTTTTGCTCTTGATAAGACGGTTGTTGATGTGGATGTTGCTGACGATGATGGTGGTGCCATTCGTCTCATTATATTTTTCATCCTCGTTAGCAGCTTGCTTGCATCACTTTCCGTGTAAATCTTGATTACTCTAGGTGGTAGACCGTACTCAAGTACTCGCTTCCTCACTATTTCGACAACAGCGCTCCAATCCTTTCCGCACACTATGTTATAGCTATCAGACACAAGCTGATCTTCCCTTTCACTGGCATTCGCCCTTACTCTTCCTGTTTTGGTTGAACCTATTAAATTCAAGAGAGAAGCAAATGATAAGCTTTTAAAAACTGATATAAACCTTCCATCTGTTCATGTACTAAATCCGGCCATGCAAAATGAATTACCAGGCTTATCTTGGTTTCCCTGAATTCCATCAAAGTTAGTAGAGGTTCCGTCCGTTTCCTCCCAAGGGCGCCACATGTTGTATTCGATATTTATTGGAATAACTTGAAATAAGGAACTTTATACTCGATTTTCGAAGACTGCTGAACACGCATCCGAAAGCTCAACAGCGAATACGAAAATAAGGTACCTGCTGGAATCACATGCTCACACTTGATTACACTTGCTGGAATTTAAAGCAAACTGTGAATTTCACAGTTCTGCTAATTTTAACATGTGGAACACATGAAATAAACTCTACTCGTGCGTGCATTGCAAGTAAAACTTGCTTGTTGAGTGTATAATTATGGATCTAGTACAACTTAGGATGATTCTTTTGAACTTTCTGGCTATTTGTCTTCTTTTTGTTGCATTACAACCACCTTTGGCTTATCAGCACTTACCTCTCGTCCAGCGATTGTTTCCTGGCTTTCATGGTCACCCATACAACGGAAGGGACGTATACTCTCTTATCTGCGGGCAGTCATGGCACTTTTGGAGAAACACTGGTGAAACGCCATTATCATTTTTGCAATTAGTAAGGGATTTAACACCTACACTGAATCAACTAAACGTCCATGGTGTTCTGCGGATGAGATTAAGGCGCCAAAACTTAAATCTGACTAATCAGATTTTGCTGGTACTTATATGGCTTAGAAAATACCCCCACATTGACACACTAGCATTATTGTTTGATATTGATCCTGCTTCTATTGTTCGAATTATTTACAAGATCCTACCAGAGCTATGGAGACATTTCCATAATCAGATCAACTGGGCTAACAATTTAGAATGGCTGAATATGATGGGAAACTGGCCAGAGTTTCCGACTGCTGTTGGGTCAATTGACGCAACCCCACATGCGATCTATCGCCCGATAACAGAACCGCAGCGACTGTTTTATAGTGGACATCGCCATTATCACTGCTTTAATACCCAGTTAATTCTTGACAATCACGGGCATTTACCCCACGTTCATGCAGGTTTTATGGGAAGTATGGCTGACGCGAATGCCTACAGGCACATGCTGCCAATTGGCCCCCGGTTACCACTAAGTATACCTCCTGGCACACAATTTCTGGCCGATAAAGCTTACCCCGATGGTGGACTGCTTTTAACGCCCATCAGGGCTAATCAGATGCGCCTCCTGAACAATCGAGGCAGACGACGTGCGCGTAAGTTCAACTGACTACTGGGGAAAAGGCGAACTAAAAAAGAACATGTTTTTAAAGAACTGAAAACATCTAAGGCCATAGGTGGCTTATGGAGACATCCACGGTGGTTAATGCCAGTATGCATTGAACTTTGCGCTTTCTTGGCAGAAAGGTGTGTTAGACTTTTCGAAAGAATTTAAAGCAATCATTGTAAATACAGTTTCTGTTAAATTAAATCACAATTGAAATGTTAAACCATCGCTATGTTTTGGAATTATATAAACGGATCTTAAAGCTTTGTATAATTATCATTTTTTTAAATTCATCCAGCAATGAAACTGCGACAGTGCGAATGTCTTGGTTAGCAAGGTGACAACATATTTATAGCGACAACTAATTTGCATGTTAAATACTCGACAAAACTTATTTGCATGTTAAAAGCGCTTATGTGAAATCGTTCTATTGGGTTGACTTATTTTGTTCTAATTCCTCTTTCTTTTGTGGTGCTACTGGAATAAGAAATATAGATGATAAAAACCCTAGAAAAACATAAAATTGAAGAAGATGAACTTTCAGCCAGAGGCTGATAAAACAAAGTGCCTTCTATAAAAAAATGTACGTAATGCATTAATTCATTGACTCATAAAAACATTCTTGACTCTTTACATATTACTAGCCATAGGAATATGCAGGGAAACGTCTGGCTGAACGAAAGGAAATCCTTGAAGTCTTTCATTCACTCAAACACAAAACATTTTCCTCACATTTTTATTTCACCTACCTTCAGCACTTTCCCACTTTAGTAGTAACTGCAAAATCGAGTTTTCTGGAAGGAACTCAAAATAGTCTGCTTCAACTTCTGAGCCATCTTCTTCTAGAACCACATTTAAAACTGTAATCCTCAACTTTTCACCACGTTTGAAGAAATTATTTTGTCAGTATATTAAAGACGATTTCATGAAACAATGGATGCTGTAAAATGTTTTGCCAATAAATTCAAAAGTGAGCACATTCGTACAATTATTCAAAATTGCTTAAACAGTTTACCCTTTTTAATCAATTCTACTAAACTGCTGGCAACAACAGTTTTTCGAGTTGTTCTTTCAGAGTTCCAAATTTTCAACGGCTTTGACATCTTTTCAATACGATGCTGTACAACATAAGGAGTATGGCTTTATCTTGTTAAAATAAGCTACCTTACTTGATTATGGTTATTGTAGGTAGCCAGTACTTATAATTCTGAATTACATATAAAATACATATTTGATAATCAAATACTTATATTACACATCCATCGGCATATTTCACAAAATATCCTACACACATGAATCCCAATACACCCTCAAACCCATCATACCATGACTCCACTACTTTTCTTACATTCTCTTTCTCAATTGTCCTGGAGAAACCTTGTGTTCAAAGCCTACTCCTGTGTTGCAAAAAATGTATACCCCTCCCAATCTATATCTTTTCCCAAATACAGTGTACCCTGCTCATAACCACTTCCATGATAATTTTATATAGAAATAGAAAGAATAGTGAATAGAAATTTCTATAGTATTTATGAATCTCTGTACTGCCATATATAGCGTCAATCCGTGTCAAAAATCTCAAAATGTTCCCAGTCTAGAGGGGCTCAGGAACAACTTTAATTTTCAGTCATACATCCCGAAACACATTAAAATCTGAAAACTACAGTAAAAAAGGCAAGTTTTGATTTTTGGTTTAAATAAAATTAAGATCAAATTTTAAGGCAATTTTTTATCTATTGCTACGGGAAGTAATCAAATTTAAGTTAAGTAAATTTTGCCGACAAAACACAAATATTTTCAAAAGATTGAAGACAAAATATTTTTTTAGTTGAACTCGAGTTTTTTCTGATCAGTGTTCCTTTGAACTGATTTTGCTTGTTCTGTGAAAAGCGCCGTTTTTATTTTGACATGGTATGGAAAGAGAAGCGACTATTCAATGGCTTTGAATTTCACAAAAATCGATATTTTTACGAACAATTTTGTCTCAACTCGCCTCACAACTATAAAAGCACAATAGGATTATGGTAAAATAACATGGAGTAAAACTGAAACCAAAGCTGAGTACAAAAAATAATTCACAACAGTCAAAAACAAATGATTTCTCCAGTTTCGACAAGTTCTCTGTTGCTCAGGCGAAGCCTCGATATGATATGGAATTAGTTTGAATATTCATGCATTCCTGTTCGGGTCCGTGGAATTTTAACGTGTTTTCATAGTTGAAGTTGTGCATTCTTTACTTTACCGTTGGTATTTGTGGATATTTAGACACTGAAAAAAGGCTAAGCCTGCAATTGAAGTATCCATTGCAACCAGTTCTAAATTGGATAGAAGTCACAAAGATGAAGGATATGTAGTTTGCTTTGTTCCCAGTTATCTGGTCCCTAAAAAGAGAAGTGATGCCTTGGATCCAATTTGGGAACCCCTCATTATGGAAATAGAAGATGGTTTTGTCGATGGAATTCCTGTTGACTATAAAATTCCAATTGAAAACATTTCACCAGGTAGAGCAATAATCAGACATTTACTTCTTTGCTGGAAGGGTGATAACAATGGACAATGCGAAGCAGGAAAATTTATACATTGTGGGAAAAAGGCTTGTCGTCGTTGTCTTTTAGATGCAATATGGGTACCTTCATCAAACCATTACTATTATCCTGGATTTAGAAGAGAAGGAAGATATCCAAATAGAAAGAAAAGTATTGTAGACAATTTGAGAACAGTGAAAGACATTGAACAAGAGGAGCGGATCTCAGTGAAACTGGATAAAGCTAAGGAACCGGGATACACTGGCTTATCAATATTCTACAGACTCTACCCTTTATATGGGTTTTTGTATGATCAAGACCTTGTTTTTGATGAAATGCATGTTTTATCTATGAATGTGGTGAAACATCATATACAGTTATTTTTGGATGATGGCAATGAGGAATTTTCAGACATCAACTGGGAAGAAGTTGGCAATAGGCTTGAAAACTTCCCATGGACTTATGAGCAAAAGCAAGGAAGGCTTCCAAAAGGCATAAGACAAAGGTTAAAATACTGGAAAGCAGAAAAACTAAGTCATTTTGCCTTTCCAGCTGCTGAGATATGCTTCTTTGGAATGCTACGATATTTTGGTATGCCTTTGTAGGATTGTAGAATATGTTGTTAACCATGCAAGAAATGGCTGGACAGCTTTTACAGCGAACACATTTCATGAAATAAGCATACGTTACGGTACATTGATGGAAGAAACATATGGACTTAACAAATGTGTGATTACATTGCACAGTCTTCTTCACTTTCATGATGATATCCATCGTTTCGGTTCCATGGACAACTACTCATGTTGGATAGAGGAAAGAGCTGTGTGCCACTACATTAGAAAGTCAAACAATCACAAAAAATATTGAAGTTACATTTGCACTGAGTGAAGCAAGGCGTGAAGTGCTGAAAGTAAGAAGAAGCAATCAGGTTACTCAACCCAATGTTGCAAAATTTAATTCTGACAAGGTACAAGCTATTATTGCATAGACATGAAGAACTTGAACAATATATTTGTGAAACACAAATGACAAAATAATAATCCAACAATATAGAAAGCAATAGATTTTGCATAAAGATTGCTCAATTTGTTTACGAGTTTCATTGATATACTGTTTGTGCTAGTACATTTAACATTTTGTAATTCAAGAATGCGCGCGCGATTGTGCGTGGGTATCATAATTGAAAATTAATAATAACAAATAATCTTCTATATAAATGGAGTTTTTACTATCCAAGCTTTTGGGATGATGGGTGATGGGCTAGGAGCCAGAAAGCTTGGAAAGTAAAAGATCCATTTATATGGAAGATTCTTTGTTATTATTGCAACTTTATATTTATTGATTGTAGATTGATAATTTGTGTTTTTGTTATGTCATCATTCTTAATAGTTCCCACCTATACAGTCATAGTGTTTTATTTTATTTATTTTTAAATTCTCATAAATATTAATAACATCATTATCTCCTTAGGCCTGGGCACATTCCATATCATCAGCTAAAACACTTTTAGATGAAACCACTAGTGCAAGGGACAAAGAAAGACTTTGCCATGGAATAATTGTCGGAGGTCACCAGTGGTGTGAAATTGACATTGAAGGCAGACAGAGAATAAGTGCTGCAAAAGATGTTCCAGAATATTGCCCAGATTGCGTCAACAGCAAGAAGCCTTTTGAAACCAGAACATTGTTTTGGAGGACTGCTATACAGAGTAGGTGAGGGGGATACAGTTGTGGAATTGAAAAAAATTGTTTATTTTAATGTGGCTGGCAATACTCTTGTATGCTGTTATGCAGAAGAGTACACATACTGTGGAGATGTTAGCTGTGGTTTGATGCAAGTAAAATGAGCTTGGTGCCAATGCATTAGTGGAACAACATTATTAAAAGGGAGAGAGGATTTTATTAGGAGAATAAAAATATTAGGTTGTAATTGAAAAATAACTTTCTTGAAGGCATACATTGTGCTGGGGGTATCAGGGTTTTTTTCAAGGATTGTAGCTCTGCTATTGAGTCACATGAATAACGTTAATTGAAAATGAACAGATCTTTTACAACAATTAGCGTGGACAATTTCTGAAGATGACACTTACATATAATTAGATTTTCAAAAAAGGTAGAGCAGAGCATGAAGCCGTGCAAACAATAATATCATTTTTATACTTTAAGGTAGCATTTTGAACAAAATCATTAAAAGCTGATGTTCCACTGATATGTGATATGAATTATCATAGCTCAAAAAGGGAATTATGGTAATAAAAACTTTATTTTGATTTATTAAAGTATCTTAAAGCATTACGGTAAGCTTTGATCTGTTAAAAAGACTAGATATAGCTTACCTTTTAGGTAAACATTGACCGCTGACCACTCCGTTCACCCAATGAACCACCAATGTTGGTAAATCAACCCCCACCATGGTAGTTGGTATACCATTGATCACCCAATGAACCACCATTATTGGTAAATCAACCCCCACCCTGGTAGTTGGTATACCATTGATCACCCAATGAACCACCATTATTGGTAAATCAACCCCCACCCTGGTAGTTGGTATACCATTGATCACCCAATGAACTACCATTATTGGTAAATCAACCCCCACCCTGGTAGTTGGTATACCATTGATCACCCAATGAACCACCGAGGTTGGTAAATCAACCCCAACCCTGGTAGTTGGTATACCATTGATCACCCAATTAACCACCATTATTGGTAAATCAACCCCCACCCTGGTAGTTGGTATACCATTGATCACCCAATGAACCACCATTATTGATAAATCAATCCCCACCCTGGTAGTTGGTATACCATTAATCACCCAATGAACTACCAATATTGGTAAATCAACCCCACCCTGGTAGTTGGTATACCATTAATCACCCAATGAACTACCAATATTGGTATACTCTGTTTAGTTGTCCAATGGTTTACCAATGGTAATGTTGATGTAAGAGTGTAAAATTAGGTAAACCAATGATCTTCCAATATTGGTATGCCATATTCATGATGTTCCAATGATAAACCAACTTGGAAAACTGATATTTTTTTCTGTGTAATAATACCAGATATAATATTAATTAATTCATTAATACTAAATAATGATATTCTACTTCAAGGTCTTTCACAAGAAGAACTTGTGAAAAAAATGTGCTCCCATTTGCACTTACCTTGGCAAAGAAGTTGGGAAAGAACGAAACAGCAAGAAATCTGGTACTGGACACAAGGAGGTTTACACCTCAAAATGGCCTTTCTTCACATCATTACAGTTCCTGAAGGACAATATCACCCCAAGAAGAACAGCCTCTAATATCAATCAAACCATCATTCCAGATGAACAAGTTGAGTCCCAAGATCTTAGTGAATTAGCAAATGCATCGGATGACCACGAAGATGAAAACAATATTCCATCAAATGAACAGAATTGTGTTTTTAAAGTGAGTAATCCCCCATCTTCAAAAAGTAAAAAGAAAAAGGCAGCCGCACTTGAGGAAGAGCTTCTGACAACATGTCTGCCAGAAATGAAGAAGCCAAGAAATGAACCTGTTGTACCCCCTCAAGATGCTGATTCAGCCTTTGGCGGTTATGTTGGGAAGCAACTTAAAAAAATACCAGAGGGTTATAGTAAAGAGATGATGAAGATAGATATCCAGCAGGTAATTGTCAAGACAATGATGACTGCCAGCTGCTTTTCTAGACAGGCAAATCAACCAGCTCTCACAACAATTGACTTCATTGACTTGAACAGTTTTAATTGATGACAATTCAATTTTGCATGAATTTGCATTGACATTTGTATAATTATTTTGGTATTTAATAACCACACATAAAGGTCAATCAATCAATCAATCAATAATTTTATTTAAACACGGTTAAAATATCAGTATGTACATAAATTATTAAAAGTTTCTAAAAATGTATTAAACTGCTTTACATATTTGCCGTGCGGGAGTGAGTAGTTGATAGAAAATCGTTAATGCCTTTTTTGAAATTAGAGATAGTAAGACTTGCTCTCGTTTGATGTGGAAGACTATTCCACAGTACAGGCCCGCTGTAGCTTATGCTGCGTTTTAGATAATCAGTGCGGGATTTCGGGAGAGTGAGTTTATTATCTTTATCTCTAAGATCGTAGCTAGATTCATATGGTGTAAAAAGCTCGTGCAGGTAAGTAGGCACAAGATTGTGGCCTGCTTTAAACATGAGTACCGCCTTGAGCCTCCCATTCAAGTTGATCAAGAATCTCGGTTGCACTGTCGTCATATGCTGCTTTAGTTATTACTCTGACAGCACGATTTTGAAGTTTTTGAAGTTTATCCGAAAGACCACAGTTAAGACCATCCCATACTGGGCTACAATAGTCAAAGTATGGTGCAATTAGAGCCTGGTAGATCTTAATAGCGATTCTCACATTTATGTAAGGTCGAAGACGCTTGAGTGCGCCAATGGCAGAGGAGACTTTAGAGACAATTTCACCAACGTGATTTGACCATGTCAGGTTCTGATCAATTGTAACTCCAAGAGATTTGGTATAAGATACCCTTTTGATTTCTTGATCATCTATTTGGATCTGGAGGTTTTGTTCATTTGTCGTAGCAAGTTTTTGGCGTGAGCCAATAAACATGACTTCAGTCTTTGCCACATTTAAACTTAATCTGTTGGCTATCAACCATTCGCGTAGGTTGCCTAGTTCGTGGTTAATCAAATGCTCAATCTCAGTTACGCTTTGTGATGCAACTGTGATATTTGTATCATCAGCGTACATTCTGGGTGTGGCTTCACTGAGGCAGTTAGGAAGGTCATTAATGTAAATGAGAAACAACAATGGACCGATTAAGCTGCCTTGTGGGACACCACATTTAATATCGAGAGCATCTGAGAGGTGACCATTAACTAGGCATCTCTGCATGCGATCTGTAAGGTATGATTGAAACCAACAGAGAGTGGTTTGATCGACCCCATAGCATGACAGCTTGCGCAAAAGTATGGTGTGATCAATGGTGTCAAATGCCTTTTTCAGGTCAATGAAAACGACACCATTGATCATGCCATTGTCAATGTTTACAGACCAATTGTCAGTGGCCTCAATCAAAGCTGTTAATGTGCTATGGATGGATCTAAACCCAGACTGACTTCTTGCTAATAGGTGATTGGTGTTAAGATAACTGTAAAATTGCTCATAAACAATTTTTTCAAAGATTTTGGCAACAGCAGGAATTACAGAGATTGGTCGATAGTTGTTAGGGTCTACCCTTTTTCCTTTTTTGAAAATTGGTGTTACTCTAGCAAGCTTCCAGTCATTAGGAACAATGGAGGTAGAAATAGATTGATTAAAGATAGCCGTTAATGAGGGTGCTAAAATGTCACCAGCTATTTTTAGTAAGCTACACGGAAGACTGTCTAAACCTGTCGATTTTTTACCATCCATTTTGTTCAATAACTCACGAACCTCATCCACTTTGCATGGACGAAGAGAGAATTTCTTATCTGTAGGTTCTAAGTAGTCCTCAGGTTCGTTTTTAGCTTGGGGAATTTGATCAGCAAGTAGTTGCCCTACATTTGTAAGTGGAGATTAAAAGCTTCAGATAATTCAGATGCACTGTTGATTTTCAGGTCGTCAATTACGATCTCATGTATGTCGTCAGACTTTTGCTTACGACAGCTGAGCTCGTTAATCAATTTTCATGTTTTCCGAGGATCACGTTTGTTAGCATCCAAATTATCAGTGAAGTATTTGCGCTTTGTATCTCTAACGGCATTATTTATTTGGTTTCTAGCCTTTTTATACTGATTCCACCATGATTTATCGTTAGTTTCAATTGCTTTCTTTTTTGTCCAATCTCTGTTATGCATTTTCCGTCTCAGATCAGCTGTAATCCAAGGAGACTTCTTTTTGCCTATTCGTTTATTTCTTATAGGAGCGTGTCTATTGAGGCAGCTGATGTAAAGACTTTTCCAAGCTGACCACATTAAGTTGGGATCAGTATGAGAGTTAACCAGTTCCCAGTCAATTTTACGAAGATCCTGAACGAAATTTTGTTCATTGAAATTTTTGAAGCTGCAAGTCTCAATAATTTTAGCCGTTCCTTTATGAGCGTAGTGAGTTTTGCGCGCTAGAAATACAAGAGAATGATCGCTAATCCCTATGTGAGAAACACCTGACGAGACAATCTTGTGAGGAGTATTCGTGAGACATAGATCGATAAGACTTTGAGATTGAGAAGTTACTCTGGTTGGTTCAGTAATGACTTGATGCAACCCATATACATCACAGATATCATTAAGTTTTGAGGAATTGTTATCCGAAGCACATGGGAGCATATTAACATTGAGATCACCAACCAGATATAACTCTAGATTTTCACTGTCGATCTTGTCAATTAGACATTCAAAACTGTTAAATAGGTCAGGTGGAGATTGTGGGGGTCTGTACCAAGTAGATACAAGAAATGAACGAGAGTTAGGCTTGCTAACTTCAACAGTTAAGCATTCAAGTTTTTCATTTTTAAGATCATCACGGACAATGAAGTCGATACTATTATTTAGATATAGACATACGCCACCACCGTGACGGCCATTAGTTGAACGATCTCTGCGAACGATTTCAAAGTTTGGGAGATAGACTTCGCAGTCACTAATAGTATGGTCTAGTTTGGTTTCATTGATTGCAAGGATGTCAATCTTTGTGTCATGAATAAATAACCTTAACTCGTCAATATGTGCAACTAAACTGTTGATGTTTAGGCAGGCAATAACTATACCACGCCCAAAGCTCAGTCTTCTTAGACCTCCTTTGGCCGTGATATTGTGGCACTCCCGGCCGGCAAACCTCTAATTAGGAATTCTAGAACTAGTTGAAATGGAAGCAATATGTGACTTAAAATCAGTAGTAAGTACTGAAGAGCCTTTGCGATTAACATGGAGTCCTCTTCGGTTGAGGCAGGTGGCGTTAATTAGAGGATGTTCGATTAGAACCAAACCATTAGTAGAGCATAAGGATTTAAGAATATTGTTTGTTTCCAAAATTTTATCATCAAGGATAAAACTTATCTGATCTGGTCAACAAGGTTGATATTGCGACTCCAGTAGAAGGCGAGTGCTGAAGGGTTTTAGTTGCAACGTCTACAATTCTTTCAGCTACGCTGCGTGGACTCTCACCATCACCAATGTCATTAGTGCCTACATGTAGAATTAAATGTTCAGGTTTTCTTTTGATAAGTGGCCTGAGATAATCATCCATATCCTCTACCTTTGCTCCTGAAAAGGATTTGACGGCAACGTGATGGTTTCTGTTGGACAGGTTCCAACCCGGGACTTCCTTAATAATGGAATCGCCAGCTATGAAGATAACCTTTTTCTTGATTTCAGATTGTTGACTGTTGTCGTCGTCATTCCTGGGAGTTTGACCTT
Organism: Anthopleura xanthogrammica; assembly: GCA_964019055.1. Lineage (NCBI taxonomy): Eukaryota > Metazoa > Cnidaria > Anthozoa > Actiniaria > Actiniidae > Anthopleura > Anthopleura xanthogrammica. Next base: position 13,149,833 of record OZ025211.1, on the reverse strand, counting down.
GGCGTCGGCGATTTCTTTTCTCTTTTTGATTTGATTTGTTGGTAGGTGGTTGATTTACGACAACTTCAGATTCATCAGAGAGATTTGGAGGAATAGCAGGGTTTGAATGGCTTTCAGATAGATCAATATATGTAGGTTCACTAGTGGCTTGAGTTTTCACGGTAGGAGGAGCACCGCCAGTGGATATATGACCTTTCGAGGATAGGTTAAAAATGGCTTTGCTCAGTGAATCAATGATCAAGAATAGATCTTTGTTTTGAATTTGTAAACGTTGGAGCTCAATTTGCATATCATCCATTACGCTTGGTCGATTTAGCGCGGGAAATTCAGAAATTTTCTTGAGATTATCAAGTTCAAGACTAATACTTGATTTGATTTCTTCCATTTTGAGGTCGATGTATTTCTTAATGTTACTTTGGATGGAATCACTCTTGTTTGTAGATCCTTAGTACTTAGCCGAGCAGAAGTCGATAAATCTTGCTGTTGCAAATATTCTTTACTGCGATTTTCATAATTACGCGGACAGTGAAGTTCAAATACCAACGTGCAAAACGGCGTTTTCGCTTCCATCAATCAATGATAATCAGTCGGTACCTTTTATATTTTTGACTGGCGGCAGCTAAAAAGCAGATTCCAACAGGGCACTCGTAACTTCGGTGTCCGCGTAATTATGAAAATCGCAGTAAGCCGTGTTTGAAGATCACTTTTCTTACCACATGTGTCGAGTCATTTGCTAGAAAGCTCTTTCTTGAGCTCATTGACTTTCATTTTCATGACTTTCATGATGTATGAGCGTAGAAGGTTATACAACTAACAAAGTTTGGGAGCAGTAAATTTTCGTGACCGTTCCTCTTCAGTGACCGTATATAACTATATAACTATATTGTATAGTACTGATGTACATACTTAGTGTGCAACTCTTTTTGCAGTATTTGTAATATTAAATACTACAATATGTCAATCCAAAAATAGAAACAATAAAATTGGCATAATGTAATAGTTAACTTAGTGGTATTTATTGTTTACACTTTTCTGTTTGCATGCCCTCAGTATTCATTGACTGCTTCAAATTTAATATTTTATAAATCATGAAATAATTGTTTTCAATTAAGAAAAACAATTAAATGATACCTTGAAACTATACCCAGTGAATTTAATCCTTCTTTAGACAACTTAAATGCTGCAGGCATGCAAATGTACTGATATACATGCATAAATGATTAAGGGAATTTTTATTCTAATACAAAAATGCAACTGTGTAGTTGATACTTAAGCTAATTGATTTTTTAAAATTTACTTTTAAGGAATGAATGGAAATCAGTACTATAGTGCTAACATTCATTATCATTATATATATGCATAACATATTGTAAAGAATTTCTGAATACATACAGTGACAAGAAAAGTTTACAACATGAGTGGCCGTGTTGTATGGGCTTTTACAATCTGGAGCCACAAGCGAATGCTGTAAACGACTTGTAAAACTACAGCACTAATAAAAATGAATTACAGTGAGATAAATGACAAAAAAAAAAAAAAAAAGGAAACTATGAAGTTCAGTTGCTAATGCAGAGTATGCTCATTTTAATAATAATAATAATTTATTACATTTTTATAGCGTTATATAATGTACTCTATAACGCTTTACAATTATAAAATAAAGATGTATCAAGAAGGATAAATATAGAATAAACTATTAAAAAAAATATATATATATATGTATAAAATAAGATTACAATTTAGAGATCCTAGCATCCTGACATAACCGGCTCTCCTGTGAGCACTAGCTATTGACTAGGACCCACTGCAAGCCGACTAAAACATGATGCCAGCATCATAGAAATTATAACTTATATAATGTAACTATCCACAAAAAGTTTAAATGTAAAATGAATAAGTCGATTAAAGATATATAATTACGAATTATAGTAAGCTTTCTTAAATAAGAATGTCTTTAATTGTTTCTTAAAGTCACGGATGTCAGTGCATTTCTTTAGTTCTTTTGGGAGCGTGTTCCACAATGTGGGGCCTGTATAACTCAGTGCTCTTCCTCCAAAGGAGTTCCTTTTTATAGTTGGTATTACAAGATCATTATTGTTGTCAGCCCTTGTTCTTTTTGGCGGTCGTTTCTTGATAATTTCTTCGATGTAGGATGGTGAAATTCCATTCATAGCCTTGTAGGTTATTACTAAGATTTTGTACTGAATGCGCTGTTCAATGGGTAGCCAATGCAGTTCTTTCATCACTGGCGTAATGTGGTCGTATTTGGCAGTTTTTGAAATAAAACGTGCCGACAGCTTCTGGACCCTTGATAAATAATTGAGTGTTGACTGTGGCAAGCCACAGAGGATGGCATTACAGTAATCAAGATGTGACGTAACCATGGTATTTACTATTGTCTTAGCAGCTGTTTCATTGAGACATTGCCTGACTTTAAACATGTTTCTTAGGATAGCGAAACACTTTTTCGCGATATTGCAGACATGACCTTTGAGAGTCATGTTAGAGTCTATGTCCACACCAAGAAGACGAACAGATTTGGAAACGGAAATCGCATCATTACCAACCATCATCGGTGGTAATTCGACAGGAATACGACGAGGACCTTCTAATGCGATGATTTCAGTTTTATCGTCGTTGAGTTTCAACATGTTAGCTGACATCCATCTTCTTAGTTCCACCAGTAGGTTTTCCATTTTAGATTTAATCATGGGAGCCTTTTCTTTTGTGAAAGCAATATAGAGCTGACAATCGTCAGCATAGACATGAAACTGAACACCATGACTGCGGGCTATGTCACCAAGTAGACAGAAGTACATTGTGAAAAGCTTTGGGCCAAGGACAGACCCCTGTGGTACACCAAAGTTTAAATCTTTATATTCAGAGTGGATTCCATCAATTATGACCTTCAACTTCCTTCCTTCTAGGCAAGAATTAAACCAGTTCAAACAGTTGCCAGTGAATCCAAAGATAGAGCACATCTTTAATAATCACTTATCCCACATGTAAAACAAGTCATCTGTTGCATAACTGAAAACTGTGTTGTATCTGGATTTACATGGTGACAATCACCTGACCAAATAACCCTAACCCTAACTCATGAATTATTAATGAGTTTTACAATTAAATTTGTAATCTAGTTATAGTAGATTTGCAATTTGCTCCCAGCAGGCAATTCCATTGCCATGGCACTTGACCAGGGCAAGTTGGCAGTTTCAGGATGGACACAGAGGTTTGAATGGAATACCCGAAATCTACTGGCGAGAATCCCAAAGACATTTTCACTTACTCTTCTTGCTCTAGAGGTCCTGTAATTGAAGACTCTCTTCTCCTCAGATAGGTTTCTTTGTGGGTAGGGCTTCATGCTGTTTTGGTCAAGTGAAAATGCTTCATCTCCAGCTAGGAAATATGGCACTGGTTCTGTACTTTCAACTCCCTTAAAAGACTGGTCCAAGGATTGTGGAAGCAAGGAGGGTTCTGGGAGTCCCAAAGAACCTTAAAGATTTAAAATTAACATTGTAATAATTAAATTTGTATTAAATTGAATCTTATTTATTTTTTTATTATTATATACATTAAAGCATCAATCAAGCTATTTGTTTTGACATGCATGTAGCTTCTTTTTTATAAATCATGTTTAATTAATTTGTTAGTGCATGAGTATTATCTAATATTCTTTCATTCATTTTACAAATATCCATTTTATTGTAAACTTAGGATTTGAAAATCCCAAATGTTAAGTTATAATAATTAAAGTGTGCTAATATGTCACCAAGTTCAAGTTCAAGTTTATTTACACACTGTATATAATATTTACATAAATTTACATAATTTAGTAAATTATAATACAAAAATACAAATAATAACTATAGTAAGTGTGCAGTGATGGTTTAAGTAGTGTAAACTTTTTCAGTGGTGAGAGTACTAGGCTAAACTAGCTAAAATATACTAAATGGCTATTTACATACTTATAAGATCTTTTCATTGTTGCATATTGAGTAGATAAGCTTTCAAAGGTTTTTTGAAAATATGAAATGATGTAATATTCTTAACAGTCGTTGGGATTTCTTCCCATAGTTTCGGTGCAGTGTAAGCAAAAGTGAACTGATAATTGGTCCTGGCATAAGGCGTATAATAATTTCTATTTGAAGAGTACCTAGTATTATACGAATGAATAGTTGAAATAGGTTTTAAGACTGACTAGAAGACCTTTGGCACTTCTGACTTATTATGATCAAGTTTATGAATAAAGCAACCCATTTTGAACTTCAACAAATTGTTAGGATTCCAAATGTGAAGTAGATTATAAAATGATATTGCACTTTCATATTTACTTGCGAAGAATATTGTTCTTATGGATTTATTATGCAGAGTATGTATTTTAGTGAGATGAGTTTTATATGTATTACTCCATGAGAGTAAGCCATATGAGAGATATGGATAAATAAGCGAGTAATAGACATCCTTTAAGGTTTTTAAATTGACAAAATGTCTTAATTTCCTAATTATCCCAAGATGTTTTGCTATTTTACTTGTAATATGCTTAAGGTATCAGGATATGATTAAAACCCCTATACGCGCTACCTCAAATTTCGCACGGGCTTTACAATATTTTGCCATAAAAGTATACATTTTCTGAAAGCTAAATAAATGTTGTGTTTGAATATCTATTTATAATTGTTTGTTTTGGAACACAAAACAAATTTTTGGGTTCAAAGTGACATTCTACCTCACTTCATTCGACGACTTCCCGTTTTGGCTGATAAAATGAAGTTTTTGGTGAGAAAATGAGATTTTTGGTGAAAAAAGGTGTTTTTGGCTGAACATTTTTTTTTGGCTGAGAATTTTCTTTTGCCGATAACACGACGTTTTCACTGCTAAAAGCACATTTTGGGCGCGAACAGCACATTTGTGGTGAGAAAAAGAGTGTTTTGCTGAGAAAAAAGCATTTTGGCTGAAAAAAGGTCATTTTAACCCTAACAATGAGGTTTTTTGCTGATGGGATGACTTTTTTGCCAAAAACACGACATTATTGCTGATGAAAACAACGTATTGGCTGAAAACACGACGTTTTGGCTGATAAAATGAAGTTTTTGGTGAGAAAATGAGATTTTTGGTGAAAAAAGGTGTTTTTGGCTGAACATTTTTTTTTGGCTGAGAATTTTCTTTTGCCGATAACACGACGTTTTCACTGCTAAAAGCACATTTTGGGCGCGAACAGCACATTTGTGGTGAGAAAAAGAGTGTTTTGCTGAGAAAAAAGCATTTTGGCTGAAAAAAGGTCATTTTAACCCTAACAATGAGGTTTTTTGCTGATGGGATGACTTTTTTGCCAAAAACACGACATTATTGCTGATGAAAACAACGTATTGGCTGAAAACACGACGTTTTGGCTGATAAAATGAAGTTTTTGGTGAGAAAATGAGATTTTTGGTGAAAAAAGGTGTTTTTGGCTGAACATTTTTTTTTGGCTGAGAATTTTCTTTTGCCGATAACACGACGTTTTCACTGCTAAAAGCACATTTTGGGCGCGAACAGCACATTTGTGGTGAGAAAAAGAGTGTTTTGCTGAGAAAAAAGCATTTTTGCTGAAAAAAGGTCATTTTAACCCCAACAATGAGGTTTTTTGCTGATGGGATGACTTTTTTGCCAAAAACACAACATTATTGCTGATGAAAAAAACGTATTGGCTGAAAACACGACGTTTTGGCTGATAAAATGAAGTTTTTGGTGAGAAAATGAGATTTTTGGTGAAAAAAGGTGTTTTTGGCTGAACATTTTTTTTTGGCTGAGAATTTTCTTTTGCCGATAACACGACGTTTTCACTGCTAAAAGCACATTTTGGGCGCGAACAGCACATTTGCGGTGAGAAAAAGAGTGTTTTGCTGAGAAAAAAGCATTTTTGCTGAAAAAAGGTCATTTTAACCCTAACAATGAGGTTTTTTGCTGATGGGATGACTTTTTTGCCAAAAACACGACATTATTGCTGATGAAAACAACGTATTGGCTGAAAACACGACGTTTTAGCTGATAAAATGAAGTTTTTGGTGAGAAAATGAGATTTTTGGTGAAAAAACACGCCGGGCACGAATGGCTCGAAATCAAGCATATTCGCCAGACAATTTGGCCAGCGGACGCGCAAACAAATACTATCATAAATTAAATATGGCGGCTCATTCATCACGAAAATTTAGCGCGGAGGATGTTTTAAAGATTGTTTTGAACTCTTCCGATAAAGAATTCGACAATAACTTATCCGACGAAGAAGTAGAAGATTACGATGATGAATACAGAGAGAATTTGGAAGCCTGGATCGCCAAATTAAAGATACCAGGAGTGGATTTGACGCTCTTCAAAGACCTTGCACTGGACCAGCTTCTCCCATTATTAGAGTATGTAAAAGGAGCTACAGAGGAAAATCAACCCATGAAGATACTAACTGAGCCGAAACTTAGTATAGGATCATTTTTAAGAGAAGAATCTCGATTATGGCTGGAGAAAATAAGACGAAGATTGGGCGGGAGAAAACGCATAAGATGTCCTTATTATGCAGAAATATCAAGAGACATACCTTGTGCTATGTTTCGTGGTTAGGGTAGTACAAAGTATATCTCAATTTCAAGAGCCCTTGTGCTACTACGGGAAGAATAAAAAGGCCGAAGTCCTCACCTTTACAACAGTAAACACTGTCAAATATTTTTTTGAGGTTTTGACTACCTTTGAGTCTTCAGAAATCGACTATTACTTCAAAAAAACACTGACTGGAATGCGCAGAAATAGCAAAGTCCGAATAATCGTCGAAGAAAAGAAAGACTTTAGTTTATCTTATCGATTGATGAAAGGACAGCTCAATATCGGCTTCCACTTTGGAGAATGGAATGCTTATGGTTGTGCTCAACATGAATGACTTTGCTTTACCTGGCTCACTGTTAATGGAATCCACTCTAGGCAAAAAGAACATATATTTTGTAGTTTTCTGACCACTACACTGTTGTTAAAGAAGTTATTGTAAAATTATGCAAGTGCAATAAACTGTTTGTGACATTGACATGAGGTGGTGGTTGGTATATGCATGTCTGTAGGGGAGGGGGTTCCCACTTATGATTTTGCATAAAACATTTCTCACAGAAATGAACACAAAAATACAAATAATTTTTTATTCAATCCACATAAATATTACAAATATAATTTATACAGTCCACTACAATGATTATTGTCAACTACAACCTATACACCTAATTGAAAAATCATTGTGGTGTTGTTAAAAGGTTTAGTCATCGAAACTAAGACTGAAGGTCTTAGCTTCAATGATTCATTGTACTTTTTCAACCCGACAACAATTTTTCAATTAAGTGTATATGACTATGCATAAAAAACATATTTAAAGTGCTTGAGGGTTATTTAATAATAAATATTTTTTTATTTCCCAAACTTACAATAGTTGAATCCCTATTTTTGCTTAGTGCAAGTGCTTTCAGTGATGATAAAGAATGGTTTGAATTATCTACTGGAGAAATACTATCATGCAGAGAAAAAGCATCCAAATAGTTATCAACAGAGGATTGGTATAACTATTCAAGTTTTAGATAAGCAAATCAGACAATCTAGATCAAAAGTTGTCTGTGCATTAGATTTATCTAGTGGATTTCACTAAAGATTTTCTCAATGATTAATAAATATAATAAATAGTAACAATAAATAATAAACTATTATTAGCTTCAGATCTAAACTTGAAAATTTAAGACACAATTTTAGTGTCAGAGATCAATATTGACATATTAAATATTTAATCAATAAATCTAACAGAAGATGTGTAAATGCAATAATTAAATGAAGCACACTTCTGATGCTAACTAGAGATCATGATGAAGACAATATTAGATATCCTATTAATAAATATAACAGCAGATCTTTAATGCAATAAATAAAGCACAATTTTAGTGTACCTGAGTTCAAGAAAAAGTGAATATTCAATTTTTTTAAATCAAGCTGATCTCAAATTGAGCAAAAAAGCACACCATTTCAGAGATCACCAACATATATGTTGAATATTCAATTTTTAAAAGTACAGACAAAGACTGAATCAATAAAAGCACACAGTGCAAGTGCTAGTTGACCAACAAATATTGAATATCTTAAAAAAACACATCTCAATTTGAATGAATTCAAGTTAACATTTTCATCAAATGGCTTAATGCTGAAGAATTATAGCCCAAATGCAAATAATATTTGTGCTGAACAGCACCAAATGTTCCATACTCCTTATGTAGTTTCATTAAGTGACAATTCAGTGATCTAAATTGAGTCTGGAGTTGACTGCACCAATATGATAAACAGCAACTCCACTTTATTAGCTTGGCAATATTGTTTGAGAATTGTAAAATGAAGTACTAATGTAAATTATGACTGTTGATAATTAGATAATATAATATAAGGAATATATATATATAGTTTTCCATGTAAATGTTGGGGGGAGCATTAAGAGAGGGAGTCCGTACGCGTCGACCATGGTGTGCAAAATAAAAAAATCGAGAATCTTCATACTTTGCCAAAAGATAGCATTTAGGTTCCTATTTAAAGGAAAAATATTATAAGGTTCGAAAGATTTTTATTTTAGGAGGACGGGGCCGTTTTTGGTTTTACGGCTTTTGAGATGCTTTTTACGGGTTTCTACCACCCTTCGCGAAAAAATCTCTAAAAAAATAACGAAAGCTTACAGGAACAAAATGAGTTGATAAGCTGAAAGCACAAGAATGTTTTTGTATTTGAGAAGCTAGAAGATGCAATTAATCAAAATCTAAATATTTTATAGATTTTTCAAAATTTTGAATTTTTGCATATTTTAAAAACATCAAAAATAGCCAATATTGAGGCAAGAAAAAATCAAATTGCTACATGGACTGGGCTCAATTGAATATAACCACGTTGAAGTACAACATCTCTACTTCAAATAACTGCAATAAAATTTTTGGGCTACTGAAAATTTCACCTCTGAAATCTTAAAATGTTTACAATGCTAAGGTCAAAATTGCGACACTGCCGCGTATTGCGTGACATACCTTCAGGTGCAAAATGGGGGAAATAAATCCAAATCACTGAATCTGGTCGTTCTTTTCAATAAATACAGTAAAGTACAATACCAGTGATATTTCTTTTTCCATTTTACTCAATTTGGACGAGCTTTACACTGAAATCCTTGGCTCTACTTCAATATGGTCCTAATCGAGTGACATGGCCAACCACAGGTGTTTACTATTTGAAGATAAATCCAAAAAATATTAAATGAGCTGTACACTTTTAGGGTAAGAACATAGCACGATACCATAATCAGTGTTCACAAACCCAAGATCAAACGTTAACAGCTGTTTCTGAGCCTAAAACTTGACTCGACCACAGTTCATCAAGATGGCTGGCTGTTGATGTCGTTACACACAGGAAGCCCAGTGGTCCATAATTCTCCAGAATACTGTTATTAGAACGTGTATTGTAGTTCACTAATTATACTTTAAGAAACTTACATTGTGCTCAACTTTCAATGAATATTCAGTTGAGCTCCAACAAAACGAAGAAAATAAATCTCCTAAATCCGGCTTGTTTGCAAAACATTTGTTAGGTCTGGCTGCGATATTTATATCCTAGTCAATTGAAACCCCCACCCCCAGCCCTTAGGGACAGGGCGGGGAATTAACATTCACTTAGTGTTCAATTTAGAACTTCTCCCTCGTCCTCGGGGGAAAAAATATGTTAAAACTCCGGTCACTGAGGCTCCGGTATTTCAGTTTCGACCAGTTTATAATGCAAATATATATGATTCTGATTTTGGATTTTCTCGTGCAATATGACTCCATTTCTGGTGGGCAAAAGTTTCGATTGACTCAATGACATATTTATTACTTTCAAGCCGCAAGTAAATTATGTTGATTGTGAATATTCAAGAACTGAAATCCCTACTAAGTCACTCCTTGGCTTCGCTGTTGCACCAATGATTTACATGTTACAAGAACATGTTTGAACAAGATCGGAAAGCATTGAAATGTAAGGCGCTTTTCTTCTTTCAGTTATTGTGTCGACTTCCATGTGGAAATACGTACACATGTGACGTAACATGGCAATATTCAGCCTTTTTTAGCTGTGCCTTGCTGTAGAGTTCACAAATGTTGTAACTGTCATACACAATAGGATGTGTTAGTTGACATTCTTTCAAAACGTGCGCTCGTGCAGAAGCAAAGGCTATTTCTTCTTCAACAGCTGTTTCCTTTTCGTTGTCTAAACCTGTGCGCTTCAACTTTGATGCAGTTCTTGAGAAGTATGATTGTATTTGTTGAGCGGTCAAAAATTCTTTCGCTTAATATCGACGCTGACCAGTTTCATTCTTCGCTCTTCTCATGTCTGCCGCCACTTGAGCGGGGTCAGCCTTACTGCCAGTTTCTTGTCCTATTCGAAATTTGGTGTCAAGGTAATTTGTTTGATTTTGGTTAAATCGAGAGGAACTTTTTGACTTCTTTAGTGCCCACCCTTCTGACATCAAAGTGGAATTGCATGCGCTATCAATATCAGAAACGAGCGCGGTAGCAGAGATGAAGGGCTGGTCACTGGTTCCCTCGGCTACCTTTTTTTGGTACATCAGTTTAGCTTTATCCAACAGAGTGGTTCGTTCTGGCACAAGCTTGCATTTACCGAAACTCAAATGGTTTTCTAGGAATCGATGTTTTTGGAAAGTGAGGATGCAGCCTTCAATAGGACACGAAAAAAGTGCGCTTTCTCTAACGTTATTCTCACTTGACTCTTTCTCCGGTTCCCCGTTTTCTTCTTCCTCGCTGTCTTTCTCATCTCTCTCTTCCTCTTCTTTCCCTGATTCCTCTTCTTCCTCTTCTTTATCTTCCTCTTCTTCAGCTTCCTCTTCTTCTTCTTCTCTCTCTTTCTCTTCGACGTCTACACGCTCTCCCCTCTCTGCTTTCCCTTGTTCAACTTGAACAAAGTCACCGGCTGACAAGTGCTCGTCTGAAAATTGGCAAGGGACTTTCCCTCCTTGAACTAAAAAGAAAAATTCCTATTACACACGTACTATAGTTTATGGTATTATAGTTTATTGGGCTAAATACTGTAAATAAATTTTATACTTACAATTTAATTCAGACCACTGGATAGACTTTCCTGATCCTACATCGTATGCCTTCCATACAGTGCATGAGTCAGCTGTTAGGTACAGGAAATTGTTTAAGGTGCTGATTCCTTTCCAAGCTACTGGCTTTAATACTTGTACACTTGACGCTGTTTCTACCACACAAACTCGCACACCTTTGAGGCCACCATGAGACAAAATTGCATCCTTGAGGTCTTTAGCATTAAGAACATCGTGGCCTTCATTTATAAAACGACGTATATGCGCCTTGATGGAGGCAGCTTTTCTGTCGCATGGTCCCTTGCCGCCTTGTGGGTCGCTAAAGTCTACGCGCTGGATGTTAATGCCTGTTTCTCTTAAAAGACTGCACCAAGCCAGCAGTGCAGCGCTGTGGTAACAGCCTGCGTTATCTTGTCTAAGGTACGCAGTTTTGATCTCTGGATGCTCTTTCTTAAGCTGAACCAGGGTGTGTTTGGTAAGCTGAATGACACTTTCGCTTTCTTGGTTGTTGTTTTTAACTATGTGGACAAAGGTCTGGTGCTGGATTTTGCCATCGTTTGATTTGCGAACTATTACGCTGATATGCCAGGATATCCCTCGCTTAGCAAACCAGTCCTTTTGAGCTTCTCTGAATTTTTGTGGAAGGAATTTCATCGCCCAGTCTTGAGTAATGAAAACAGCTGTCTGGTCTAGTTTGCCCAACACTTCAATGCGTGCTTTATCTTGGTTTATCGAACGTAACAGGTGAGCCTTCCACTCGTTAATGGCTTGGACAGCCTGCTTATAGCAGAACAAAAGATCGTCCCGATCCTCAGCATTTAGATCTGCAGCCAAAAGTGCAGACTGTATTTCTTCAATGGTACTCTTAATCTGGTCACAACTTAGACAACGAGTGTCATGTGCATGGTCGCAGGCAGTCTTGAAGCACTTTTCCCTCGGGTCATTTACGGAGTACGAGATACAGTGGTCAGCGACGTTGCAAGACAAGGAAACATGTACCTAAAAGAAAAGATCGTCGGTTATTGAAGCCACAAAAAACGCGTAAACCCCGAACAAATCATAGCTATAGGAAGAATGTGCAGGGGGATTGAGGCGGAAACCGCCTTTCGGGCTGCATTGACGTCTTTTTGTGTCTGACCGACTTTGCACTTCAACTTTTTCCCTCTTTTACCTTTAGCAAGCAATATAGTACAAAAGAGGAATTTTTGCGATTAAGGAATATGAAATCGTCAGAATGGACATATACATGACCTCTTTCATTATCATGTTCTATTTAACTCTCTTTCGCTATATTTTTCATTTATTAAGTTATTCTAGCTTTGATTTTTTTAAATACCTTGTAGTCGTTTTTGAGGTAGGACTTTCCTTCTTTTAAAGTTTGCTGGAGTCGTTTACCTTCCTGTCTCTCTAGTTGTGCATCAACAACAAGTTTTTCGATCAGCGATACCAGATCATCGAAAGCTTTCACTCCATCTGCAGAAAAGTAATCAAGACCTTGCAAAGATTTACGTACACTGGCTGTACATGAAGACAGTATCCTTTGCATTGTCGACTTGCTAAATGGAGTGAAGTTGGTTTCACTACAATATTGTTGATATTGCTTAATTATACGCTCAGGAATCATTGTTCGTATAACATTTGGAGTCTCCAAAAGTTTCCCATTCGAGAGTTTAAGGTACCGCTGTCCGAACGGCAAGTCTTGTACCACGTGAGGGCTTGTGATAAAACTCAAGAAGTGGTCCAACTGCGAAAGGTTAATCCGTATTCTGGGGCACTTTTTAGAATCTATGACTGCACCACGACCATGTTGTAGCGCATGATGCCTTGCCGTCTTTATTCTGTATCGAGTTATTCCAGGAATGTATTCTTGGATTGTTTTGTAGGGCGCCAGATCCGCCATGACTGATAGAATTTGCCTGTGAGTCTCCCAAGAAGCAGCATTCTGATATGCTTCTGCTAATGCCTCTAAATACATTATTTCTGGTCCAGAATCCTTTGTGCCGATTGCAGACTCCACTGTTTTAGAGCTTTTTACAGCTTCCCATAGGGCAGATACGTTCTCTGGTACGACAACTTCAAGGACAGCGACAATAGCATTGCCCGCTTTCGATACATGGACGTTCTTTGTACGGGTACTTAATTGGCTCCATGGCTTTTTTCGCAGGCTTATTTCTTCTTTTCCACTTGCTTGGAGAAATTTATTTAACAGTGTTTGTTGGTCAGCCTTTGTGTTTTTAGCTGACTCACTAGAGGTGCTACCCGTTTCTGCAGTAAAATGGCTTATATCAGAGGCAGTAGAAGCAATCGTTAGCTCTTCCATTTCTTCACATAAACTGACATGATAGCTTTCTTCATATGCACTGTCGCTAGCTTGAGCTTCCTTCAAATAATAAAAGCCAAAAAAAATAAAAAAATAAAATTGACTACTTAAGAGTAATTAAAAAAACTGATAAATAAAAAATAAATGGGATTTAGCAGTGACATCTCAACAGAGTAGCTCTTAATTCGACCACTGAAATTCCTATTGGAATTTAGAAGTTCAGTTGATTTTTGTGCGGAGGGAGGAAACTGGAGAACCCGGAGACTAAAATAAATTGGCGACCGGTCTCACCGCTACGCCATCCGTGCTTCGAAAATAGCATTTAACGACACAAACTCTTGCTAACCGAGATCTAGAGTTGTCTAGCTATTTTGAGGATACTTACCTCTTGGTTTACAAAAATGATACTTTCTTCCACGTTTTCAGTTTCTTTGGTGTTCGCAGCACTCACACCAGCTTCCTCTTGAGGCTGTTCTTCAGGAGGTTCATCAGTTGACAACTGTGGTGTGCTTCCTAGACTGAGCCGACAACGCTTGCATATAGCTGAAAGCATAACAGATCAATTAATGTATACATATATATTCGATCACGGTCACGCTTGCATGAAAAAAGTATAAGCGTACGCAACTAGAATTGTTCTTCGGCTTTCAATATTGAGAAGTAAACTGTATTTGTTTAGACTATACATATGTCAAATAAGTAAACTGGAATGCAATGGTACTCACGTGATCCAACTGGTACAAGCTTTGACGTAACTGCATGCAAGGTTTTAGAATTTCGAAGCGTTACACCTCGGTCTGCTTTTCTTTGGTGGTCTTTGTGAGGTGCCCAATCAGGAGGACAGGAGCAAAACTTTTTGTTGGAATGCCACCTTAAGCCTAACTCATCTCTATGTCTTGGGCAAATTGAAAGCTTTAAATTGTTCTCATTTATTTCAAATATTCCTGTAAGGCAACAGAAAACATATAAAAACATGTTGGGATTCCGGAATTATGGGCATGGTAATAATGGTTGCTCATAGCCATAATAAATCGAAACAAGCGTTAGACATCTACAAATCGCAGCGCACTGAAACATGTACAAAAACAAACTGTAATGTGTTATGCTGAATAGAAGTATAAAACATATAGAGCTCCACACTGGTGCTCTTGAAGAAAGCAGGTGAAGAGCCTGTTTCCGTGCAGAGTAAGTAGGAAATGCGGTGACTAGGACACACTTTGGGTAAAAAAAATAAACAAAGAAATTATCTAATTACCAAAAATTTGGGGGATACGTCACGTACGGCCAGTGGCATTTACATCATCCATCAATCAAAAAAGGGCTCGATCTGAATTTGGGGGGGGGGGGGGGGGGGGTACGAACGCTACGCCACTGTTTGTAGCAACACGCTTGTTTTTATAATTTTTATAATTGTTAGCAATTATATCAGGAATTGACTTCCAAGGCTTTTTGATTCATGTCGATTTAAATCATTCAAACTATCATTCGGCGATACACAGCGTGTATGCCTTGGACATGATTTTCGCAGTCGAAAACAATGAAGAATGGCTTACCTGCTCTTGCAAGGAGAAGTTCCGCCTCTGATGAAATCAGGGAATCGCTGGCCTTGAAAGCTTTCAAATGACCTTTAATATCTTTTGTACAAGAAGCAACTGACACACATTTGCAATTGGAAGGGTTAAACTTGCTAGATCCACACTTACTACCAACCAATTCATACAAACTACATGTCGCCATATTAGTGTAGCTATTTCTAAAACGTCAACAGTTTTTGATAATTAATGCATAACCAAGCTAGAAAAACTGCTTACGAATGGAACCCGAGCGCGGCGCGGGCTTCCTGTGTGTAACGACATCAACAGCCAGCCATCTTGATGAACTGTGGTCGAGTCAAGTTTTAGGCTCAGAAACAGCTGTTAACGTTTGATCTTGGGTTTGTGAACACTGATTATGGTATCGTGCTATGTTCTTACCCTAAAAGTGTACAGCTCATTTAATATTTTTTGGATTTATCTTCAAATAGTAAACGCCTGTGGTTGGCCATGTCACTCGATTAGGACCATATTGAAGTAGAGCCAAGGATTTCAGTGTAAAGCTCGTCCAAATTGAGTAAAATGGAAAAAGAAATATCACTGGTATTGTACTTTACTGTATTTATTGAAAAGAACGACCAGATTCAGTGATTTGGATTTATTTCCCCCATTTTGCACCTGAAGGTATGTCACGCAATACGCGGCAGTGTCGCAATTTTGACCTTAGCATTGTAAACATTTTAAGATTTCAGAGGTGAAATTTTCAGTAGCCCAAAAATTTTATTGCAGTTATTTGAAGTAGAGATGTTGTACTTCAACGTGGTTATATTCAATTGAGCCCAGTCCATGTAGCAATTTGATTTTTTCTTGCCTCAATATTGGCTATTTTTGATGTTTTTAAAATATGCAAAAATTCAAAATTTTGAAAAATCTATAAAATATTTAGATTTTGATTAATTGCATCTTCTAGCTTCTCAAATACAAAAACATTCTTGTGCTTTCAGCTTATCAACTCATTTTGTTCCTGTAAGCTTTCGTTATTTTTTTAGAGATTTTTTCGCGAAGGGTGGTAGAAACCCGTAAAAAGCATCTCAAAAGCCGTAAAACCAAAAACGGCCCCGTCCTCCTAAAATAAAAATCTTTCGAACCTTATAATATTTTTCCTTTAAATAGGAACCTAAATGCTATCTTTTGGCAAAGTATGAAGATTCTCGATTTTTTTATTTTGCACACCATGGTCGACGCGTACGGACCCCCTCTCTTAAGTCTCTGCTAAGCAATGTCATAACTGAACCATCCCTTCCTTTAAATCAATGATATTTTTTTTAGAAATCTGTCAAATCTCAGAATATATTGATGCGAATACTGGATTTCCCATGACAAAAGAATAATCTTGTTCCTTATAATAAAAACACTGCCATATTATTTTGAACAGAATGCCGGTGATATATTTTATTAAAAAGACTACTAGTGACAAATATAGCTGTGCATACAAAGCTGTAGGGCAAAAATATCAATGTGTTAGGATACAATCATTGTATTTTAAAGCATCACTTTACATTTCTCAACACTTAATTCTATTCTCCTTCTTAGTTCATGTAGACAAAATCTGCATTTGGAATCATCTTCATTCTTTGGATAGCCACAGTAACAAAATGATGGTTTTTGAACACGTTTGGAAATATAATTCTCACTTGAATGGCTAACCCTGGTGATGTTGTATCCCCTTTCTCGTAGCCATATTAAGGAGATATACTCATGACAAAACACTTGTTCCCATCTGTTATCATAAACAGTATTCTTGCTGTATTTTGCTATAAAGACATGCTTGGCCTCCCTCCCCTCCATCGAATTAAGTCCTAGTCCAAACCCATACTTAGCAAACATTTGTTCAGCATGAACTGGTACAATGTTCCCAAGATGCCATGCAGTTTGATTGGGTTGAAAAAAAAGAGCAAAAGCTCTATAATACCTGGCAGAAATATCTTTAAGTTCAGTTATTTCGTCTGTTGTGAAATTCACCCTACTGAAAATAGAAACAGCATCTCTTAAACACAGGCAAAGATAAGCAAGTTTATGTATGGTGGTCGTTTGCCTCATATTTTCACAGCATGCTTCTGCAACTTCAATCAGATACATAAAATTATGCACAAAAAGTCTTGAATCTTTGCCGGTGAATCGATAGTCAACATTTTTACCAGTGCCTTTGAACCAAGACACTATTTTCTTAGCCAACCTTTTTAGATGGCACTTTTTCTTCAGGGCATCAATGTATTTAAATAATGGGCAGGTCCTTGTAACCTGTGAGTAGGAACTAAATGAATAGGTTAATTTAGAGTACTCTATAACTTTATTCAACAACATACGGTGGGCTAGGGCACAGGCATTGTTCTTAAGGTGTAAAGGCTCAATATGAGCTCTGTCAATTATTTCCCCAAGTAGTGGAACAAATTCTTGTCGACTTTTTTTCTCAGCTATGAAAGATGTTATCTTACCTCTCTTTGTTGTAGGTGCAAGTTTCTGCTTCTCTAGTTTCTTTTTCAGACTTTCAACTTCCTTTACGACATCAAGTCGTTTCTTGTAATTCCAGGGCTTCCAAGTATTTCCTTGCTGACTTCCAAAAGTACCAGAAGCATTAGTAAGGTCATTGTCAGAGACATCTGCGAAGGATGAAAAGTACTTGGCACTGTTGGAAAGTTCGCCTGATAAAAATGCCAACATCTTCATGTCGTTCGGTAATTCTGAAAAAACAAACTTTGCATTTACTGTACCAGATTCACATTCCACAGAAAAAGAATGAGATTCCATAAACTTAATGTCAACCAAAATATTCTTGACAAATCTGACAACTGGGGTGGAAGTTTCAGAGCAATTTGCCCCAAACACAAGGAAGTTTTCATTGCTGCTTAAGATGCCTTTCCCAATATTAAGCAAACCACACAACCATGCAAATGAAGTGTCGTCCTTACCGAAAGGAGCACCATCTCCTCCGATTGTTACATGGAAAGTATGACTTTCATTGTTAAAATAATTGAGGTCATAAATACCTGTATCAAGATAAAACTTGACTAACCTCGGTAGTAACTCTTTGATATCTCGGTAACAACCGTCTACTTTTTGGTCTTCTTCCATGCCATAACACAGTGTTTCACGAACACTTTAAAGCTTTCCGATGTCAATTGATTTTACATAAGGCATAAGCTTATTATAAGGAACAAGCCTAAGTACAGGGCAGTCAGACACTGTTATGCGCAAAGATTTAGTTTTCCCTCCCTTTTTCTCTTTCTTTTTACCATAGCATGAGGCCTTATAAACTGCTCTGTATTTCTTTTTACCCATAACCCCTGCACTATAGTATGTAGCAATACGTCTTATCATATTGACATCTGAGGACTCAAACAACTTTGCTTTTTCTTTGTAAATAGATGGTATAACTTTCTTACTTATTTTGTTGCTACTACTTATAACCTTTTTAATTAATTTGGGATTGCCTTTCTTGTCAACTGCATCCAACAGCCCAATCACAGCCCCTTCTCCTCCTCCATGAATCTCTACGGCTGCTCCATATGTTTCTGCATTCCTGCGCCTTCTTGTGTCGGTTGATAGTTTTATTCTTCCATCCTCAAATGTGGTTGGATTTCTTGACCGTGCATCAACAGCCTTGCTGGGTAAATATTTTGCCTTCTTTTCTGGTGGTCCATTTAACTCATCTATAATTTCTCCCACCTCTTCTATTTCTTTGACTAAACTATCTGCCTATCAAAAATAAATACATACTACTTTGCTTAAAACTGAGGAGGCATTACCCATAAACATACACACCCAAGGATCACTGAATTGATAAAGATGCCTCAGAGATGGAGAGTAGAAGCTGAAAGGGATTTTAAAATTTGTTGTCACAACCCAGAGCCTTGAAAAGTATTACAAGAGCTATCAACTTACTTTGCTTTTCATTCGACCAAGCTTTATTTCATCTTTCCTCACGATTGCCCTGGTTTTGATGGCTTGTGATGTTAAAGAAGCTAATTCAAGTCTGGCAATCTGTTTAAAAATATAATTATGTAAGCTTAAGCTTAAGTGATCAGCTAAACATGTGCAATGACAATACAATATCAACAACACATTATATTTCAGCTATTGCTTGAATAAATAAATAAACTCTTACCTCTAGTTCTCTTTTCCTGGTGCTTATTTCATTTCTGCATGCACCTAAGGAGTTGTTTCTTTCAACTAACTCTTCTTGAAGTATTTTCCTCTGCTTCATAAACTGACCCACAGCAAATATCTTAGATTTCTTTTTTGATTGTGGCATGTCACATCTTGATTATATCATCCTTTTTCTTAAGTTAAGAGTGGATTCCATTAACAGTGAGCCAGGTAAAGCAAAGTGATTCCTGTTGAGCACAACCATAAGCATTCCATTCTCCAAAGTGGAAGCCGATAGTGAGCTGTCCTTTCATCAATCGATAAGATAAACTAAAGTCTTTCTTTTCTTCGTCTGATCAGAAACATTCTCCTTCTAACTAAAATTACTTCAGTAAATGGTAAATAATACAAGCTGGTCCAGTGTAACGTTTTTGAAGCAAGTCATATTCCTGTATCCTTAGTTGAAGATCCAGATGGAAGGAAAACCACGTTGCGGTCCTTCGTTCAAATGACAGTCAAATAATTGCCAAAAAACCTTGGAAATCCGATAATTATTGGAAAACAAAAAAGATACAGATTGAAATGGATATACAAAGAACAGAGTAGTAAATAAAGTTTTATCCGAAAGGTAATATCTTTGAACTAGTTTGGAAGAATGTAGAGCGAAGTTTTACAAGTCACTCAAGACACGCCGCCATTTTGACAGAAGTGAATTTGTAAACAAGGGGCGAATTATTATGCAAACACAGCCATATTTGGCATCTATGGGTAGCTTTGTCTTTGTGTCTTCCGATGACGTATTTTCATTGACAAAAATTTCCCCTGCGGAGCCCTACTGAAGCATTTTTTGACTCTAATTTTTATTCAACAACAATGGCCTAAAAATCTAGGCACTAGTCACCAAGAAACAACGCGCGGCCAATATGGCGGATATGTACACTGAACTTGCTTGATTTCGAGCCATTCGTGCCCAGCGTGAAAGGTGTTTTTTGCTGAAAATTTTTTTTTGGCTGAGAATTTTCTTTTGCCGATAACACGACGTTTTCACTGCTAAAAGCACATTTTGGGCGCGAACAGCACATTTGTGGTGAGAAAAAGAGTGTTTTGCTGAGAAAAAAGCATTTTGGCTGAAAAAAGGTCATTTTAACCCCAACAATGAGGTTTTTTGCTGATGGGATGACTTTTTTGCCAAAAACACGACATTATTGCTGATGAAAACAACGTATTTGCTGAAAACACGACGTTTTGGCTGATAAAATGAAGTTTTTGGTGAGAAAATGAGATTTTTGGTGAAAAAAGGTGTTTTTGGCTGAACATTTTTTTTTGGCTGAGAATTTTCTTTTGCCGATAACACGACGTTTTCACTGCTAAAAGCACATTTTGGGCGCGAACAGCACATTTGTGGTGAGAAAAAGAGTGTTTTGCTGAGAAAAAAGCATTTTTGCTGAAAAAAGGTCATTTTAACCCTAACAATGAGGTTTTTTGCTGATGGGATGACTTTTTTGCCAAAAACACGACATTATTGCTGATGAAAACAACGTATTGGCTGAAAACACGACGTTTTGGCTGATCAAATGAAGTTTTTGGTGAGAAAATGAGATTTTTGGTGAAAAAAGGTGTTTTTGGCTGAACATTTTTTTTGGCTGAGAATTTTGTTTTGCCGATAACACGACGTTTTCACTGCTAAAAGCACATTTTGGGCGCGAACAGGACATTTGTGGTGAGAAAAAGAGTGTTTTGCTGAGAAAAAAGCATTTTGGCTGAAAAAAGGTCATTTTAACCCTAACAATGAGGTTTTTTGCTGATGGGATGACTTTTTTGCCAAAAACACGACATTATTGCTGATGAAAACAACGTATTGGCTGAAAACACGACGTTTTGGCTGATAAAATGAAGTTTTTGGTGAGAAAATGAGATTTTTGGTGAAAAAAGGTGTTTTTGGCTGAACATTTTTTTTTGGCTGAGAATTTTCTTTTGCCGATAACACGACGTTTTCACTGCTAAAAGCACATTTTGGGCGCGAACAGCACATTTGTGGTGAGAAAAAGAGTGTTTTGCTGAGAAAAAAGCATTTTGGCTGAAAAAAGGTCATTTTAACCCTAACAATGAGGTTTTTTGCTGATGGGATGACTTTTTTGCCAAAAACACGACATTATTGCTGATGAAAACAACGTATTGGCTGAAAACACGACGTTTTGGCTGATAAAATGAAGTTTTTGGTGAGAAAATGAGATTTTTGGTGAAAAAAGGTGTTTTTGGCTGAACATTTTTTTTTGGCTGAGAATTTTCTTTTGCCGATAACACGACGTTTTCACTGCTAAAAGCACATTTTGGGCGCGAACAGCACATTTGTGGTGAGAAAAAGAGTGTTTTGCTGAGAAAAAAGCATTTTGGCTGAAAAAAGGTCATTTTAACCCTAACAATGAGGTTTTTTGCTGATGGGATGACTTTTTTGCCAAAAACACGACATTATTGCTGATGAAAACAACGTATTGGCTGAAAACACGACGTTTTGGCTGATACAATGAAGTTTTTGGTGAGAAAATGAGATTTTTGGTGAAAAAAGGTGTTTTTGGCTGAACATTTTTTTTTGGCTGAGAATTTTCTTTTGCCGATAACACGACGTTTTCACTGCTAAAAGCACATTTTGGGCGCGAACAGCACATTTGTGGTGAGAAAAAGAGTGTTTTGCTGAGAAAAAAGCATTTTTGCTGAAAAAAGGTCATTTTAACCCTAACAATGAGGTTTTTTGCTGATGGGATGACTTTTTTGCCAAAAACACGACATTATTGCTGATGAAAACAACGTATTGGCTGAAAACACGACGTTTTGGCTGATAAAATGAAGTTTTTGGTGAGAAAATGAGATTTTTGGTGAAAAAAGGTGTTTTTGGCTGAACATTTTTTTTTGGCTGAGAATTTTCTTTTGCCGATAACACGACGTTTTCACTGCTAAAAGCACATTTTGGGCGCGAACAGCACATTTGTGGTGAGAAAAAGAGTGTTTTGCTGAGAAAAAAGCATTTTTGCTGAAAAAAGGTCATTTTAACCCTAACAATGAGGTTTTTTGCTGATGGGATGACTTTTTTGCCAAAAACACGACATTATTGCTGATGAAAACAACGTATTGGCTGAAAACACGACGTTTTGGCTGATAAAATGAAGTTTTTGGTGAGAAAATGAGATTTTTGGTGAAAAAAGGTGTTTTTGGCTGAACATTTTTTTTTGGCTGAGAATTTTCTTTTGCCGATAACACGACGTTTTCACTGCTAAAAGCACATTTTGGGCGCGAACAGCACATTTGTGGTGAGAAAAAGAGTGTTTTGCTGAGAAAAAAGCATTTTTGCTGAAAAAAGGTCATTTTAACCCTAACAATGAGGTTTTTTGCTGATGGGATGACTTTTTTGCCAAAAACACGACATTATTGCTGATGAAAACAACGTATTGGCTGAAAACACGACGTTTTGGCTGATAAAATGAAGTTTTTGGTGAGAAAATGAGATTTTTGGTGAAAAAATGTGTTTTTGGCTGAGAATTTTCTTTTGCCGATAACACGACGTTTTCACTGCTAAAAGCACATTTTGGGCGCGAACAGCACATTTGTGGTGAGAAAAAGAGTGTTTTGCTGAGAAAAAAGCATTTTGGCTGAAAAAAGGTCATTTTAACCCTAACAATGAGGTTTTTTGCTGATGGGATGACTTTTTTGCCAAAAACACGACATTATTGCTGATGAAAACAACGTATTGGCTGAAAACACGACGTTTTGGCTGATAAAATGAAGTTTTTGGTGAGAAAATGAGATTTTTGGTGAAAAAAGGTGTTTTTGGCTGAACATTTTTTTTTGGCTGAGAATTTTCTTTTGCCGATAACACGACGTTTTCACTGCTAAAAGCACATTTTGGGCGCGAACAGCACATTTGTGGTGAGAAAAAGAGTGTTTTGCTGAGAAAAAAACATTTTGGCTGAAAAAAGGTCATTTTAACCCTAACAATGAGGTTTTTTGCTGATGGGATGACTTTTTTGCCAAAAACACGACATTATTTCTGATGAAAACAACGTATTGGCTGAAAACACGACGTTTTGGCTGATAAAATGAAGTTTTTGGTGAGAAAATGAGATTTTTGGTGAAAAAAGGTGTTTTTGGCTGAACATTTTTTTTTGGCTGAGAATTTTCTTTTGCCGATAACACGACGTTTTCACTGCTAAAAGCACATTTTGGGCGCGAACAGCACATTTGTGGTGAGAAAAAGAGTGTTTTGCTGAGAAAAAAACATTTTGGCTGAAAAAAGGTCATTTTAACCCTAACAATGAGGTTTTTTGCTGATGGGATGACTTTTTTGCCAAAAACACGACATTATTTCTGATGAAAACAACGTATTGGCTGAAAACACGACGTTTTGGCTGATAAAATGAAGTTTTTGGTGAGAAAATGAGATTTTTGGTGAAAAAAGGTGTTTTTGGCTGAACATTTTTTTTTGGCTGAGAATTTTCTTTTGCCGATAACACGACGTTTTCACTGCTAAAAGCACATTTTGGGCGCGAACAGCACATTTGTGGTGAGAAAAAGAGTGTTTTGCTGAGAAAAAAGCATTTTGGCTGAAAAAAGGTCATTTTAACCCTAACAATGAGGTTTTTTGCTGATGGGATGACTTTTTTGCCAAAAACACGACATTATTTCTGATGAAAACAACGTATTGGCTGAAAACACGACGTTTTGGCTGATAAAATGAAGTTTTTGGTGAGAAAATGAGATTTTTGGTGAAAAAAGGTGTTTTTGGCTGAACATTTTTTTTTGGCTGAGGTTTTTTCTTTTGCCGATAACACGACGTTTTCACTGCTAAAAGCACATTTTGGGCGCGAACAGCACATTTGTGGTGAGAAAAAGAGTGTTTTGCTGAGAAAAAAGCATTTTGGCTGAAAAAAGGTCATTTTAACCCTAACAATGAGGTTTTTTGCTGATGGGATGACTTTTTTGCCAAAAACACGACATTATTGCTGATGAAAACAACGTATTGGCTGAAAACACGACGTTTTGGCTGATAAAATGAAGTTTTTGGTGAGAAAATGAGATTTTTAGTTAAAAAAGGTGTTTTTGGCTGAACATTTTTTTTTGGCTGAGAATTTTCTTTTGCCGATAACACGACGTTTTCACTGCTAAAAGCACATTTTGGGCGCGAACAGCACATTTGTGGTGAGAAAAAGAGTGTTTTGCTGAGAAAAAAGCATTTTGGCTGAAAAAAGGTCATTTTAACCCTAACAATGAGGTTTTTTGCTGATGGGATGACTTTTTTGCCAAAAACACGACATTATTGCTGATGAAAACAACGTATTGGCTGAAAACACGACGTTTTGGCTGATAAAATGAAGTTTTTGGTGAGAAAATGAGATTTTTAGTTAAAAAAGGTGTTTTTGGCTGAACATTTTTTTTTGGCTGAGAATTTTCTTTTGCCGATAACACGACGTTTTCACTGCTAAAAGCACATTTTGGGCGCGAACAGCACATTTGTGGTGAGAAAAAGAGTGTTTTGCTGAGAAAAAAGCATTTTTGCTGAAAAAAGGTCATTTTAACCCTAACAATGAGGTTTTTTGCTGATGGGATGACTTTTTTGCCAAAAACACGACATTATTGCTGATGAAAACAACGTATTGGCTGAAAACACGACGTTTTGGCTGATAAAATGAAGTTTTTGGTGAGAAAATGAGATTTTTGGTGAAAAAAGGTGTTTTTGGCTGAACATTTTTTTTTGGCTGAGAATTTTCTTTTGCCGATAACGCGACGTTTTCACTGCTAAAAGCACATTTTGGGCGCGAACAGCACATTTGTGGTGAGAAAAAGAGTGTTTTGCTGAGAAAAAAGCATTTTGGCTGAAAAAAGGTCATTTTAACCCTAACAATGAGGTTTTTTGCTGATGGGATGACTTTTTTACCAAAAATACGACATTATTGCTGATGAAAAAAACGTATTGGCTGAAAACACGACGTTTTGGCTGATAAAATGAAGTTTTTGGTGAGAAAATGAGATTTTTGGTGAAAAAAGGTGTTTTTGGCTGAACATTTTTTTTTTGGCTGAGAATTTTCTTTTGCCGATAACGCGACGTTTTCACTGCTAAAAGCACATTTTGGGCGCGAACAGCACATTTGTGGTGAGAAAAAGAGTGTTTTGCTGAGAAAAAAGCATTTTGGCTGAAAAAAGGTCATTTTAACCCTAACAATGAGGTTTTTTGCTGATGGGATGACTTTTTTGCCAAAAACACGACATTATTGCTGATGAAAACAACGTATTGGCTGAAAACACGACGTTTTGGCTGATAAAATGAAGTTTTTGGTGAGAAAATGAGATTTTTGGTGAAAAAAGGTGTTTTTGGCTGAACATTTTTTTTTTGGCTGAGAATTTTCTTTTGCCGATAACACGACGTTTTCAATGCTAAAAGCACATTTTGGGCGCGAACAGCACATTTGTGGTGAGAAAAAGAGTGTTTTGCTGAGAAAAAAGCATTTTGGCTGAAAAAAGGTCATTTTAACCCTAACAATGAGGTTTTTTGCTGATGGGATGACTTTTTTGCCAAAAACACGACATTATTTCTGATGAAAACAACGTATTGGCTGAAAACACGACGTTTTGGCTGATAAAATGAAGTTTTTGGTGAGAAAATGAGATTTTTGGTGAAAAAAGGTGTTTTTGGCTGAACATTTTTTTTTGGCTGAGAATTTTCTTTTGCCGATAACACGACGTTTTCACTGCTAAAAGCACATTTTGGGCGCGAACAGCACATTTGTGGTGAGAAAAAGAGTGTTTTGCTGAGAAAAAAGCATTTTGGCTGAAAAAAGGTCATTTTAACCCTAACAATGAGGTTTTTTGCTGATGGGATGACTTTTTTGCCAAAAACACGACATTATTGCTGATGAAAACAACGTATTGGCTGAAAACACGACGTTTTGGCTGATAAAATGAAGTTTTTGGTGAGAAAATGAGATTTTTGGTGAAAAAAGGTGTTTTTGGCTGAACATTTTTTTTTGGCTGAGAATTTTCTTTTGCCGATAACGCGACGTTTTCACTGCTAAAAGCACATTTTGGGCGCGAACAGCACATTTGTGGTGAGAAAAAGAGTGTTTTGCTGAGAAAAAAGCATTTTGGCTGAAAAAAGGTCATTTTAACCCTAACAATGAGGTTTTTTGCTGATGGGATGACTTTTTTGCCAAAAACACGACATTATTGCTGATGAAAACAAGGTATTGGCTGAAAACACGACGTTTTGGCTGATAAAATGAAGTTTTGGGTGAGAAAATGAGATTTTTGGTGAAAAAAGGTGTTTTTTGCTGAACATTTTTTTTTGGCTGAGAATTTTCTTTTGCCGATAACACGACGTTTTCACTGCTAAAAGCACATTTTGGGCGCGAACAGCACATTTGTGGTGAGAAAAAGAGTGTTTTGCTGAGAAAAAAGCATTTTGGCTGAAAAAAGGTCATTTTAACCCTAACAATGAGGTTTTTTGCTGATGGGATGACTTTTTTTGCCAAAAACACGACATTATTGCTGATGAAAACAACGTATTGGCTGAAAACACGACGTTTTGGCTGATAAAATGAAGTTTTTGGTGAGAAAATGAGATTTTTGGTGAAAAAAGGTGTTTTTGGCTGAACATTTTTTTTTGGCTGAGAATTTTCTTTTGCCGATAACGCGACGTTTTCACTGCTAAAAGCACATTTTGGGCGCGAACAGCACATTTGTGGTGAGAAAAAGAGTGTTTTGCTGAGAAAAAAGCATTTTGGCTGAAAAAAGGTCATTTTAACCCTAACAATGAGGTTTTTTGCTGATGGGATGACTTTTTTGCCAAAAACACGACATTATTGCTGATGAAAACAAGGTATTGGCTGAAAACACGACGTTTTGGCTGATAAAATGAAGTTTTTGGTGAGAAAATGAGATTTTTGGTGAAAAAAGGTGTTTTTGGCTGAACATTTTTTTTTGGCTGAGAATTTTCTTTTGCCGATAACACGACGTTTTCACTGCTAAAAGCACATTTTGGGCGCGAACAGCACATTTGTGGTGAGAAAAAGAGTGTTTTGCTGAGAAAAAAGCATTTTGGCTGAAAAAAGGTCATTTTAACCCTAACAATGAGGTTTTTTTGCTGATGGGATGACTTTTTTGCCAAAAACACGACATTATTGCTGATGAAAACAACGTATTGGCTGAAAACACGACGTTTTGGCTGATAAAATGAAGTTTTTGGTGAGAAAATGAGATTTTTGGTGAAAAAAGGTGTTTTTGGCTGAACATTTTTTTTTGGCTGAGAATTTTCTTTTGCCGATAACACGACGTTTTCACTGCTAAAAGCACATTTTGGGCGCGAACAGCACATTTGTGGTGAGAAAAAGAGTGTTTTGCTGAGAAAAAAGCATTTTTGCTGAAAAAGGTCATTTTAACCCTAACAATGAGGTTTTTTGCTGATGGGATGACTTTTTTGCCAAAAACACGACATTATTGCTGATGAAAACAACGTATTGGCTGAAAACACGACGTTTTGGCTGATAAAATGAAGTTTTTGGTGAGAAAATGAGATTTTTGGTGAAAAAAGGTGTTTTTGGCTGAACATTTTTTTTTGGCTGAGAATTTTCTTTTGCCGATAACACGACGTTTTCACTGCTAAAAGCACATTTTGGGCGCGAACAGCACATTTGTGGTGAGAAAAAGAGTGTTTTGCTGAGAAAAAAGCATTTTGGCTGAAAAAAGGTCATTTTAACCCTAACAATGAGGTTTTTTGCTGATGGGATGACTTTTTTGCCAAAAACACGACATTATTGCTGATGAAAACAACGTATTGGCTGAAAACACGACGTTTTGGCTGATAAAATGAAGTTTTTGGTGAGAAAATGAGATTTTTGGTGAAAAAAGGTGTTTTTGGCTGAACATTTTTTTTTGGCTGAGAATTTTCTTTTGCCGATAACACGACGTTTTCACTGCTAAAAGCACATTTTGGGCGCGAACAGCACATTTGTGGTGAGAAAAAGAGTGTTTTGCTGAGAGAAAAGCATTTTTGCTGAAAAAAGGTCATTTTAACCCTAACAATGAGGTTTTTTGCTGATGGGATGACTTTTTTGCCAAAAACACGACATTATTGCTGATGAAAACAACGTATTGGCTGAAAACACGACGTTTTGGCTGATAAAATGAAGTTTTTGGTGAGAAAATGAGATTTTTGGTGAAAAAAGGTGTTTTTGGCTGAACATTTTTTTTTGGCTGAGAATTTTCTTTTGCCGATAACACGACGTTTTCACTGCTAAAAGCACATTTTGGGCGCGAACAGCACATTTGTGGTGAGAAAAAGAGTGTTTTGCTGAGAAAAAAGCATTTTGGCTGAAAAAAGGTCATTTTAACCCTAACAATGAGGTTTTTTGCTGATGGGATGACTTTTTTGCCAAAAACACGACATTATTGCTGATGAAAACAACGTATTGGCTGAAAACACGACGTTTTGGCTGATAAAATGAAGTTTTTGGTGAGAAAATGAGATTTTTGGTGAAAAAAGGTGTTTTTGGCTGAACATTTTTTTTTGGCTGAGAATTTTCTTTTGCCGATAACACGACGTTTTCACTGCTAAAAGCACATTTTGGGCGCGAACAGCACATTTGTGGTGAGAAAAAGAGTGTTTTGCTGAGAAAAAAGCATTTTGGCTGAAAAAAGGTCATTTTAACCCTAACAATGAGGTTTTTTGCTGATGGGATGACTTTTTTGCCAAAAACACGACATTATTGCTGATGAAAACAACGTATTGGCTGAAAACACGACGTTTTGGCTGATAAAATGAAGTTTTTGGTGAGAAAATGAGATTTTTGGTGAAAAAAGGTGTTTTTGGCTGAACATTTTTTTTTGGCTGAGAATTTTCTTTTGCCGATAACACGACGTTTTCACTGCTAAAAGCACATTTTGGGCGCGAACAGCACATTTGTGGTGAGAAAAAGAGTGTTTTGCTGAGAAAAAAGCATTTTTGCTGAAAAAAGGTCATTTTAACCCTAACAATGAGGTTTTTTGCTGATGGGATGACTTTTTTGCCAAAAACACGACATTATTGCTGATGAAAACAACGTATTGGCTGAAAACACGACGTTTTGGCTGATAAAATGAAGTTTTTGGTGAGAAAATGAGATTTTTGGTGAAAAAAGGTGTTTTTGGCTGAACATTTTTTTTTGGCTGAGAATTTTCTTTAGCCGATAACACGACGTTTTCACTGCTAAAAGCACATTTTGGGCGCAAACAGCACATTTGTGGTGAGAAAAAGAGTGTTTTGCTGAGAAAAAAGCATTTTGGCTGAAAAAAGGTCATTTTAACCCTAACAATGAGGTTTTTTGCTGATGGGATGACTTTTTTGCCAAAAACACGACATTATTGCTGATGAAAACAACGTATTGGCAGAAAACACGACGTTTTGGCTGATAAAATGAAGTTTTTGGTGAGAAAATGAGATTTTTGGTGAAAAAAGGTGTTTTTGGCTGAACATTTTTTTTTGGCTGAGAATTTTCTTTTGCCGATAACACGACGTTTTTACTGCTAAAAGCACATTTTGGGCGCGAACAGCACATTTGTGGTGAGAAAAGGAGTGTTTTGCTGAGAAAAAAGCACGACGTTTTGGCTGATAAAATGAAGTTTTTGGTGAGAAAATGAGATTTTTGGTGAAAAAAGGTGTTTTTGGCTGAACATTTTTTTTTGGCTGAGAATTTTCTTTTGCCGATAACACGACGTTTTTACTGCTAAAAGCACATTTTGGGCGCGAACAGCACATTTGTGGTGAGAAAAAGAGTGTTTTGCTGAGAGAAAAGCATTTTTGCTGAAAAAAGGTCATTTTAACCCTAACAATGAGGTTTTTTGCTGATGGGATGACTTTTTTGCCAAAAACACGACATTATTGCTGATGAAAACAACGTATTGGCTGAAAACACGACGTTTTGGCTGATAAAATGAAGTTTTTGGTGAGAAAATGAGATTTTTGGTGAAAAAAGGTGTTTTTGGCTGAACATTTTTTTTTGGCTGAGAATTTTCTTTTGCCGATAACACGACGTTTTCACTGCTAAAAGCACATTTTGGGCGCGAACAGCACATTTGTGGTGAGAAAAAGAGTGTTTTGCTGAGAAAAAAGCATTTTGGCTGAAAAAAGGTCATTTTAACCCTAACAATGAGGTTTTTTGCTGATGGGATGACTTTTTTGCCAAAAACACGACATTATTGCTGATGAAAACAACGTATTGGCTGAAAACACGACGTTTTGGCTGATAAAATGAAGTTTTTGGTGAGAAAATGAGATTTTTGGTGAAAAAAGGTGTTTTTGGCTGAACATTTTTTTTTGGCTGAGAATTTTCTTTTGCCGATAACACGACGTTTTCACTGCTAAAAGCACATTTTGGGCGCGAACAGCACATTTGTGGTGAGAAAAAGAGTGTTTTGCTGAGAAAAAAGCATTTTGGCTGAAAAAAGGTCATTTTAACCCTAACAATGAGGTTTTTTGCTGATGGGATGACTTTTTTGCCAAAAACACGACATTATTGCTGATGAAAACAACGTATTGGCTGAAAACACGACGTTTTGGCTGATAAAATGAAGTTTTTGGTGAGAAAATGAGATTTTTGGTGAAAAAAGGTGTTTTTGGCTGAACATTTTTTTTTGGCTGAGAATTTTCTTTTGCCGATAACACGACGTTTTCACTGCTAAAAGCACATTTTGGGCGCGAACAGCACATTTGTGGTGAGAAAAAGAGTGTTTTGCTGAGAAAAAAGCATTTTTGCTGAAAAAAGGTCATTTTAACCCTAACAATGAGGTTTTTTGCTGATGGGATGACTTTTTTGCCAAAAACACGACATTATTGCTGATGAAAACAACGTATTGGCTGAAAACACGACGTTTTGGCTGATAAAATGAAGTTTTTGGTGAGAAAATGAGATTTTTGGTGAAAAAAGGTGTTTTTGGCTGAACATTTTTTTTTGGCTGAGAATTTTCTTTAGCCGATAACACGACGTTTTCACTGCTAAAAGCACATTTTGGGCGCGAACAGCACATTTGTGGTGAGAAAAAGAGTGTTTTGCTGAGAAAAAAGCATTTTGGCTGAAAAAAGGTCATTTTAACCCTAACAATGAGGTTTTTTGCTGATGGGATGACTTTTTTGCCAAAAACACGACATTATTGCTGATGAAAACAACGTATTGGCTGAAAACACGACGTTTTGGCTGATAAAATGAAGTTTTTGGTGAGAAAATGAGATTTTTGGTGAAAAAAGGTGTTTTTGGCTGAACATTTTTTTTTGGCTGAGAATTTTCTTTTGCCGATAACACGACGTTTTTACTGCTAAAAGCACATTTTGGGCGCGAACAGCACATTTGTGGTGAGAAAAAGAGTGTTTTGCTGAGAAAAAAGCACGACGTTTTGGCTGATAAAATGAAGTTTTTGGTGAGAAAATGAGATTTTTGGTGAAAAAAGGTGTTTTTGGCTGAACATTTTTTTTTGGCTGAGAATTTTCTTTTGCCGATAACACGACGTTTTCACTGCTAAAAGCACATTTTGGGCGCGAACAGCACATTTGTGGTGAGAAAAAGAGTGTTTTGCTGAGAAAAAAGCATTTTGGCTGAAAAAAGGTCATTTTAACCCTAACAATTAGGTTTTTTGCTGATGGGATGACTTTTTTGCCAAAAACACGACATTATTGCTGATGAAAACAACGTATTGGCTGAAAACACGACGTTTTGGCTGATAAAATGAAGTTTTTGGTGAGAAAATGAGATTTTTGGTGAAAAAAGGTGTTTTTGGCTGAACATTTTTTTTTGTTGAGAATTTTCTTTTGCCGATAACACGACGTTTTCACTGCTAAAAGCACATTTTGGGCGCGAACAGCACATTTGTGGTGAGAAAAAGAGTGTTTTGCTGAGAAAAAAGCATTTTGGCTGAAAAAAGGTCATTTTAACCCTAACAATTAGGTTTTTTGCTGATGGGATGACTTTTTTGCCAAAAACACGACATTATTGCTGATGAAAACAACGTATTGGCTGAAAACACGACGTTTTGGCTGATAAAATGAAGTTTTTGGTGAGAAAATGAGATTTTTGGTGAAAAAAGGTGTTTTTGGCTGAACATTTTTTTTTGGCTGAGAATTTTCTTTTGCCGATAACACGACGTTTTCACTGCTAAAAGCACATTTTGGGCGCGAACAGCACATTTGTGGTGAGAAAAAGAGTGTTTTGCTGAGAAAAAAGCATTTTGGCTGAAAAAAGGTCATTTTAACCCTAACAATGAGGTTTTTTGCTGATGGGATGACTTTTTTGCCAAAAACACGACATTATTGCTGATGAAAACAACGTATTGGCTGAAAACACGACGTTTTGGCTGATAAAATGAAGTTTTTGGTGAGAAAATGAGATTTTTGGTGAAAAAAGGTGTTTTTGGCTGAACATTTTTTTTGGCTGAGAATTTTCTTTTGCCGATAACACGACGTTTTCACTGCTAAAAGCACATTTTGGGCGCGAACAGCACATTTGTGGTGAGAAAAAGAGTGTTTTGCTGAGAAAAAAGCATTTTTGCTGAAAAAAGGTCATTTTAACCCTAACAATGAGGTTTTTTGCTGATGGGATGACTTTTTTGCCAAAAACACGACATTATTGCTGATGAAAACAACGTATTGGCTGAAAACACGACGTTTTGGCTGATAAAATGAAGTTTTTGGTGAGAAAATGAGATTTTTGGTGAAAAAAGGTGTTTTTGGCTGAACATTTTTTTTTGGCTGAGAATTTTCTTTTGCCGATAACGCGACGTTTTCACTGCTAAAAGCACATTTTGGGCGCGAACAGCACATTTGTGGTGAGAAAAAGAGTGTTTTGCTGAGAAAAAAGCATTTTGGCTGAAAAAAGGTCATTTTAACCCTAACAATGAGGTTTTTTGCTGATGGGATGACTTTTTTGCCAAAAACACGACATTATTGCTGATGAAAACAACGTATTGGCTGAAAACACGACGTTTTGGCTGATAAAATGAAGTTTTTGGTGAGAAAATGAGATTTTTGGTGAAAAAAGGTGTTTTTGGCTGAACATTTTTTTTGGCTGAGAATTTTCTTTTGCCGATAACACGACGTTTTCACTGCTAAAAGCACATTTTGGGCGCGAACAGCACATTTGTGGTGAGAAAAAGAGTGTTTTGCTGAGAAAAAAGCATTTTTGCTGAAAAAAGGTCATTTTAACCCTAACAATGAGGTTTTTTGCTGATGGGATGACTTTTTTGCCAAAAACACGACATTATTGCTGATGAAAACAACGTATTGGCTGAAAACACGACGTTTTGGCTGATAAAATGAAGTTTTTGGTGAGAAAATGAGATTTTTGGTGAAAAAAGGTGTTTTTGGCTGAACATTTTTTTTTGGCTGAGAATTTTCTTTTGCCGATAACGCGACGTTTTCACTGCTAAAAGCACATTTTGGGCGCGAACAGCACATTTGTGGTGAGAAAAAGAGTGTTTTGCTGAGAAAAAAGCATTTTGGCTGAAAAAAGGTCATTTTAACCCTAACAATGAGGTTTTTTGCTGATGGGATGACTTTTTTGCCAAAAACACGACATTATTGCTGATGAAAACAACGTATTGGCTGAAAACACGACGTTTTGGCTGATAAAATGAAGTTTTTGGTGAGAAAATGAGATTTTTGGTGAAAAAAGGTGTTTTTGGCTGAACATTTTTTTTTGGCTGAGAATTTTCTTTTGCCGATAACACGACGTTTTTACTGCTAAAAGCACATTTTGGGCGCGAACAGCACATTTGTGGTGAGAAAAAGAGTGTTTTGCTGAGAAAAAAGCATTTTGGCTGAAAAAAGGTCATTTTAACCCTAACAATGAGGTTTTTTGCTGATGGGATGACTTTTTTGCCAAAAACACGACATTATTGCTGATGAAAACAACGTATTGGCTGAAAACACGACGTTTTGGCTGATCAAATGAAGTTTTTGGTGAGAAAATGAGATTTTTGGTGAAAAAAGGTGTTTTTTGCTGAACATTTTTTTTTGGCTGAGAATTTTCTTTTGCCGATAACACGACGTTTTCACTGCTAAAAGCACATTTTGGGCGCGAACAGCACATTTGTGGTGAGAAAAAGAGTGTTTTGCTGAGAAAAAAGCATTTTGGCTGAAAAAAGGTCATTTTAACCCTAACAATGAGGTTTTTTGCTGATGGGATGACTTTTTTGCCAAAAACACGACATTATTGCTGATGAAAACAACGTATTGGCTGAAAACACGACGTTTTGGCTGATAAAATGAAGTTTTTGGTGAGAAAATGAGATTTTTGGTGAAAAAAGGTGTTTTTTGGGCGCGAACATTTTTTTTTGGCTGAGAATTTTCTTTTGCCGATAACACGACGTTTTCACTGCTAAAAGCACATTTTGGGCGCGAACAGCACATTTGTGGTGAGAAAAAGAGTGTTTTGCTGAGAAAAAAGCATTTTTGCTGAAAAAAGGTCATTTTAACCCTAACAATGAGGTTTTTTGCTGATGGGATGACTTTTTTGCCAAAAACAGGACATTATTGCTGATGAAAACAACGTATTGGCTGAAAACACGACGTTTTGGCTGATAAAATGAAGTTTTTGGTGAGAAAACGAGATTTTTGGTGAAAAAAGGTGTTTTTGGCTGAACATTTTTTTTTGGCTGAGAATTTTCTTTTGCCGATAACACGACGTTTTCACTGCTAAAAGCACATTTTGGGCGCGAACAGCACATTTGTGGTGAGAAAAAGAGTGTTTTGCTGAGAAAAAAGCATTTTGGCTGAAAAAAGGTCATTTTAACCCTAACAATGAGGTTTTTTGCTGATGGGATGACTTTTTTGCCAAAAACACGACATTATTGCTGATGAAAACAACGTATTGGCTGAAAACACGACGTTTTGGCTGATAAAATGAAGTTTTTGGTGAGAAAATGAGATTTTTAGTGAAAAAAGGTGTTTTTGGCTGAACATTTTTTTTTGGCTGAGAATTTTCTTTTGCCGATAACGCGACGTTTTCACTGCTAAAAGCACATTTTGGGCGCGAACAGCACATTTGTGGTGAGAAAAAGAGTGTTTTGCTGAGAAAAAAGCATTTTGGCTGAAAAAAGGTCATTTTAACCCTAACAATGAGGTTTTTTGCTGATGGGATGACTTTTTTGCCAAAAACACGACATTATTGCTGATGAAAACAACGTATTGGCTGAAAACACGACGTTTTGGCTGATAAAATGAAGTTTTTGGTGAGAAAATGAGATTTTTGGTGAAAAAAGGTGTTTTTGGCTGAACATTTTTTTTTGGCTGAGAATTTTCTTTTGCCGATAACACGACGTTTTCACTGCTAAAAGCACATTTTGGGCGCGAACAGCACATTTGTGGTGAGAAAAAGAGTGTTTTGCTGAGAAAAAAGCATTTTGGCTGAAAAAAGGTCATTTTAACCCTAACAATGAGGTTTTTTGCTGATGGGATGACTTTTTTGCCAAAAACACGACATTATTGCTGATGAAAACAACGTATTGGCTGAAAACACGACGTTTTGGCTGATAAAATGAAGTTTTTGGTGAGAAAATGAGATTTTTGGTGAAAAAAGGTGTTTTTGGCTGAACATTTTTTTTTGGCTGAGAATTTTCTTTTGCCGATAACACGACGTTTTCATTGCTAAAAGCACATTTTGGGCGCGAACAGCACATTTGTGGTGAGAAAAAGAGTGTTTTGCTGAGAAAAAAGCATTTTGGCTGAAAAAAGGTCATTTTAACCCTAACAATGAGGTTTTTTGCTGATGGGATGACTTTTTTGCCAAAAACACGACATTATTGCTGATGAAAACAACGTATTGGCTGAAAACACGACGTTTTGGCTGATAAAATGAAGTTTTTGGTGAGAAAATGAGATTTTTGGTGAAAAAAGGTGTTTTTGGCTGAACATTTTTTTTTGGCTGAGAATTTTCTTTTGCCGATAACACGACGTTTTCACTGCTAAAAGCACATTTTGGGCGCGAACAGCACATTTGTGGTGAGAAAAAGAGTGTTTTGCTGAGAAAAAAGCATTTTGGCTGAAAAAAGGTCATTTTAACCCTAACAATGAGGTTTTTTGCTGATGGGATGACTTTTTTGCCAAAAACACGACATTATTGCTGATGAAAACAACGTATTGGCTGAAAACACGACGTTTTGGCTGATAAAATGAAGTTTTTGGTGAGAAAATGAGATTTTTGGTGAAAAAAGGTGTTTTTGGCTGAACATTTTTTTTTGGCTGAGAATTTTCTTTTGCCGATAACACGACGTTTTCACTGCTAAAAGCACATTTTGGGCGCGAACAGCACATTTGTGGTGAGAAAAAGAGTGTTTTGCTGAGAAAAAAGCATTTTGGCTGAAAAAAGGTCATTTTAACCCTAACAATGAGGTTTTTTGCTGATGGGATGACTTTTTTGCCAAAAACACGACATTATTG
Source organism: Anthopleura xanthogrammica (assembly GCA_964019055.1). Taxonomy (NCBI): domain Eukaryota; kingdom Metazoa; phylum Cnidaria; class Anthozoa; order Actiniaria; family Actiniidae; genus Anthopleura; species Anthopleura xanthogrammica. Next base: position 13,113,270 of record OZ025211.1, on the reverse strand, counting down.
CTGATGAAAACAACGTATTGGCTGAAAACACGACGTTTTGGCTGATAAAATGAAGTTTTTGGTGAGAAAATGAGATTTTTGGTGAAAAAAGGTGTTTTTGGCTGAACATTTTTTTTTGGCTGAGAATTTTCTTTTGCCGATAACACGACGTTTTCACTGCTAAAAGCACATTTTGGGCGCGAACAGCACATTTGTGGTGAGAAAAAGAGTGTTTTGCTGAGAAAAAAGCATTTTGGCTGAAAAAAGGTCATTTTAACCCTAACAATGAGGTTTTTTGCTGATGGGATGACTTTTTTGCCAAAAACACGACATTATTGCTGATGAAAACAACGTATTGGCTGAAAACACGACGTTTTGGCTGATAAAATGAAGTTTTTGGTGAGAAAATGAGATTTTTGGTGAAAAAAGGTGTTTTTGGCTGAACATTTTTTTTTGGCTGAGAATTTTCTTTTGCCGATAACACGACGTTTTCATTGCTAAAAGCACATTTTGGGCGCGAACAGCACATTTGTGGTGAGAAAAAGAGTGTTTTGCTGAGAAAAAAGCATTTTGGCTGAAAAAAGGTCATTTTAACCCTAACAATGAGGTTTTTTGCTGATGGGATGACTTTTTTGCCAAAAACACGACATTATTGCTGATGAAAACAACGTATTGGCTGAAAACACGACGTTTTGGCTGATAAAATGAAGTTTTTGGTGAGAAAATGAGATTTTTGGTGAAAAAAGGTGTTTTTGGCTGAACATTTTTTTTTGGCTGAGAATTTTCTTTTGCCGATAACACGACGTTTTCACTGCTAAAAGCACATTTTGGGCGCGAACAGCACATTTGTGGTGAGAAAAAGAGTGTTTTGCTGAGAAAAAAGCATTTTGGCTGAAAAAAGGTCATTTTAACCCTAACAATGAGGTTTTTTGCTGATGGGATGACTTTTTTGCCAAAAACACGACATTATTGCTGATGAAAACAACGTATTGGCTGAAAACACGACGTTTTGGCTGATAAAATGAAGTTTTTGGTGAGAAAATGAGATTTTTGGTGAAAAAAGGTGTTTTTGGCTGAACATTTTTTTTTGGCTGAGAATTTTCTTTTGCCGATAACACGACGTTTTCACTGCTAAAAGCACATTTTGGGCGCGAACAGCACATTTGTGGTGAGAAAAAGAGTGTTTTGCTGAGAAAAAAGCATTTTGGCTGAAAAAAGGTCATTTTAACCCTAACAATGAGGTTTTTTGCTGATGGGATGACTTTTTTGCCAAAAACACGACATTATTGCTGATGAAAACAACGTATTGGCTGAAAACACGACGTTTTGGCTGATAAAATGAAGTTTTTGGTGAGAAAATGAGATTTTTGGTGAAAAAAGGTGTTTTTGGCTGAACATTTTTTTTTGGCTGAGAATTTTCTTTTGCCGATAACACGACGTTTTCACTGCTAAAAGCACATTTTGGGCGCGAACAGCACATTTGTGGTGAGAAAAAGAGTGTTTTGCTGAGAAAAAAGCATTTTGGCTGAAAAAAGGTCATTTTAACCCCAACAATGAGGTTTTTTGCTGATGGGATGACTTTTTTGCCAAAAACACGACATTATTGCTGATGAAAACAACGTAATGGCTGAAAACACGACGTTTTGGCTGATAAAATGAAGTTTTTGGTGAGAAAATGAGATTTTTGGTGAAAAAAGGTGTTTTTGGCTGAACATTTTTTTTTGGCTGAGAATTTTCTTTTGCCGATAACACGACGTTTTCACTGCTAAAAGCACATTTTGGGCGCGAACAGCACATTTGTGGTGAGAAAAAGAGTGTTTTGCTGAGAAAAAAGCATTTTGGCTGAAAAAAGGTCATTTTAACCCTAACAATGAGGTTTTTTGCTGATGGGATGACTTTTTTGCCAAAAACACGACATTATTGCTGATGAAAACAACGTATTGGCTGAAAACACGACGTTTTGGCTGATAAAATGAAGTTTTTGGTGAGAAAATGAGATTTTTGGTGAAAAAAGGTGTTTTTGGCTGAACATTTTTTTTTGGCTGAGAATTTTCTTTTGCCGATAACACGACGTTTTCACTGCTAAAAGCACATTTTGGGCGCGAACAGCACATTTGTGGTGAGAAAAAGAGTGTTTTGCTGAGAAAAAAGCATTTTGGCTGAAAAAAGGTCATTTTAACCCTAACAATGAGGTTTTTTGCTGATGGGATGACTTTTTTGCCAAAAACACGACATTATTGCTGATGAAAACAACGTATTGGCTGAAAACACGACGTTTTGGCTGATAAAATGAAGTTTTTGGTGAGAAAATGAGATTTTTGGTGAAAAAAGGTGTTTTTGGCTGAACATTTTTTTTTGGCTGAGAATTTTCTTTTGCCGATAACACGACGTTTTCACTGCTAAAAGCACATTTTGGGCGCGAACAGCACATTTGTGGTGAGAAAAAGAGTGTTTTGCTGAGAAAAAAGCATTTTTGCTGAAAAAAGGTCATTTTAACCCCAACAATGAGGTTTTTTGCTGATGGGATGACTTTTTTGCCAAAAACACGACATTATTGCTGATGAAAAAAACGTATTGGCTGAAAACACGACGTTTTGGCTGATAAAATGAAGTTTTTGGTGAGAAAATGAGATTTTTGGTGAAAAAAGGTGTTTTTGGCTGAACATTTTTTTTTGGCTGAGAATTTTCTTTTGCCGATAACACGACGTTTTCACTGCTAAAAGCACATTTTGGGCGCGAACAGCACATTTGTGGTGAGAAAAAGAGTGTTTTGCTGAGAAAAAAGCATTTTGGCTGAAAAAAGGTCATTTTAACCCTAACAATGAGGTTTTTTGCTGATGGGATGACTTTTTTGCCAAAAACACGACATTATTGCTGATGAAAAAAACGTATTGGCTGAAAACACGACGTTTTGGCTGATAAAATGAAGTTTTTGGTGAGAAAATGAGATTTTTGGTGAAAAAAGGTGTTTTTGGCTGAACATTTTTTTTTGGCTGAGAATTTTCTTTTGCCGATAACACGACGTTTTCACTGCTAAAAGCACATTTTGGGCGCGAACAGCACATTTGTGGTGAGAAAAAGAGTGTTTTGCTGAGAAAAAAGCATTTTGGCTGAAAAAAGGTCATTTTAACCCTAACAATGAGGTTTTTTGCTGATGGGATGACTTTTTTGCCAAAAACACGACATTATTGCTGATGAAAACAACGTATTGGCTGAAAACACGACGTTTTGGCTGATAAAATGAAGTTTTTGGTGAGAAAATGAGATTTTTGGTAAAAAAAGGTGTTTTTGGCTGAACATTTTTTTTTGGCTGAGAATTTTCTTTTGCCGATAACACGACGTTTTCACTGCTAAAAGCACATTTTGGGCGCGAACAGCACATTTGTGGTGAGAAAAAGAGTGTTTTGCTGAGAAAAAAGCATTTTTGCTGAAAAAAGGTCATTTTAACCCCAACAATGAGGTTTTTTGCTGATGGGATGACTTTTTTGCCAAAAACACGACATTATTGCTGATGAAAACAACGTATTGGCTGAAAACACGACGTTTTGGCTGATAAAATGAAGTTTTTGGTGAGAAAATGAGATTTTTGGTGAAAAAAGGTGTTTTTGGCTGAACATTTTTTTTTGGCTGGGAATTTTCTTTTGCCGATAACACGACGTTTTCACTGCTAAAAGCACATTTTGGGCGCGAACAGCACATTTGTGGTGAGAAAAAGAGTGTTTTGCTGAGAAAAAAGCATTTTTGCTGAAAAAAGGTCATTTTAACCCTAACAATGAGGTTTTTTGCTGATGGGATGACTTTTTTGCCAAAAACACGACATTATTGCTGATGAAAACAACGTATTGGCTGAAAACACGACGTTTTGGCTGATAAAATGAAGTTTTGGGTGAGAAAATGAGATTTTTGGTGAAAAAAGGTGTTTTTTGCTGAACATTTTTTTTGGCTGAGCTCGAGAATTTTCTTTTGCCGATAACACGACGTTTTCACTGCTAAAAGCACATTTTGGGCGCGAACAGCACATTTGTGGTGAGAAAAAGAGTGTTTTGCTGAGAAAAAAGCATTTTGGCTGAAAAAAGGTCATTTTAACCCTAACAATGAGGTTTTTTGCTGATGGGATGACTTTTTTGCCAAAAACACGACATTATTGCTGATGAAAACAACGTATTGGCTGAAAACACGACGTTTTGGCTGATAAAATGAAGTTTTTGGTGAGAAAATGAGATTTTTGGTGAAAAAAGGTGTTTTTGGCTGAACATTTTTTTTTGGCTGAGAATTTTCTTTTGCCGATAACACGACGTTTTCACTGCTAAAAGCACATTTTGGGCGCGAACAGCACATTTGTGGTGAGAAAAAGAGTGTTTTGCTGAGAAAAAAGCATTTTTGCTGAAAAAAGGTTATTTTAACCCTAACAATGAGGTTTTTTGCTGATGGGATGACTTTTTTGCCAAAAACACGACATTATTGCTGATGAAAACAACGTATTGGCTGAAAACACGACGTTTTGGCTGATAAAATGAAGTTTTTGGTGAGAAAATGAGATTTTTGGTGAAAAAAGGTGTTTTTTGCTGAACATTTTTTTTGGCTGAGCTCGAGAATTTTCTTTTGCCGATAACACGACGTTTTCACTGCTAAAAGCACATTTTGGGCGCGAACAGCACATTTGTGGTGAGAAAAAGAGTGTTTTGCTGAGAAAAAAGCATTTTGGCTGAAAAAAGGTCATTTTAACCCTAACAATGAGGTTTTTTGCTGATGGGATGACTTTTTTGCCAAAAACACGACATTATTGCTGATGAAAACAACGTATTGGCTGAAAACACGACGTTTTGGCTGATAAAATGAAGTTTTTGGTGAGAAAATGAGATTTTTGGTGAAAAAAGGTGTTTTTGGCTGAACATTTTTTTTTGGCTGAGAATTTTCTTTTGCCGATAACACGACGTTTTCACTGCTAAAAGCACATTTTGGGCGCGAACAGCACATTTGTGGTGAGAAAAAGAGTGTTTTGCTGAGAAAAAAGCATTTTGGCTGAAAAAAGGTCATTTTAACCCTAACAATGAGGTTTTTTGCTGATGGGATGACTTTTTTGCCAAAAACACGACATTATTGCTGATGAAAACAACGTATTGGCTGAAAACACGACGTTTTGGCTGATAAAATGAAGTTTTTGGTGAGAAAATGAGATTTTTGGTGAAAAAAGGTGTTTTTGGCTGAACATTTTTTTTTGGCTGAGAATTTTCTTTTGCCGATAACACGACGTTTTCACTGCTAAAAGCACATTTTGGGCGCGAACAGCACATTTGTGGTGAGAAAAAGAGTGTTTTGCTGAGAAAAAAGCATTTTTGCTGAAAAAAGGTCATTTTAACCCTAACAATGAGGTTTTTTGCTGATGGGATGACTTTTTTGCCAAAAACCCGACATTATTGCTGATGAAAACAACGTATTGGCTGAAAACACGACGTTTTGGCTGATAAAATGAAGTTTTTGGTGAGAAAATGAGATTTTTGGTGAAAAAAGGTGTTTTTGGCTGAACATTTTTTTTTGGCTGAGAATTTTCTTTTGCCGATAACACGACGTTTTCACTGCTAAAAGCACATTTTGGGCGCGAACAGCACATTTGTGGTGAGAAAAAGAGTGTTTTGCTGAGAAAAAAGCATTTTTGCTGAAAAAAGGTCATTTTAACCCTAACAATGAGGTTTTTTGCTGATGGGATGACTTTTTTGCCAAAAACACGACATTATTGCTGATGAAAACAACGTATTGGCTGAAAACACGACGTTTTGGCTGATAAAATGAAGTTTTTGGTGAGAAAATGAGATTTTTGGTGAAAAAAGGTGTTTTTTGCTGAACATTTTTTTTGGCTGAGCTCGAGAATTTTCTTTTGCCGATAACACGACGTTTTCACTGCTAAAAGCACATTTTGGGCGCGAACAGCACATTTGTGGTGAGAAAAAGAGTGTTTTGCTGAGAAAAAAGCATTTTGGCTGAAAAAAGGTCATTTTAACCCTAACAATGAGGTTTTTTGCTGATGGGATGACTTTTTTGCCAAAAACACGACATTATTGCTGATGAAAACAACGTATTGGCTGAAAACACGACGTTTTGGCTGATAAAATGAAGTTTTTGGTGAGAAAATGAGATTTTTGGTGAAAAAAGGTGTTTTTGGCTGAACATTTTTTTTTGGCTGAGAATTTTCTTTTGCCGATAACACGACGTTTTCACTGCTAAAAGCACATTTTGGGCGCGAACAGCACATTTGTGGTGAGAAAAAGAGTGTTTTGCTGAGAAAAAAGCATTTTGGCTGAAAAAAGGTCATTTTAACCCTAACAATGAGGTTTTTTGCTGATGGGATGACTTTTTTGCCAAAAACACGACATTATTGCTGATGAAAACAACGTATTGGCTGAAAACACGACGTTTTGGCTGATAAAATGAAGTTTTTGGTGAGAAAATGAGATTTTTGGTGAAAAAAGGTGTTTTTGGCTGAACATTTTTTTTTGGCTGAGAATTTTCTTTTGCCGATAACACGACGTTTTCACTGCTAAAAGCACATTTTGGGCGCGAACAGCACATTTGTGGTGAGAAAAAGAGTGTTTTGCTGAGAAAAAAGCATTTTGGCTGAAAAAAGGTCATTTTAACCCTAACAATGAGGTTTTTTGCTGATGGGATGACTTTTTTGCCAAAAACACGACATTATTGCTGATGAAAACAACGTATTGGCTGAAAACACGACGTTTTGGCTGATAAAATGAAGTTTTTGGTGAGAAAATGAGATTTTTGGTGAAAAAAGGTGTTTTTTGCTGAACATTTTTTTTGGCTGAGCTCGAGAATTTTCTTTTGCCGATAACACGACGTTTTCACTGCTAAAAGCACATTTTGGGCGCGAACAGCACATTTGTGGTGAGAAAAAGAGTGTTTTGCTGAGAAAAAAGCATTTTGGCTGAAAAAAGGTCATTTTAACCCTAACAATGAGGTTTTTTGCTGATGGGATGACTTTTTTGCCAAAAACACGACATTATTGCTGATGAAAACAACGTATTGGCTGAAAACACGACGTTTTGGCTGATAAAATGAAGTTTTTGGTGAGAAAATGAGATTTTTGGTGAAAAAAGGTGTTTTTGGCTGAACATTTTTTTTTGGCTGAGAATTTTCTTTTGCCGATAACACGACGTTTTCACTGCTAAAAGCACATTTTGGGCGCGAACAGCACATTTGTGGTGAGAGAAAGAGTGTTTTGCTGAGAAAAAAGCATTTTTGCTGAAAAAAGGTCATTTTAACCCTAACAATGAGGTTTTTTGCTGATGGGATGACTTTTTTGCCAAAAACACGACATTATTGCTGATGAAAACAACGTATTGGCTGAAAACACGACGTTTTGGCTGATAAAATGAAGTTTTTGGTGAGAAAATGAGATTTTTGGTGAAAAAAGGTGTTTTTTGCTGAACATTTTTTTTGGCTGAGCTCGAGAATTTTCTTTTGCCGATAACACGACGTTTTCACTGCTAAAAGCACATTTTGGGCGCGAACAGCACATTTGTGGTGAGAAAAAGAGTGTTTTGCTGAGAAAAAAGCATTTTTGCTGAAAAAAGGTCATTTTAACCCTAACAATGAGGTTTTTTGCTGATGGGATGACTTTTTTGCCAAAAACACGACATTATTGCTGATGAAAACAACGTATTGGCTGAAAACACGACGTTTTGGCTGATAAAATGAAGATTTTGGTGAGAAAATGAGATTTTTGGTGAAAAAAGGTGTTTTTGGCTGAACATTTTTTTTTGGCTGAGAATTTTCTTTAGCCGATAACACGACGTTTTCACTGCTAAAAGCACATTTTGGGCGCGAACAGCACATTTTGGGCGAGAACAGCACATTTGTGGTGAGAAAAAGAGTGTTTTGCTGAGAAAAAAGCATTTTTGCTGAAAAAAGGTCATTTTAACCCTAACAATGAGGTTTTTTGCTGATGGGATGACTTTTTTGCCAAAAACACGACATTATTGCTGATGAAAACAACGTATTGGCTGAAAACACGACGTTTTGGCTGATAAAATGAAGTTTTTGGTGAGAAAATGAGATTTTTGGTGAAAAAAGGTATTTTTTGCTGAACATATTTTTTGGCTGAACTCGAGAATTTTCTTTTGCCGATAACACGACGTTTTCACTGCTAAAAGCACATTTTGGGCGCGAACAGCACATTTGTGGTGAGAAAAAGAGTGTTTTGCTGAGAAAAAAGCATTTTGGCTGAAAAAAGGTCATTTTAACCCTAACAATGAGGTTTTTTGCTGATGGGATGACTTTTTTGCCAAAAACACGACATTATTGCTGATGAAAACAACGTATTGGCTGAAAACACGACGTTTTGGCTGATAAAATGAAGTTTTTGGTGAGAAAATGAGATTTTTGGTGAAAAAAGGTGTTTTTGGCTGAACATTTTTTTTTGGCTGAGAATTTTCTTTTGCCGATAACACGACGTTTTCACTGCTAAAAGCACATTTTGGGCGCGAACAGCACATTTGTGGTGAGAAAAAGAGTGTTTTGCTGAGAAAAAAGCATTTTTGCTGAAAAAAGGTCATTTTAACCCTAACAATGAGGTTTTTTGCTGATGGGATGACTTTTTTGCCAAAAACACGACATTATTGCTGATGAAAACAACGTATTGGCTGAAAACACGACGTTTTGGCTGATAAAATGAAGTTTTTGGTGAGAAAATGAGATTTTTGGTGAAAAAAGGTGTTTTTGGCTGAACATTTTTTTTTGGCTGAGAATTTTCTTTTGCCGATAACACGACGTTTTCACTGCTAAAAGCACATTTTGGGCGCGAACAGCACATTTTGGGCGAGAACAGCACATTTGTGGTGAGAAAAAGAGTGTTTTGCTGAGAAAAAAGCATTTTTGCTGAAAAAAGGTCATTTTAACCCTAACAATGAGGTTTTTTGCTGATGGGATGACTTTTTTGCCAAAAACACGACATTATTGCTGATGAAAACAACGTATTGGCTGAAAACACGACGTTTTGGCTGATAAAATGAAGTTTTTGGTGAGAAAATGAGATTTTTGGTGAAAAAAGGTATTTTTTGCTGAACATATTTTTTGGCTGAACTCGAGAATTTTCTTTTGCCGATAACACGACGTTTTCACTGCTAAAAGCACATTTTGGGCGCGAACAGCACATTTGTGGTGAGAAAAAGAGTGTTTTGCTGAGAAAAAAGCATTTTGGCTGAAAAAAGGTCATTTTAACCCTAACAATGAGGTTTTTTGCTGATGGGATGACTTTTTTGCCAAAAACACGACATTATTGCTGATGAAAACAACGTATTGGCTGAAAACACGACGTTTTGGCTGATAAAATGAAGTTTTTGGTGAGAAAATGAGATTTTTGGTGAAAAAAGGTGTTTTTGGCTGAACATTTTTTTTTGGCTGAGAATTTTCTTTTGCCGATAACACGACGTTTTCACTGCTAAAAGCACATTTTGGGCGCGAACAGCACATTTGTGGTGAGAAAAAGAGTGTTTTGCTGAGAAAAAAGCATTTTGGCTGAAAAAAGGTCATTTTAACCCTAACAATGAGGTTTTTTGCTGATGGGATGACTTTTTTGCCAAAAACACGACATTATTGCTGATGAAAACAACGTATTGGCTGAAAACACGACGTTTTGGCTGATAAAATGAAGTTTTTGGTGAGAAAATGAGATTTTTGGTGAAAAAAGGTGTTTTTTGCTGAACATTTTTTTTGGCTGAGCTCGAGAATTTTCTTTTGCCGATAACACGACGTTTTCACTGCTAAAAGCACATTTTGGGCGCGAACAGCACATTTGTGGTGAGAAAAAGAGTGTTTTGCTGAGAAAAAAGCATTTTGGCTGAAAAAAGGTCATTTTAACCCTAACAATGAGGTTTTTTGCTGATGGGATGACTTTTTTGCCAAAAACACGACATTATTGCTGATGAAAACAACGTATTGGCTGAAAACACGACGTTTTGGCTGATAAAATGAAGTTTTTGGTGAGAAAATGAGATTTTTGGTGAAAAAAGGTGTTTTTGGCTGAACATTTTTTTTTGGCTGAGAATTTTCTTTTGCCGATAACACGACGTTTTCACTGCTAAAAGCACATTTTGGGCGCGAACAGCACATTTGTGGTGAGAGAAAGAGTGTTTTGCTGAGAAAAAAGCATTTTGGCTGAAAAAAGGTCATTTTAACCCTAACAATGAGGTTTTTTGCTGATGGGATGACTTTTTTGCCAAAAACACGACATTATTGCTGATGAAAACAACGTATTGGCTGAAAACACGACGTTTTGGCTGATAAAATGAAGATTTTGGTGAGAAAATGAGATTTTTGGTGAAAAAAGGTGTTTTTGGCTGAACATTTTTTTTTGGCTGAGAATTTTCTTTTGCCGATAACACGACGTTTTCACTGCTAAAAGCACATTTTGGGCGCGAACAGCACATTTTGGGCGAGAACAGCACATTTGTGGTGAGAAAAAGAGTGTTTTGCTGAGAAAAAAGCATTTTTGCTGAAAAAAGGTCATTTTAACCCTAACAATGAGGTTTTTTGCTGATGGGATGACTTTTTTGCCAAAAACACGACATTATTGCTGATGAAAACAACGTATTGGCTGAAAACACGACGTTTTGGCTGATAAAATGAAGTTTTTGGTGAGAAAATGAGATTTTTGGTGAAAAAAGGTATTTTTTGCTGAACATATTTTTTGGCTGAACTCGAGAATTTTCTTTTGCCGATAACACGACGTTTTCACTGCTAAAAGCACATTTTGGGCGCGAACAGCACATTTGTGGTGAGAAAAAGAGTGTTTTGCTGAGAAAAAAGCATTTTGGCTGAAAAAAGGTCATTTTAACCCTAACAATGAGGTTTTTTGCTGATGGGATGACTTTTTTGCCAAAAACACGACATTATTGCTGATGAAAACAACGTATTGGCTGAAAACACGACGTTTTGGCTGATAAAATGAAGTTTTTGGTGAGAAAATGAGATTTTTGGTGAAAAAAGGTGTTTTTGGCTGAACATTTTTTTTTGGCTGAGAATTTTCTTTTGCCGATAACACGACGTTTTCACTGCTAAAAGCACATTTTGGGCGCGAACAGCACATTTGTGGTGAGAAAAAGAGTGTTTTGCTGAGAAAAAAGCATTTTGGCTGAAAAAAGGTCATTTTAACCCTAACAATGAGGTTTTTTGCTGATGGGATGACTTTTTTGCCAAAAACACGACATTATTGCTGATGAAAACAACGTATTGGCTGAAAACACGACGTTTTGGCTGATAAAATGAAGTTTTTGGTGAGAAAATGAGATTTTTGGTGAAAAAAGGTGTTTTTTGCTGAACATTTTTTTTGGCTGAGCTCGAGAATTTTCTTTTGCCGATAACACGACGTTTTCACTGCTAAAAGCACATTTTGGGCGCGAACAGCACATTTGTGGTGAGAAAAAGAGTGTTTTGCTGAGAAAAAAGCATTTTTGCTGAAAAAAGGTCATTTTAACCCTAACAATGAGGTTTTTTGCTGATGGGATGACTTTTTTGCCAAAAACACGACATTATTGCTGATGAAAACAACGTATTGGCTGAAAACACGACGTTTTGGCTGATAAAATGAAGATTTTGGTGAGAAAATGAGATTTTTGGTGAAAAAAGGTGTTTTTGGCTGAACATTTTTTTTGGCTGAGAATTTTCTTTTGCCGATAACACGACGTTTTCACTGCTAAAAGCACATTTTGGGCGCGAACAGCACATTTTGGGCGAGAACAGCACATTTGTGGTGAGAAAAAGAGTGTTTTGCTGAGAAAAAAGCATTTTTGCTGAAAAAAGGTCATTTTAACCCTAACAATGAGGGTTTTTGCTGATGGGATGACTTTTTTGCCAAAAACACGACATTATTGCTGATGAAAACAACGTATTGGCTGAAAACACGACGTTTTGGCTGATAAAATGAAGTTTTTGGTGAGAAAATGAGATTTTTGGTGAAAAAAGGTATTTTTTGCTGAACATATTTTTTGGCTGAACTCGAGAATTTTCTTTTGCCGATAACACGACGTTTTCACTGCTAAAAGCACATTTTGGGCGCGAACAGCACATTTGTGGTGAGAAAAAGAGTGTTTTGCTGAGAAAAAAGCATTTTGGCTGAAAAAAGGTCATTTTAACCCTAACAATGAGGTTTTTTGCTGATGGGATGACTTTTTTGCCAAAAACACGACATTATTGCTGATGAAAACAACGTATTGGCTGAAAACACGACGTTTTGGCTGATAAAATGAAGTTTTTGGTGAGAAAATGAGATTTTTGGTGAAAAAAGGTGTTTTTGGCTGAACATTTTTTTTTGGCTGAGAATTTTCTTTTGCCGATAACACGACGTTTTCACTGCTAAAAGCACATTTTGGGCGCGAACAGCACATTTGTGGTGAGAAAAAGAGTGTTTTGCTGAGAAAAAAGCATTTTGGCTGAAAAAAGGTCATTTTAACCCTAACAATGAGGTTTTTTGCTGATGGGATGACTTTTTTGCCAAAAACACGACATTATTTCTGATGAAAACAACGTATTGGCTGAAAACACGACGTTTTGGCTGATAAAATGAAGTTTTTGGTGAGAAAATGAGATTTTTGGTGAAAAAAGGTGTTTTTGGCTGAACATTTTTTTTTGGCTGAGAATTTTCTTTTGCCGATAACACGACGTTTTCACTGCTAAAAGCACATTTTGGGCGCGAACAGCACATTTGTGGTGAGAAAAAGAGTGTTTTGCTGAGAAAAAAGAATTTTTGCTGAAAAAAGGTCATTTTAACCCTAACAATGAGGTTTTTTGCTGATGGGATGACTTTTTTGCCAAAAACACGACATTATTGCTGATGAAAACAACGTATTGGCTGAAAACACGACGTTTTGGCTGATAAAATGAAGTTTTTGGTGAGAAAATGAGATTTTTGGTGAAAAAAGGTGTTTTTGGCTGAACATTTTTTTTTGGCTGAGAATTTTCTTTTGCCGATAACACGACGTTTTCACTGCTAAAAGCACATTTTGGGCGCGAACAGCACATTTGTGGTGAGAAAAAGAGTGTTTTGCTGAGAAAAAAGCATTTTGGCTGAAAAAAGGTCATTTTAACCCTAACAATGAGGTTTTTTGCTGATGGGATGACTTTTTTGCCAAAAACACGACATTATTTCTGATGAAAACAACGTATTGGCTGAAAACACGACGTTTTGGCTGATAAAATGAAGTTTTTGGTGAGAAAATGAGATTTTTGGTGAAAAAAGGTGTTTTTGGCTGAACATTTTTTTTTGGCTGAGAATTTTCTTTTGCCGATAACACGACGTTTTCACTGCTAAAAGCACATTTTGGGCGCGAACAGCACATTTGTGGTGAGAAAAAGAGTGTTTTGCTGAGAAAAAAGAATTTTTGCTGAAAAAAGGTCATTTTAACCCTAACAATGAGGTTTTTTGCTGATGGGATGACTTTTTTGCCAAAAACACGACATTATTGCTGATGAAAACAACGTATTGGCTGAAAACACGACGTTTTGGCTGATAAAATGAAGTTTTTGGTGAGAAAATGAGATTTTTGGTGAAAAAAGGTGTTTTTGGCTGAACATTTTTTTTTGGCTGAGAATTTTCTTTTGCCGATAACACGACGTTTTCACTGCTAAAAGCACATTTTGGGCGCGAACAGCACATTTGTGGTGAGAAAAAGAGTGTTTTGCTGAGAAAAAAGCATTTTGGCTGAAAAAAGGTCATTTTAACCCTAACAATGAGGTTTTTTGCTGATGGGATGACTTTTTTGCCAAAAACACGACATTATTGCTGATGAAAACAACGTATTGGCTGAAAACACGACGTTTTGGCTGATAAAATGAAGTTTTTGGTGAGAAAATGAGATTTTTGGTGAAAAAAGGTGTTTTTGGCTGAAAATTTTTTTTAGGCTGAGAATTTTCTTTTGCCGATAACACGACGTTTTCACTGCTAAAAGCACATTTTGGGCGCGAACAGCACATTTGTGGTGAGAAAAAGAGTGTTTTGCTGAGAAAAAAGCATTTTGGCTGAAAAAAGGTCATTTTAACCCTAACAATGAGGTTTTTTGCTGATGGGATGACTTTTTTGCCAAAAACACGACATTATTGCTGATGAAAACAACGTATTGGCTGAAAACACGACGTTTTGGCTGATAAAATGAAGTTTTTGGTGAGAAAATGAGATTTTTGGTGAAAAAAGGTGTTTTTGGCTGAACATTTTTTTTTGGCTGAGAATTTTCTTTTGCCGATAACACGACGTTTTCACTGCTAAAAGCACATTTTGGGCGCGAACAGCACATTTTGGGCGAGAACAGCACATTTGTGGTGAGAAAAAGAGTGTTTTGCTGAGAAAAAAGCATTTTGGCTGAAAAAAGGTCATTTTAACCCTAACAATGAGGTTTTTTGCTGATGGGATGACTTTTTTGCCAAAAACACGACATTATTGCTGATGAAAACAACGTATTGGCTGAAAACACGACGTTTTGGCTGATAAAATGAAGTTTTTGGTGAGAAAATGAGATTTTTGGTGAAAAAAGGTATTTTTTGCTGAACATATTTTTTGGCTGAACTCGAGAATTTTCTTTTGCCGATAACACGACGTTTTCACTGCTAAAAGCACATTTTGGGCGCGAACAGCACATTTGTGGTGAGAAAAAGAGTGTTTTGCTGAGAAAAAAGCATTTTGGCTGAAAAAAGGTCATTTTAACCCCAACAATGAGGTTTTTTGCTGATGGGATGACTTTTTTGCCAAAAACACGACATTATTGCTGATGAAAACAACGTATTGGCTGAAAACACGACGTTTTGGCTGATAAAATGAAGTTTTTGGTGAGAAAATGAGATTTTTGGTGAAAAAAGGTGTTTTTGGCTGAACATTTTTTTTTGGCTGAGAATTTTCTTTTTCCGATAACACGACGTTTTCACTGCTAAAAGCACATTTTGGGCGCGAACAGCACATTTGTGGTGAGAGAAAGAGTGTTTTGCTGAGAAAAAAGCATTTTGGCTGAAAAAAGGTCATTTTAACCCTAACAATGAGGTTTTTTGCTGATGGGATGACTTTTTTGCCAAAAACACGACATTATTGCTGATGAAAACAACGTATTGGCTGAAAACACGACGTTTTGGCTGATAAAATGAAGTTTTTGGTGAGAAAATGAGATTTTTGGTGAAAAAAGGTGTTTTTGGCTGAACATTTTTTTTAGGCTGAGAATTTTCTTTTGCCGATAACACGACGTTTTCACTGCTAAAAGCACATTTTGGGCGCGAACAGCACATTTGTGGTGAGAAAAAGAGTGTTTTGCTGAGAAAAAAGCATTTTGGCTGAAAAAAGGTCATTTTAACCCTAACAATGAGGTTTTTTGCTGATGGGATGACTTTTTTGCCAAAAACACGACATTATTGCTGATGAAAACAACGTATTGGCTGAAAACACGACGTTTTGGCTGATAAAATGAAGTTTTTGGTGAGAAAATGAGATTTTTGGTGAAAAAAGGTGTTTTTGGCTGAACATTTTTTTTTGGCTGAGAATTTTCTTTTGCCGATAACACGACGTTTTCACTGCTAAAAGCACATTTTGGGCGCGAACAGCACATTTTGGGCGAGAACAGCACATTTGTGGTGAGAAAAAGAGTGTTTTGCTGAGAAAAAAGCATTTTTGCTGAAAAAAGGTCATTTTAACCCTAACAATGAGGTTTTTTGCTGATGGGATGACTTTTTTGCCAAAAACACGACATTATTGCTGATGAAAACAACGTATTGGCTGAAAACACGACGTTTTGGCTGATAAAATGAAGTTTTTGGTGAGAAAATGAGATTTTTGGTGAAAAAAGGTGTTTTTGGCTGAACATTTTTTTTAGGCTGAGAATTTTCTTTTGCCGATAACACGACGTTTTCACTGCTAAAAGCACATTTTGGGCGCGAACAGCACATTTGTGGTGAGAAAAAGAGTGTTTTGCTGAGAAAAAAGCATTTTGGCTGAAAAAAGGTCATTTTAACCCTAACAATGAGGTTTTTTGCTGATGGGATGACTTTTTTGCCAAAAACACGACATTATTGCTGATGAAAACAACGTATTGGCTGAAAACACGACGTTTTGGCTGATAAAATGAAGTTTTTGGTGAGAAAATGAGATTTTTGGTGAAAAAAGGTGTTTTTGGCTGAACATTTTTTTTTGGCTGAGAATTTTCTTTTGCCGATAACACGACGTTTTCACTGCTAAAAGCACATTTTGGGCGCGAACAGCACATTTGTGGTGAGAAAAAGAGTGTTTTGCTGAGAAAAAAGCATTTTGGCTGAAAAAAGGTCATTTTAACCCTAACAATGAGGTTTTTTGCTGATGGGATGACTTTTTTGCCAAAAACACGACATTATTGCTGATGAAAACAACGTATTGGCTGAAAACACGACGTTTTGGCTGATAAAATGAAGTTTTTGGTGAGAAAATGAGATTTTTGGTGAAAAAAGGTGTTTTTGGCTGAACATTTTTTTTTGGCTGAGAATTTTCTTTTGCCGATAACACGACGTTTTCACTGCTAAAAGCACATTTTGGGCGCGAACAGCACATTTTGGGCGAGAACAGCACATTTGTGGTGAGAAAAAGAGTGTTTTGCTGAGAAAAAAGCATTTTTGCTGAAAAAAGGTCATTTTAACCCTAACAATGAGGTTTTTTGCTGATGGGATGACTTTTTTGCCAAAAACACGACATTATTGCTGATGAAAACAACGTATTGGCTGAAAACACGACGTTTTGGCTGATAAAATGAAGTTTTTGGTGAGAAAATGAGATTTTTGGTGAAAAAAGGTATTTTTTGCTGAACATATTTTTTGGCTGAACTCGAGAATTTTCTTTTGCCGATAACACGACGTTTTCACTGCTAAAAGCACATTTTGGGCGCGAACAGCACATTTGTGGTGAGAAAAAGAGTGTTTTGCTGAGAAAAAAGCATTTTGGCTGAAAAAAGGTCATTTTAACCCCAACAATGAGGTTTTTTGCTGATGGGATGACTTTTTTGCCAAAAACACGACATTATTGCTGATGAAAACAACGTATTGGCTGAAAACACGACGTTTTGGCTGATAAAATGAAGTTTTTGGTGAGAAAATGAGATTTTTGGTGAAAAAAGGTGTTTTTGGCTGAACATTTTTTTTTGGCTGAGAATTTTCTTTTGCCGATAACACGACGTTTTCACTGCTAAAAGCACATTGTGGGCGCGAACAGCACATTTTGGGCGCGAACAGCACATTTGTGGTGAGAAAAAGAGTGTTTTGCTGAGAAAAAAGCATTTTGGCTGAAAAAAGGTCATTTTAACCCTAACAATGAGGTTTTTTGCTGATGGGATGACTTTTTTGCCAAAAACACGACATTATTGCTGATGAAAACAACGTATTGGCTGAAAACACGACGTTTTGGCTGATAAAATGAAGTTTTTGGTGAGAAAATGAGATTTTTGGTGAAAAAAGGTGTTTTTGGCTGAACATTTGTTTTTGGCTGAGAATTTTCTTTTGCCGATAACACGACGTTTTCACTGCTAAAAGCACATTTTGGGCGCGAACAGCACATTTGTGGTGAGAAAAAGAGTGTTTTGCTGAGAAAAAAGCATTTTGGCTGAAAAAAGGTCATTTTAACCCTAACAATGAGGTTTTTTGCTGATGGGATGACTTTTTTGCCAAAAACACGACATTATTGCTGATGAAAACAACGTATTGGCTGAAAACACGACGTTTTGGCTGATAAAATGAAGTTTTTGGTGAGAAAATGAGATTTTTGGTGAAAAAAGGTGTTTTTGGCTGAACATTTTTTTTTGGCTGAGAATTTTCTTTTGCCGATAACACGACGTTTTCACTGCTAAAAGCACATTTTGGGCGCGAACAGCACATTTGTGGTGAGAAAAAGAGTGTTTTGCTGAGAAAAAAGCATTTTTGCTGAAAAAAGGTCATTTTAACCCTAACAATGAGGTTTTTTGCTGATGGGATGACTTTTTTGCCAAAAACACGACATTATTGCTGGTGAAAACAACGTATTGGCTGAAAACACGACGTTTTGGCTGATAAAATGAAGTTTTTGGTGAGAAAATGAGATTTTTGGTGAAAAAAGGGGTTTTTGGCTGAACATTTTTTTTTGGCTGAGAATTTTCTTTTGCCGATAACACGACGTTTTCACTGCTAAAAGCACATTTTGGGCGCGAACAGCACATTTGTGGTGAGAAAAAGAGTGTTTTGCTGAGAAAAAAGCATTTTGGCTGAAAAAAGGTCATTTTAACCCTAACAATGAGGTTTTTTGCTGATGGGATGACTTTTTTGCCAAAAACACGACATTATTGCTGATGAAAACAACGTATTGGCTGAAAACACGACGTTTTGGCTGATAAAATGAAGTTTTTGGTGAGAAAATGAGATTTTTGGTGAAAAAAGGTGTTTTTGGCTGAAAATTTGTTTTTGGCTGAGAATTTTCTTTTGCCGATAACACGACGTTTTCACTGCTAAAAGCACATTTTGGGCGCGAACAGCACATTTGTGGTGAGAAAAAGAGTGTTTTGCTGAGAAAAAAGCATTTTGGCTGAAAAAAGGTCATTTTAACCCTAACAATGAGGTTTTTTGCTGATGGGATGACTTTTTTGCCAAAAACACGACATTATTGCTGATGAAAACAACGTATTGGCTGAAAACACGACGTTTTGGCTGATAAAATGAAGTTTTTGGTGAGAAAATGAGATTTTTGGTGAAAAAAGGTGTTTTTGGCTGAACATTTTTTTTTGGCTGAGAATTTTCTTTTGCCGATAACACGACGTTTTCACTGCTAAAAGCACATTTTGGGCGCGAACAGCACATTTGTGGTGAGAAAAAGAGTGTTTTGCTGAGAAAAAAGCATTTTTGCTGAAAAAAGGTCATTTTAACCCTAACAATGAGGTTTTTTGCTGATGGGATGACTTTTTTGCCAAAAACACGACATTATTGCTGATGAAAACAACGTATTGGCTGAAAACACGACGTTTTGGCTGATCAAATGAAGTTTTTGGTGAGAAAATGAGATTTTTGGTGAAAAAAGGTGTTTTTGGCTGAACATTTTTTTTTGGCTGAGAATTTTCTTTTGCCGATAACACGACGTTTTCACTGCTAAAAGCACATTTTGGGCGCGAACAGCACATTTGTGGTGAGAAAAAGAGTGTTTTGCTGAGAAAAAAGCATTTTGGCTGAAAAAAGGTCATTTTAACCCTAACAATGAGGTTTTTTGCTGATGGGATGACTTTTTTGCCAAAAACACGACATTATTGCTGATGAAAACAACGTATTGGCTGAAAACACGACGTTTTGGCTGATAAAATGAAGTTTTTGGTGAGAAAATGAGATTTTTGGTGAAAAAAGGTGTTTTTGGCTGAACATTTTTTTTTGGCTGAGAATTTTCTTTTGCCGATAACACGACGTTTTCACTGCTAAAAGCACATTTTGGGCGCGAACAGCACATTTGTGGTGAGAAAAAGAGTGTTTTGCTGAGAAAAAAGCATTTTGGCTGAAAAAAGGTCATTTTAACCCTAACAATGAGGTTTTTTGCTGATGGGATGACTTTTTTGCCAAAAACACGACATTATTGCTGATGAAAACAACGTATTGGCTGAAAACACGACGTTTTGGCTGATAAAATGAAGTTTTTGGTGAGAAAATGAGATTTTTGGTGAAAAAAGGTGTTTTTGGCTGAACATTTTTTTTTTGGTGAGAATTTTCTTTTGCCGATAACACGACGTTTTCACTGCTAAAAGCACATTTTGGGCGCGAACAGCACATTTGTGGTGAGAAAAAGAGTGTTTTGCTGAGAAAAAAGCATTTTGGCTGAAAAAAGGTCATTTTAACCCTAACAATGAGGTTTTTTGCTGATGGGATGACTTTTTTGCCAAAAACACGACATTATTGCTGATGAAAACAACGTATTGGCTGAAAACACGACGTTTTGGCTGATAAAATGAAGTTTTTGGTGAGAAAATGAGATTTTTGGTGAAAAAAGGTGTTTTTGGCTGAACATTTTTTTTTGGCTGAGAATTTTCTTTTGCCGATAACACGACGTTTTCACTGCTAAAAGCACATTTTGGGCGCGAACAGCACATTTGTGGTGAGAAAAAGAGTGTTTTGCTGAGAAAAAAGCATTTTGGCTGAAAAAAGGTCATTTTAACCCTAACAATGAGGTTTTTTGCTGATGGGATGACTTTTTTGCCAAAAACACGACATTATTGCTGATGAAAACAACGTATATGCTGAAAACACGACGTTTTGGCTGATAAAATGAAGTTTTTGGTGAGAAAATGAGATTTTTGGTGAAAAAAGGTGTTTTTGGCTGAACATTTTTTTTTGGCTGAGAATTTTCTTTTGCCGATAACACGACGTTTTCACTGCTAAAAGCACATTTTGGGCGCGAACAGCACATTTGTGGTGAGAAAAAGAGTGTTTTGCTGAGAAAAAAGCATTTTGGCTGAAAAAAGGTCATTTTAACCCTAACAATGAGGTTTTTTGCTGATGGGATGACTTTTTTGCCAAAAACACGACATTATTTCTGATGAAAACAACGTATTGGCTGAAAACACGACGTTTTGGCTGATAAAATGAAGTTTTTGGTGAGAAAATGAGATTTTTGGTGAAAAAAGGTAATTTTGGCTGAACATTTTTTTTTGGCTGAGAATTTTCTTTTGCCGATAACACGACGTTTTCACTGCTAAAAGCACATTTTGGGCGCGAACAGCACATTTGTGGTGAGAAAAAGAGTGTTTTGCTGAGAAAAAAGCATTTTGGCTGAAAAAAGGTCATTTTAACCCTAACAATGAGGTTTTTTGCTGATGGGATGACTTTTTTGCCAAAAACACGACATTATTGCTGATGAAAACAACGTATTGGCTGAAAACACGACGTTTTGGCTGATAAAATGAAGTTTTTGGTGAGAAAATGAGATTTTTGGTGAAAAAAGGTAATTTTGGCTGAACATTTTTTTTTGGCTGAGAATTTTCTTTTGCCGATAACACGACGTTTTCACTGCTAAAAGCACATTTTGGGCGCGAACAGCACATTTGTGGTGAGAAAAAGAGTGTTTTGCTGAGAAAAAAGCATTTTGGCTGAAAAAAGGTCATTTTAACCCTAACAATGAGGTTTTTTGCTGATGGGATGACTTTTTTGCCAAAAACACGACATTATTGCTGATGAAAACAACGTATTGGCTGAAAACACGACGTTTTGGCTGATAAAATGAAGTTTTTGGTGAGAAAATGAGATTTTTGGTGAAAAAAGGTGTTTTTGGCTGAACATTTTTTTTTGGCTGAGAATTTTCTTTTGCCGATAACACGACGTTTTCACTGCTAAAAGCACATTTTGGGCGCGAACAGCACATTTGTGGTGAGAAAAAGAGTGTTTTGCTGAGAAAAAAGCATTTTGGCTGAAAAAAGGTCATTTTAACCCTAACAATGAGGTTTTTTGCTGATGGGATGACTTTTTTGCCAAAAACACGACATTATTTCTGATGAAAACAACGTATTGGCTGAAAACACGACGTTTTGGCTGATAAAATGAAGTTTTTGGTGAGAAAATGAGATTTTTGGTGAAAAAAGGTAATTTTGGCTGAACATTTTTTTTTGGCTGAGAATTTTCTTTTGCCGATAACACGACGTTTTCACTGCTAAAAGCACATTTTGGGCGCGAACAGCACATTTGTGGTGAGAAAAAGAGTGTTTTGCTGAGAAAAAAGCATTTTGGCTGAAAAAAGGTCATTTTAACCCTAACAATGAGGTTTTTTGCTGATGGGATGACTTTTTTGCCAAAAACACGACATTATTGCTGATGAAAACAACGTATTGGCTGAAAACACGACGTTTTGGCTGATAAAATGAAGTTTTTGGTGAGAAAATGAGATTTTTGGTGAAAAAAGGTAATTTTGGCTGAACATTTTTTTTTGGCTGAGAATTTTCTTTTGCCGATAACACGACGTTTTCACTGCTAAAAGCACATTTTGGGCGCGAACAGCACATTTGTGGTGAGAGAAAGAGTGTTTTGCTGAGAAAAAAGCATTTTGGCTGAAAAAAGGTCATTTTAACCCTAACAATGAGGTTTTTTGCTGATGGGATGACTTTTTTGCCAAAAACACGACATTATTGCTGATGAAAACAACGTATTGGCTGAAAACACGACGTTTTGGCTGATAAAATGAAGTTTTTGGTGAGAAAATGAGATTTTTGGAGAAAAAAGGTGTTTTTGGCTGAACATTTTTTTTTGGCTGAGAATTTTCTTTTGCCGATAACACGACGTTTTCACTGCTAAAAGCACATTTTGGGCGCGAACAGCACATTTGTGGTGAGAAAAAGAGTGTTTTGCTGAGAAAAAAGCATTTTTGCTGAAAAAAGGTCATTTTAACCCTAACAATGAGGTTTTTTGCTGATGGGATGACTTTTTTGCCAAAAACACGACATTATTGCTGATGAAAACAACGTATTGGCTGAAAACACGACGTTTTGGCTGATAAAATGAAGTTTTTGGTGAGAAAATGAGATTTTTGGTGAAAAAAGGTGTTTTTGGCTGAACATTTTTTTTGGCTGAGAATTTTCTTTTGCCGATAACACGACGTTTTCACTGCTAAAAGCACATTTTGGGCGCGAACAGCACATTTGTGGTGAGAAAAAGAGTGTTTTGCTGAGAAAAAAGCATTTTGGCTGAAAAAAGGTCATTTTAACCCTAACAATGAGGTTTTTTGCTGATGGGATGACTTTTTTGCCAAAAACACGACATTATTGCTGATGAAAAGAACGTATTGGCTGAAAACACGACGTTTTGGCTGTTAAAATGAAGTTTTTGGTGAGAAAATGAGATTTTTGGTGAAAAAAGGTGTTTTTGGCTGAACATTTTTTTTTGGCTGAGAATTTTCTTTTGCCGATAACACGACGTTTTCACTGCTAAAAGCACATTTTGGGCGCGAACAGCACATTTGTGGTGAGAAAAAGAGTGTTTTGCTGAGAAAAAAGCATTTTGGCTGAAAAAAGGTCATTTTAACCCTAACAATGAGGTTTTTTGCTGATGGGATGACTTTTTTGCCAAAAACACGACATTATTGCTGATGAAAACAACGTATTGGCTGAAAACACGACGTTTTGGCTGATAAAATGAAGTTTTTGGTGAGAAAATGAGATTTTTGGTGAAAAAAGGTGTTTTTGGCTGAACATTTTTTTTTGGCTGAGAATTTTCTTTTGCCGATAACACGACGTTTTCACTGCTAAAAGCACATTTTGGGCGCGAACAGCACATTTGTGGTGAGAAAAAGAGTGTTTTGCTGAGAAAAAAGCATTTTGGCTGAAAAAAGGTCATTTTAACCCTAACAATGAGGTTTTTTGCTGATGGGATGACTTTTTTGCCAAAAACACGACATTATTGCTGATGAAAACAACGTATTGGCTGAAAACACGACGTTTTGGCTGATAAAATGAAGTTTTTGGTGAGAAAATGAGATTTTTGGTGAAAAAAGGTATTTTTGGCTGAACATTTTTTTTTGGCTGAGAATTTTCTTTTGCCGATAACACGACGTTTTCACTGCTAAAAGCACATTTTGGGCGCGAACAGCACATTTGTGGTGAGAAAAAGAGTGTTTTGCTGAGAAAAAAGCATTTTGGCTGAAAAAAGGTCATTTTAACCCTAACAATGAGGTTTTTTGCTGATGGGATGACTTTTTTGCCAAAAACACGACATTATTGCTGATGAAAACAACGTATTGGCTGAAAACACGACGTTTTGGCTGATAAAATGAAGTTTTTGGTGAGAAAATGAGATTTTTGGTGAAAAAAGGTGTTTTTGGCTGAACATTTTTTTTTGGCTGAGAATTTTCTTTTGCCGATAACACGACGTTTTCACTGCTAAAAGCACATTTTGGGCGCGAACAGCACATTTGTGGTGAGAAAAAGAGTGTTTTGCTGAGAATAAAGCATTTTGGCTGAAAAAAGGTCATTTTAACCCTAACAATGAGGTTTTTTGCTGATGGGATGACTTTTTTGCCAAAAACACGACATTATTGCTGATGAAAACAACGTATTGGCTGAAAACACGACGTTTTGGCTGATAAAATGAAGTTTTTGGTGAGAAAATGAGATTTTTGGTGAAAAAAGGTGTTTTTGGCTGAACATTTTTTTTTGGCTGAGAATTTTCTTTTGCCGATAACACGACGTTTTCACTGCTAAAAGCACATTTTGGGCGCGAACAGCACATTTGTGGTGAGAAAAAGAGTGTTTTGCTGAGAAAAAAGCATTTTGGCTGAAAAAAGGTCATTTTAACCCTAACAATGAGGTTTTTTGCTGATGGGATGACTTTTTTGCCAAAAACACGACATTATTGCTGATGAAAACAACGTATTGGCTGAAAACACGACGTTTTGGCTGATAAAATGAAGTTTTTGGTGAGAAAATGAGATTTTTGGTGAAAAAAGGTGTTTTTGGCTGAACATTTGTTTTTGGCTGAGAATTTTCTTTTGCCGATAACACGACGTTTTCACTGCTAAAAGCACATTTTGGGCGCGAACAGCACATTTGTGGTGAGAAAAAGAGTGTTTTGCTGAGAAAAAAGCATTTTGGCTGAAAAAAGGTCATTTTAACCCTAACAATGAGGTTTTTTGCTGATGGGATGACTTTTTTGCCAAAAACACGACATTATTGCTGATGAAAACAACGTATTGGCTGAAAACACGACGTTTTGGCTGATAAAATGAAGTTTTTGGTGAGAAAATGAGATTTTTGGTGAAAAAAGGTGTTTTTGGCTGAACATTTTTTTTTGGCTGAGAATTTTCTTTTGCCGATAACACGACGTTTTCACTGCTAAAAGCACATTTTGGGCGCGAACAGCACATTTGTGGTGAGAAAAAGAGTGTTTTGCTGAGAAAAAAGCATTTTGGCTGAAAAAAGGTCATTTTAACCCTAACAATGAGGTTTTTTGCTGATGGGATGACTTTTTTGCCAAAAACACGACATTATTGCTGATGAAAACAACGTATTGGCTGAAAACACGACGTTTTGGCTGATAAAATGAAGTTTTTGGTGAGAAAATGAGATTTTTGGTGAAAAAAGGTGTTTTTGGCTGAACATTTTTTTTTGGCTGAGAATTTTCTTTTGCCGATAACACGACGTTTTCACTGCTAAAAGCACATTTTGGGCGCGAACAGCACATTTGTGGTGAGAAAAAGAGTGTTTTGCTGAGAAAAAAGCATTTTGGCTGAAAAAAGGTCATTTTAACCCTAACAATGAGGTTTTTTGCTGATGGGATGACTTTTTTGCCAAAAACACGACATTATTGCTGATGAAAACAACGTATTGGCTGAAAACACGACGTTTTGGCTGATAAAATGAAGTTTTTGGTGAGAAAATGAGATTTTTGGTGAAAAAAGGTGTTTTTGGCTGAACATTTTTTTTTGGCTGAGAATTTTCTTTTGCCGATAACACGACGTTTTCACTGCTAAAAGCACATTTTGGGCGCGAACAGCACATTTGTGGTGAGAAAAAGAGTGTTTTGCTGAGAAAAAAGCATTTTGGCTGAAAAAAGGTCATTTTAACCCTAACAATGAGGTTTTTTGCTGATGGGATGACTTTTTTGCCAAAAACACGACATTATTGCTGATGAAAACAACGTATTGGCTGAAAACACGACGTTTTGGCTGATAAAATGAAGTTTTTGGTGAGAAAATGAGATTTTTGGTGAAAAAAGGTGTTTTTGGCTGAACATTTTTTTTTGGCTGAGAATTTTCTTTTGCCGATAACACGACGTTTTCACTGCTAAAAGCACATTTTGGGCGCGAACAGCACATTTGTGGTGAGAAAAAGAGTGTTTTGCTGAGAAAAAAGCATTTTTGCTGAAAAAAGGTCATTTTAACCCTAACAATGAGGTTTTTTGCTGATGGGATGACTTTTTTGCCAAAAACACGACATTATTGCTGATGAAAACAACGTATTGGCTGAAAACACGACGTTTTGGCTGATAAAATGAAGTTTTTGGTGAGAAAATGAGATTTTTGGTGAAAAAAGGTGTTTTTGGCTGAACATTTTTTTTTGGCTGAGAATTTTCTTTTGCCGATAACACGACGTTTTCACTGCTAAAAGCACATTTTGGGCGCGAACAGCACATTTGTGGTGAGAAAAAGAGTGTTTTGCTGAGAAAAAAGCATTTTGGCTGAAAAAAGGTCATTTTAACCCTAACAATGAGGTTTTTTGCTGATGGGATGACTTTTTTGCCAAAAACACGACATTATTGCTGATGAAAACAACGTATTGGCTGAAAACACGACGTTTTGGCTGATAAAATGAAGTTTTTGGTGAGAAAATGAGATTTTTGGTGAAAAAAGGTGTTTTTGGCTGAACATTTTTTTTTGGCTGAGAATTTTCTTTTGCCGATAACACGACGTTTTCACTGCTAAAAGCACATTTTGGGCGCGAACAGCACATTTGTGGTGAGAAAAAGAGTGTTTTGCTGAGAAAAAAGCATTTTGGCTGAAAAAAGGTCATTTTAACCCTAACAATGAGGTTTTTTGCTGATGGGATGACTTTTTTGCCAAAAACACGACATTATTGCTGATGAAAACAACGTATTGGCTGAAAACACGACGTTTTGGCTGATAAAATGAAGTTTTTGGTGAGAAAATGAGATTTTTGGTGAAAAAAGGTGTTTTTGGCTGAACATTTTTTTTTGGCTGAGAATTTTCTTTTGCCGATAACACGACGTTTTCACTGCTAAAAGCACATTTTGGGCGCGAACAGCACATTTGTGGTGAGAAAAAGAGTGTTTTGCTGAGAAAAAAGCATTTTTGCTGAAAAAAGGTCATTTTAACCCTAACAATGAGGTTTTTTGCTGATGGGATGACTTTTTTGCCAAAAACACGACATTATTGCTGATGAAAACAACGTATTGGCTGAAAACACGACGTTTTGGCTGATAAAATGAAGTTTTTGGTGAGAAAATGAGATTTTTGGTGAAAAAAGGTGTTTTTGGCTGAACATTTTTTTTTGGCTGAGAATTTTCTTTTGCCGATAACACGACGTTTTCACTGCTAAAAGCACATTTTGGGCGCGAACAGCACATTTTAGGCGCGAACAGCACATTTGTGGTGAGAAAAAGAGTGTTTTGCTGAGAAAAAAGCATTTTGGCTGAAAAAAGGTCATTTTAACCCTAACAATGAGGTTTTTTGCTGATGGGATGACTTTTTTGCCAAAAACACGACATTATTGCTGATGAAAACAACGTATTGGCTGAAAACACGACGTTTTGGCTGATAAAATGAAGTTTTTGGTGAGAAAATGAGATTTTTGGTGAAAAAAGGTGTTTTTGGCTGAACATTTTTTTTTGGCTGAGAATTTTCTTTTGCCGATAACACGACGTTTTCACTGCTAAAAGCACATTTTGGGCGCGAACAGCACATTTGTGGTGAGAAAAAGAGTGTTTTGCTGAGAAAAAAGCATTTTGGCTGAAAAAAGGTCATTTTAACCCTAACAATGAGGTTTTTTGCTGATGGGATGACTTTTTTGCCAAAAACACGACATTATTGCTGATGAAAACAACGTATTGGCTGAAAACACGACGTTTTGGCTGATAAAATGAAGTTTTTGGTGAGAAAATGAGATTTTTGGTGAAAAAAGGTGTTTTTGGCTGAACATTTTTTTTTGGCTGAGAATTTTCTTTTGCCGATAACACGACGTTTTCACTGCTAAAAGCACATTTTGGGCGCGAACAGCACATTTGTGGTGAGAAAAAGAGTGTTTTGCTGAGAAAAAAGCATTTTGGCTGAAAAAAGGTCATTTTAACCCTAACAATGAGGTTTTTTTGCTGATGGGATGACTTTTTTGCCAAAAACACGACATTATTGCTGATGAAAACAACGTATTGGCTGAAAACACGACGTTTTGGCAGATAAAATGAAGTGTTTGGTGAGAAAATGAGATTTTTGGTGAAAAATGGTGTTTTTGGCTAAACATTTTTTTTTGGCTGAGAATTTTCTTTTGCCGATAACACGACGTTTTCACTGCTAAAAGCACATTTTGGGCGCGAACAGCACATTTGTGGTGAGAAAAAGAGTGTTTTGCTGAGAAAAAAGCATTTTTGCTGAAGAAAGGTCATTTTAACCCTAACAATGAGGTTTTTTTGCTGATGGGATGACTTTTTTGCCAAAAACACGACATTATTGCTGATGAAAACAACGTATTGGCTGAAAACACGACGTTTTGGCAGATAAAATGAAGTGTTTGGTGAGAAAATGAGATTTTTGGTGAAAAATGGTGTTTTTGGCTAAACATTTTTTTTTGGCTGAGAATTTTCTTTTGCCGATAACACGACGTTTTCACTGCTAAAAGCACATTTTGGGCGCGAACAGCACATTTGTGGTGAGAAAAAGAGTGTTTTGATGAGAAAAAAGCATTTTTGCTGAAAAAAGGTCATTTTAACCCTAACAATGAGGTTTTTTGCTGATGGGATGACTTTTTTGCCAAAAACACGACATTATTGCTGATGAAAACAACGTATTGGCTGAAAACACGACGTTTTGGCTGATAAAATGAAGTTTTTGGTGAGAAAATGAGATTTTTGGTGAAAAAAGGTGTTTTTGGCTGAACATTTTTTTTTGGCTGAGAATTTTCTTTTGCCGATAACACGACGTTTTCACTGCTAAAAGCACATTTTGGGCGCGAACAGCACATTTGTGGTGAGAAAAAGAGTGTTTTGCTGAGAAAAAAGCATTTTGGCTGAAAAAAGGTCATTTTAACCCTAACAATGAGGTTTTTTGCTGATGGGATGACTTTTTTGCCAAAAACACGACATTATTGCTGATGAAAACAACGTATTGGCTGAAAACACGACGTTTTGGCTGATAAAATGAAGTTTTTGGTGAGAAAATGAGATTTTTGGTGAAAAAAGGTGTTTTTGGCTGAACATTTTTTTTTGGCTGAGAATTTTTCTTTGCCGATAACACGACGTTTTCACTGCTAAAAGCACATTTTGGGCGCGAACAGCACATTTGTGGTGAGAAAAAGAGTGTTTTGCTGAGAAAAAAGCATTTTTGCTGAAAAAAGGTCATTTTAACCCTAACAATGAGGTTTTTTGCTGATGGGATGACTTTTTTTGCCAAAAACACGACATTATTGCTGATGAAAACAACGTATTGGCTGAAAACACGACGTTTTGGCTGATAAAATGAAGTTTTTGGTGAGAAAATGAGATTTTTGGTGAAAAAGGTGTTTTTGGCTGAACATTTTTTTTTGGCTGAGAATTTTCTTTTGCCGATAACACGACGTTTTCACTGCTAAAAGCACATTTTGGGCGCGAACAGTACATTTGTGGTGAGAAAAAGAGTGTTTTGCTGAGAAAAAAGCATTTTGGCTGAAAAAGGGTCATTTTAACCCTAACAATGAGGTTTTTTGCTGATGGGATGACTTTTTTGCCAAAAACACGACATTATGGCTGATGAAAACAACGTATTGGCTGAAAACACGACGTTTTGGCTGATAAAATGAAGTTTTTGGTGAGAAAATGAGATTTTTGGTGAAAAAAAGTGTTTTTGGCTGAACATTGTTTTTTGGCTGAGAATTTTCTTTTGCCGATAACACGACGTTTTCACTGCTAAAAGCACATTTTGGGCGCGAACAGCACATTTGTGGTGAGAAAAAGAGTGTTTTGCTGAGAAAAAAGCATTTTGGCTGAAAAAAGGTCATTTTAACCCTAACAATTAGGTTTTTTGCTGATGGGATGACTTTTTTGCCAAAAACACGACATTATTGCTGATGAAAACAACGTATTGGCTGAAAACACGACGTTTTGGCTGATAAAATGAAGTTTTTGGTGAGAAAATGAGATTTTTGGTGAAAAAGGTGTTTTTGGCTGAACATTTTTTTTTGGCTGAGAATTTTCTTTTGCCGATAACACGACGTTTTCACTGCTAAAAGCACATTTTGGGCGCGAACAGTACATTTGTGGTGAGAAAAAGAGTGTTTTGCTGAGAAAAAAGCATTTTGGCTGAAAAAGGGTCATTTTAACCCTAACAATGAGGTTTTTTGCTGATGGGATGACTTTTTTGCCAAAAACACGACATTATGGCTGATGAAAACAACGTATTGGCTGAAAACACGACGTTTTGGCTGATAAAATGAAGTTTTTGGTGAGAAAATGAGATTTTTGGTGAAAAAAAGTGTTTTTGGCTGAACATTGTTTTTTGGCTGAGAATTTTCTTTTGCCGATAACACGACGTTTTCACTGCTAAAAGCACATTTTGGGCGCGAACAGCACATTTGTGGTGAGAAAAAGAGTGTTTTGCTGAGAAAAAAGCATTTTGGCTGAAAAAAGGTCATTTTAACCCTAACAATTAGGTTTTTTGCTGATGGGATGACTTTTTTGCCAAAAACACGACATTATTGCTGATGAAAACAACGTATTGGCTGAAAACACGACGTTTTGGCTGATAAAATGAAGTTTTTGGTGAGAAAATGAGATTTTTGGTGAAAAAAGGTGTTTTTGGCTGAACATTTTTTTTTGGCTGAGAATTTTCTTTTGCCGATAACACGACGTTTTCACTGCTAAAAGCACATTTTGGGCGCGAACAGCACATTTGTGGTGAGAAAAAGAGTGTTTTGCTGAGAAAAAAGCATTTTGGCTGAAAAAAGGTCATTTTAACCCTAACAATGAGGTTTTTTGCTGATGGGATGACTTTTTTGCCAAAAACACGACATTAATGCTGATGAAAACAACGTATTGGCTGAAAACACGACGTTTTGGCTGATCAAATGAAGTTTTTGGTGAGAAAATGAGATTTTTGGTGAAAAAAGGTGTTTTTGGCTGAACATTTTTTTTTGGCTGAGAATTTTCTTTTGCCGATAACACGACGTTTTCACTGCTAAAAGCACATTTTGGGCGCGAACAGCACATTTGTGGTGAGAAAAAGAGTGTTTTGCTGAGAAAAAAGCATTTTGGCTGAAAAAAGGTCATTTTAACCCTAACAATGAGGTTTTTTGCTGATGGGATGAATTTTTTGCCAAAAACACGACATTATTGCTGATGAAAACAACGTATTGGCTGAAAACACGACGTTTTGGCTGATAAAATGAAGTTTTTGGTGAGAAAATGAGATTTTTGGTGAAAAAAGGTGTTTTTGGCTGAACATTTTTTTTTGGCTGAGAATTTTCTTTTGCCGATAACACGACGTTTTCACTGCTAAAAGCACATTTTGGGCGCGAACAGCACATTTGTGGTGAGAAAAAGAGTGTTTTGCTGAGAAAAAAGCATTTTGGCTGAAAAAAGGTCATTTTAACCCTAACAATGAGGTTTTTTGCTGATGGGATGACTTTTTTGCCAAAAACACGACATTAATGCTGATGAAAACAACGTATTGGCTGAAAACACGACGTTTTGGCTGATAAAATGAAGTTTTTGGTGAGAAAATGAGATTTTTGGTGAAAAAAGGTGTTTTTGGCTGAACATTTTTTTTTGGCTGAGAATTTTCTTTTGCCGATAACACGACGTTTTCACTGCTAAAAGCACATTTTGGGCGCGAACAGCACATTTGTGGTGAGAAAAAGAGTGTTTTGCTGAGAAAAAAGCATTTTGGCTGAAAAAAGGTCATTTTAACCCTAACAATGAGGTTTTTTGCTGATGGGATGACTTTTTTGCCAAAAACACGACATTATTGCTGATGAAAACAACGTATTGGCTGAAAACACGACGTTTTGGCTGATAAAATGAAGTTTTTGGTGAGAAAATGAGATTTTTGGTGAAAAAAGATGTTTTTGGCTGAACATTTTTTTTTGGCTGAGAATTTTCTTTTGCCGATAACACGACGTTTTCACTGCTAAAAGCACATTTTGGGCGCGAACAGCACATTTGTGGTGAGAAAAAGAGTGTTTTGCTGAGAAAAAAGCATTTTTGCTGAAAAAAGGTCATTTTAACCCTAACAATGAGGTTTTTTGCTGATGGGATGACTTTTTTGCCAAAAACACGACATTATTGCTGATGAAAACAACGTATTGGCTGAAAACACGACGTTTTGGCTGATCAAATGAAGTTTTTGGTGAGAAAATGAGATTTTTGGTGAAAAAAGGTGTTTTTGGCTGAACATTTTTTTTTGGCTGAGAATTTTCTTTTGCCGATAACACGACGTTTTCACTGCTAAAAGCACATTTTGGGCGCGAACAGCACATTTGTGGTGAGAAAAAGAGTGTTTTGCTGAGAAAAAAGCATTTTGGCTGAAAAAAGGTCATTTTAACCCTAACAATGAGGTTTTTTGCTGATGGGATGACTTTTTTGCCAAAAACACGACATTATTGCTGATGAAAACAACGTATTGGCTGAAAACACGACGTTTTGGCTGATCAAATGAAGTTTTTGGTGAGAAAATGAGATTTTTGGTGAAAAAAGGTGTTTTTGGCTGAACATTTTTTTTTGGCTGAGAATTTTCTTTTGCCGATAACACGACGTTTTCACTGCTAAAAGCACATTTTGGGCGCGAACAGCACATTTGTGGTGAGAAAAAGAGTGTTTTGCTGAGAAAAAAGCATTTTGGCTGAAAAAAGGTCATTTTAACCCTAACAATGAGGTTTTTTGCTGATGGGATGACTTTTTTGCCAAAAACACGACATTATTGCTGATGAAAACAACGTATTGGCTGAAAACACGACGTTTTGGCTGATAAAATGAAGTTTTTGGTGAGAAAATGAGATTTTTGGTGAAAAAAGGTGTTTTTGGCTGAACATTTTTTTTTGGCTGAGAATTTTCTTTTGCCGATAACACGACGTTTTCACTGCTAAAAGCACATTTTGGGCGCGAACAGCACATTTGTGGTGAGAAAAAGAGTGTTTTGCTGAGAAAAAAGCATTTTGGCTGAAAAAAGGTCATTTTAACCCTAACAATGAGGTTTTTTGCTGATGGGATGACTTTTTTGCCAAAAACACGACATTATTGCTGATGAAAACAACGTATTGGCTGAAAACACGACGTTTTGGCTGATCAAATGAAGTTTTTGGTGAGAAAATGAGATTTTTGGTGAAAAAAGGTGTTTTTGGCTGAACATTTTTTTTTGGCTGAGAATTTTCTTTTGCCGATAACACGACGTTTTCACTGCTAAAAGCACATTTTGGGCGCGAACAGCACATTTGTGGTGAGAAAAAGAGTGTTTTGCTGAGAAAAAAGCATTTTGGCTGAAAAAAGGTCATTTTAACCCTAACAATGAGGTTTTTTGCTGATGGGATGACTTTTTTGCCAAAAACACGACATTATTGCTGATGAAAACAACGTATTGGCTGAAAACACGACGTTTTGGCTGATAAAATGAAGTTTTTGGTGAGAAAATGAGATTTTTGGTGAAAAAAGGTGTTTTTGGCTGAACATTTTTTTTTGGCTGAGAATTTTCTTTTGCCGATAACACGACGTTTTCACTGCTAAAAGCACATTTTGGGCGCGAACAGCACATTTGTGGTGAGAAAAAGAGTGTTTTGCTGAGAAAAAAGCATTTTGGCTGAAAAAAGGTCATTTTAACCCTAACAATGAGGTTTTTTGCTGATGGGATGACTTTTTTGCCAAAAACACGACATTATTGCTGATGAAAACAACGTATTGGCTGAAAACACGACGTTTTGGCTGATCAAATGAAGTTTTTGGTGAGAAAATGAGATTTTTGGTGAAAAAAGGTGTTTTTGGCTGAACATTTTTTTTTGGCTGAGAATTTTCTTTTGCCGATAACACGACGTTTTCACTGCTAAAAGCACATTTTGGGCGCGAACAGCACATTTGTGGTGAGAAAAAGAGTGTTTTGCTGAGAAAAAAGCATTTTGGCTGAAAAAAGGTCATTTTAACCCTAACAATGAGGTTTTTTGCTGATGGGATGACTTTTTTGCCAAAAACACGACATTATTGCTGATGAAAACAACGTATTGGCTGAAAACACGACGTTTTGGCTGATAAAATGAAGTTTTTGGTGAGAAAATGAGATTTTTGGTGAAAAAAGGTGTTTTTGGCTGAACATTTTTTTTTGGCTGAGAATTTTCTTTTGCCGATAACACGACGTTTTCACTGCTAAAAGCACATTTTGGGCGCGAACAGCACATTTGTGGTGAGAAAAAGAGTGTTTTGCTGAGAAAAAAGCATTTTTGCTGAAAAAAGGTCATTTTAACCCTAACAATGAGGTTTTTTGCTGATGGGATGACTTTTTTGCCAAAAACACGACATTATTGCTGATGAAAACAACGTATTGGCTGAAAACACGACGTTTTGGCTGATAAAATGAAGTTTTTGGTGAGAAAATGAGATTTTTGGTAAAAAAAGGTGTTTTTGGCTGAACATTTTTTTTTGGCTGAGAATTTTCTTTTGCCGACAACACGACGTTTTCACTGCTAAAAGCACATTTTGGGCGCGAACAGCACATTTGTGGTGAGAAAAAGAGTGTTTTGCTGAGAAAAAAGCATTTTTGCTGAAAAAAGGTCATTTTAACCCTAACAATGAGGTTTTTTGCTGATGGGATGACTTTTTTGCCAAAAACACGACATTATTGCTGATGAAAACAACGTATTGGCTGAAAACACGACGTTTTGGCTGATAAAATGAAGTTTTTGGTGAGAAAATGAGATTTTTGGTGAAAAAAGGTGTTTTTGGCTGAACATTTTTTTCTGGCTGAGAATTTTCTTTTGCCGATAACACGACGTTTTCACTGCTAAAAGCACATTTTGGGCGCGAACAGCACATTTGTGGTGAGAAAAAGAGTGTTTTGATGAGAAAAAAGCATTTTTGCTGAAAAAAGGTCATTTTAACCCTAATAATGAGGTTTTTTGCTGATGGGATGACTTTTTTGCCAAAAACACGACATTATTGCTGATGAAAACAACGTATTGGCTGAAAACACGACGTTTTGGCAGATAAAATGAAGTTTTTGGTGAGAAAATGAGATTTTTGGTGAAAAAAGGTGTTTTTGGCTGAACATTTTTTTTTGGCTGAGAATTTTCTTTTGCCGATAACACGACGTTTTCACTGCTAAAAGCACATTTTGGGCGCGAACAGCACATTTTTGGTGAGAAAAAGAGTGTTTTGATGAGAAAAAAGCATTTTGGCTGAAAAAAGGTCATTTTAACCCTAACAATGAGGTTTTTTGCTGATGGGATGACTTTTTTGCCAAAAACACGACATTATTGCTGATGAAAACAACGTATTGGCTGAAAACACGACGTTTTGGCAGATAAAATGAAGTTTTTGGTGAGAAAATGAGATTTTTGGTGAAAAAAGGTGTTTTTGGCTGAACATTTTTTTTTGGCTGAGAATTTTCTTTTGCCGATAACACGACGTTTTCACTGCTAAAAGCACATTTTGGGCGCGAACAGCACATTTGTGGTGAGAAAAAGAGTGTTTTGCTGAGAAAAAAGCATTTTGGCTGAAAAAAGGTCATTTTAACCCTAACAATGAGGTTTTTTGCTGATGGGATGACTTTTTTGCCAAAAACACGACATTATTGCTGATGAAAACAACGTATTGGCTGAAAACACGACGTTTTGGCTGATAAAATGAAGTTTTTGGTGAGAAAATGAGATTTTTGGTGAAAAAAGGTGTTTTTGGCTGAACATTTTTTTTTGGCTGGGAATTTTCTTTTGCCGATAACACGACGTTTTCACTGCTAAAAGCACATTTTGGGCGCGAACAGCACATTTGTGGTGAGAAAAAGAGTGTTTTGCTGAGAAAAAAGCATTTTGGCTGAAAAAAGGTCATTTTAACCCTAATAATGAGGTTTTTTGCTGATGGGATGACTTTTTTGCCAAAAACACGACATTATTGCTGATGAAAACAACGTATTGGCTGAAAACACGACGTTTTGGCTAATCAAATGAAGTTTTTGGTGAGAAAATGAGATTTTTGGTGAAAAAATGTGTTTTTGGCTGAACATTTTTTTTGGCTGAGAATTTTCTTTTTCCGATAACACGACGTTTTCACTGCTAAAAGCACATTTTGGGCGCGAACAGCACATTTGTGGTGAGAAAAAGAGTGTTTTGCTGAGAAAAAAGCATTTTGGCTGAAAAAAGGTCATTTTAACCCTAACAATGAGGTTTTTTGCTGATGGGATGACTTTTTTGCCAAAAACACGACATTATTGCTGATGAAAACAACGTATTGGCTGAAAACACGACGTTTTGGCTGATAAAATGAAGTTTTTGGTGAGAAAATGAGATTTTTGGTGAAAAAAGGTGTTTTTGGCTGAACATTTTTTTTTGGCTGAGAATTTTCTTTTGCCGATAACACGACGTTTTCACTGCTAAAAGCACATTTTGGGCGCGAACAGCACATTTGTGGTGAGAAAAAGAGTGTTTTGCTGAGAAAAAAGCATTTTGGCTGAAAAAAGGTCATTTTAACCCTAACAATGAGGTTTTTTGCTGATGGGATGACTTTTTTGCCAAAAACACGACATTATTGCTGATGAAAACAACGTATTGGCTGAAAACACGACGTTTTGGCTGATAAAATGAAGTTTTTGGTGAGAAAATGAGATTTTTGGTGAAAAAAGGTGTTTTTGGCTGAACATTTTTTTTTGGCTGGGAATTTTCTTTTGCCGATAACACGACGTTTTCACTGCTAAAAGCACATTTTGGGCGCGAACAGCACATTTGTGGTGAGAAAAAGAGTGTTTTGCTGAGAAAAAAGCATTTTGGCTGAAAAAAGGTCATTTTAACCCTAATAATGAGGTTTTTTGCTGATGGGATGACTTTTTTGCCAAAAACACGACATTATTGCTGATGAAAACAACGTATTGGCTGAAAACACGACGTTTTGGCTAATCAAATGAAGTTTTTGGTGAGAAAATGAGATTTTTGGTGAAAAAATGTGTTTTTGGCTGAACATTTTTTTTGGCTGAGAATTTTCTTTTTCCGATAACACGACGTTTTCACTGCTAAAAGCACATTTTGGGCGCGAACAGCACATTTGTGGTGAGAAAAAGAGTGTTTTGCTGAGAAAAAAGCATTTTGGCTGAAAAAAGGTCATTTTAACCCTAACAATGAGGTTTTTTGCTGATGGGATGACTTTTTTGCCAAAAACACGACATTATTGCTGATGAAAACAACGTATTGGCTGAAAACACGACGTTTTGGCTGATAAAATGAAGTTTTTGGTGAGAAAATGAGATTTTTGGTGAAAAAAGGTGTTTTTGGCTGAACATTTTTTTTTGGCTGAGAATTTTGTTTTGCCGATAACACGACGTTTTCACTGCTAAAAGCACATTTTGGGCGCGAACAGCACATTTGTGGTGAGAAAAAGAGTGTTTTGCTGAGAAAAAAGCATTTTGGCTGAAAAAAGGTCATTTTAACCCTAACAATGAGGTTTTTTGCTGATGGGATGACTTTTTTGCCAAAAACACGACATTATTGCTGATGAAAACAACGTATTGGCTGAAAACACGACGTTTTGGCTGATAAAATGAAGTTTTTGGTGAGAAAATGAGATTTTTGGTGAAAAAAGGTGTTTTTGGCTGAACATTTTTTTTTGGCTGAGAATTTTCTTTTGCCGATAACACGACGTTTTCACTGCTAAAAGCACATTTTGGGCGCGAACAGCACATTTGTGGTGAGAAAAAGAGTGTTTTGCTGAGAAAAAAGCATTTTGGCTGAAAAAAGGTCATTTTAACCCTAACAATGAGGTTTTTTGCTGATGGGATGACTTTTTTGCCAAAAACACGACATTATTGCTGATGAAAACAACGTATTGGCTGAAAACACGACGTTTTGGCTGATAAAATGAAGTTTTTGGTGAGAAAATGAGATTTTTGGTGAAAAAAGGTGTTTTTGGCTGAACATTTTTTTTTGGCTGAGAATTTTCTTTTGCCGATAACACGACGTTTTCACTGCTAAAAGCACATTTTGGGCGCGAACAGCACATTTGTGGTGAGAAAAAGAGTGTTTTGCTGAGAAAAAAGCATTTTGGCTGAAAAAAGGTCATTTTAACCCTAACAATGAGGTTTTTTGCTGATGGGATGACTTTTTTGCCAAAAACACGACATTATTGCTGATGAAAACAACGTATTGGCTGAAAACACGACGTTTTGGCTGATAAAATGAAGTTTTTGGTGAGAAAATGAGATTTTTGGTGAAAAAAGGTGTTTTTGGCTGAACATTTTTTTTTGGCTGAGAATTTTCTTTTGCCGATAACACGACGTTTTCACTGCTTAAAGCACATTTTGGGCGCGAACAGCACATTTGTGGTGAGAAAAAGAGTGTTTTGCTGAGAAAAAAGCATTTTGGCTGAAAAAAGGTCATTTTAACCCTAACAATGAGGTTTTTTGCTGATGGGATGACTTTTTTGCCAAAAACACGACATTATTGCTGATGAAAACAACGTATTGGCTGAAAACACGACGTTTTGGCTGATCAAATGAAGTTTTTGGTGAGAAAATGAGATTTTTGGTGAAAAAAGGTGTTTTTGGCTGAACATTTTTTTTTGGCTGAGAATTTTCTTTTGCCGATAACACGACGTTTTCACTGCTAAAAGCACATTTTGGGCGCGAACAGCACATTTGTGGTGAGAAAAAGAGTGTTTTGCTGAGAAAAAAGCATTTTGGCTGAAAAAAGGTCATTTTAACCCTAACAATGAGGTTTTTTGCTGATGGGATGACTTTTTTGCCAAAAAAACGACATTATTGCTGATGAAAACAACGTATTGGCTGAAAACACGACGTTTTGGCTGATAAAATGAAGTTTTTGGTGAGAAAATGAGATTTTTGGTGAAAAAAGGTGTTTTTGGCTGAACATTTTTTTTTGGCTGAGAATTTTCTTTTGCCGATAACACGACGTTTTCACTGCTAAAAGCACATTTTGGGCGCGAACAGCACATTTGTGGTGAGAAAAAGAGTGTTTTGCTGAGAAAAAAGCATTTTGGCTGAAAAAAGGTCATTTTAACCCTAACAATGAGGTTTTTTGCTGATGGGATGACTTTTTTGCCAAAAACACGACATTATTGCTGATGAAAACAACGTATTGGCTGAAAACACGACGTTTTGGCTGATAAAATGAAGTTTTTGGTGAGAAAATGAGATTTTTGGTGAAAAAAGGTGTTTTTGGCTGAACATTTTTTTTTGGCTGAGAATTTTCTTTTTCCGATAACACGACGTTTTTACTGCTAAAAGCACATTTTGGGCGCGAACAGCACATTTGTAATGAGAAAAAGAGTGTTTTGCTGAGAAAAAAGCATTTTGGCTGAAAAAAGGTCATTTTAACCCTAACAATGAGGTTTTTTGCTGATGGGATGACTTTTTTGCCAAAAACACGACATTATTGCTGATGAAAACAACGTATTGGCTGAAAACACGACGTTTTGGCTGATAAAATGAAGTTTTTGGTGAGAAAATGAGATTTTTGGTGAAAAAAGGTGTTTTTGGCTGAACATTTTTTTTTGGCTGAGAATTTTCTTTTGCCGATAACACGACGTTTTCACTGCTAAAAGCACATTTTGGGCGCGAACAGCACATTTGTGGTGAGAAAAAGAGTGTTTTGCTGAGAAAAAAGCATTTTGGCTGAAAAAAGGTCATTTTAACCCTAACAATGAGGTTTTTTGCTGATGGGATGACTTTTTTGCCAAAAACACGACATTATTGCTGATGAAAACAACGTATTGGCTGAAAACACGACGTTTTGGCTGATAAAATGAAGTTTTTGGTGAGAAAATGAGATTTTTGGTGAAAAAAGGTGTTTTTGGCTGAACATTTTTTTTTGGCTGAGAATTTTCTTTTTCCGATAACACGACGTTTTTACTGCTAAAAGCACATTTTGGGCGCGAACAGCACATTTGTAATGAGAAAAAGAGTGTTTTGCTGAGAAAAAAGCATTTTGGCTGAAAAAAGGTCATTTTAACCCTAACAATGAGGTTTTTTGCTGATGGGATGACTTTTTTGCCAAAAACACGACATTATTGCTGATGAAAACAACGTATTGGCTGAAAACACGACGTTTTGGCTGATAAAATGAAGTTTTTGGTGAGAAAATGAGATTTTTGGTGAAAAAAGGTGTTTTTGGCTGAACTTTTTTTTTTGGCTGAGAATTTTCTTTTGCCGATAACACGACGTTTTCACTGCTAAAAGCACATTTTGGGCGCGAACAGCACATTTGTGGTGAGAAAAAGAGTGTTTTGCTGAGAAAAAAGCATTTTTGCTGAAAAAAGGTCATTTTAACCCTAACAATGAGGTTTTTTGCTGATGGGATGACTTTTTTGCCAAAAACACGACATTATTGCTGATGAAAACAACGTATTGGCTGAAAACACGACGTTTTGGCTGATAAAATGAAGTTTTTGGTGAAAAAAGGTGTTTTTTGCTGAAACTTGTTTTTTGGCTGAGAATTTTCTTTTGCCGATAACACGACGTTTTCACTGCTAAAAGCACATTTTGGGCGCGAACAGCACATTTGTGGTGAGAAAAAGAGTGTTTTGCTGAGAAAAAAGCATTTTGGCTGAAAAAAGGTCATTTTAACCCTAACAATGAGGTTTTTTGCTGATGGGATGACTTTTTTGCCAAAAACACGACATTATTGCTGATGAAAACAACGTATTGGCTGAAAACACGACGTTTTGGCTGATAAAATGAAGTTTTTGGTGAGAAAATGAGATTTTTGGTGAAAAAAGGTGTTTTTGGCTGAACATTTTTTTTTGGCTGAGAATTTTCTTTTGCCGATAACACGACGTTTTCACTGCTAAAAGCACATTTTGGGCGCGAACAGCACATTTGTGGTGAGAAAAAGAGTGTTTTGCTGAGAAAAAAGCATTTTGGCTGAAAAAAGGTCATTTTAACCCTAACAATGAGGTTTTTTGCTGATGGGATGACTTTTTTGCCAAAAACACGACATTATTGCTGATGAAAACAACGTATTGGCTGAAAACACGACGTTTTGGCTGATCAAATGAAGTTTTTGGTGAGAAAATGAGATTTTTGGTGAAAAAAGGTGTTTTTGGCTGAACATTTTTTTTGGCTGAGAATTTTCTTTTGCCGATAACACGACGTTTTCACTGCTAAAAGCACATTTTGGGCGCGAACAGCACATTTGTGGTGAGAAAAAGAGTGTTTTGCTGAGAAAAAAGCATTTTTGCTGAAAAAAGGTCATTTTAACCCTAACAATGAGGTTTTTTGCTGATGGGATGACTTTTTTGCCAAAAACACGACATTATTGCTGATGAAAACAACGTATTGGCTGAAAACACGACGTTTTGGCTGATAAAATGAAGTTTTTGGTGAGAAAATGAGATTTTTGGTGAAAAA
The DNA here is from genome assembly GCA_964019055.1 of Anthopleura xanthogrammica. Classification (NCBI taxonomy): domain Eukaryota; kingdom Metazoa; phylum Cnidaria; class Anthozoa; order Actiniaria; family Actiniidae; genus Anthopleura; species Anthopleura xanthogrammica. The sequence continues at coordinate 13,072,067 of OZ025211.1, read as the reverse complement.
ATGTGTTTTTGGCTGAGAATTTTCTTTTGCCGATAACACGACGTTTTCACTGCTAAAAGCACATTTTGGGCGCGAACAGCACATTTGTGGTGAGAAAAAGAGTGTTTTGCTGAGAAAAAAGCATTTTTGCTGAAAAAAGGTCATTTTAACCCTAACAATGAGGTTTTTTGCTGATGGGATGACTTTTTTGCCAAAAACACGACATTATTGCTGATGAAAACAACGTATTGGCTGAAAACACGACGTTTTGGCTGATAAAATGAAGTTTTTGGTGAGAAAATGAGATTTTTGGTGAAAAAATGTGTTTTTGGCTGAGAATTTTCTTTTGCCGATAACACGACGTTTTCACTGCTAAAAGCACATTTTGGGCGCGAACAGCACATTTGTGGTGAGAAAAAGAGTGTTTTGCTGAGAAAAAAGCATTTTTGCTGAAAAAAGGTCATTTTAACCCTAACAATGAGGTTTTTTGCTGATGGGATGACTTTTTTGCCAAAAACACGACATTATTGCTGATGAAAACAACGTATTGGCTGAAAACACGACGTTTTGGCTGATAAAATGAAGTTTTTTGTGAGAAAATGAGATTTTTGGTGAAAAAAGGTGTTTTTGGCTGAACTTTTTTTTTTGGCTGAGAATTTTCTTTTGCCGATAACACGACGTTTTCACTGCTAAAAGCACATTTTGGGCGCGAACAGCACATTTGTGGTGAGAAAAAGAGTGTTTTGCTGAGAAAAAAGCATTTTTGCTGAAAAAAGGTCATTTTAACCCTAACAATGAGGTTTTTTGCTGATGGGATGACTTTTTTGCCAAAAACACGACATTATTGCTGATGAAAACAACGTATTGGCTGAAAACACGACGTTTTGGCTGATAAAATGAAGTTTTTGGTGAGAAAATGAGATTTTTGGTGAAAAAAGGTGTTTTTGGCTGAACATTTTTTTTTGGCTGAGAATTTTCTTTTGCCGATAACACGACGTTTTTACTGCTAAAAGCACATTTTGGGCGCGAACAGCACATTTGTGGTGAGAAAAAGAGTGTTTTGCTGAGAAAAAAGCATTTTGGCTGAAAAAAGGTCATTTTAACCCTAACAATGAGGTTTTTTGCTGATGGGATGACTTTTTTGCCAAAAACACGACATTATTGCTGATGAAAACAACGTATTGGCTGAAAACACGACGTTTTGGCTGATAAAATGAAGTTTTTGGTGAGAAAATGAGATTTTTGCTGAAAAAAGGTGTTTTTGGCTGAACATTTTTTTTTGGCTGAGAATTTTCTTTTGCCGATAACACGACGTTTTCACTGCTAAAAGCACATTTTGGGCGCGAACAGCACATTTGTGGTGAGAAAAAGAGTGTTTTGCTGAGAAAAAAGCATTTTTGCTGAAAAAAGGTCATTTTAACCCTAACAATGAGGTTTTTTGCTGATGGGATGACTTTTTTGCTAAAAACACGACATTATTGCTGATGAAAACAACGTATTGGCTGAAAACACGACGTTTTGGCTGATAAAATGAAGTTTTTGGTGAGAAAATGAGATTTTTGGTGAAAAAAGGTGTTTTTGGCTGAACTTTTTTTTTGGCTGAGAATTTTGTTTTGCCGATAACACGACGTTTTCACTGCTAAAAGCACATTTTGGGCGCGAACAGCACATTTGTGGTGAGAAAAAGAGTGTTTTGCTGAGAAAAAAGCATTTTTGCTGAAAAAAGGTCATTTTAACCCTAACAATGAGGTTTTTTGCTGATGGGATGACTTTTTTGCCAAAAACACGACATTATTGCTGATGAAAACAACGTATTGGCTGAAAACACGACGTTTTGGCTGATAAAATGAAGTTTTTGGTGAGAAAATGAGATTTTTGGTGAAAAAAGGTGTTTTTGGCTGAACATTTTTTTTGGCTGAGAATTTTGTTTTGCCGATAACACGACGTTTTCACTGCTAAAAGCACATTTTGGGCGCGAACAGCACATTTGTGGTGAGAAAAAGAGTGTTTTGCTGAGAAAAAAGCATTTTTGCTGAAAAAAGGTCATTTTAACCCTAACAATGAGGTTTTTTGCTGATGGGATGACTTTTTTGCCAAAAACACGACATTATTGCTGATGAAAACAACGTATTGGCTGAAAACACGACGTTTTGGCTGAGAAAATGAGATTTTTGGTGAAAAAAGGTGTTTTTGGCTGAACTTTTTTTTTGGCTGAGAATTTTGTTTTGCCGATAACACGACGTTTTCACTGCTAAAAGCACATTTTGGGCGCGAACAGCACATTTGTGGTGAGAAAAAGAGTGTTTTGCTGAGAAAAAAGCATTTTTGCTGAAAAAAGGTCATTTTAACCCTAACAATGAGGTTTTTTGCTGATGGGATGACTTTTTTGCCAAAAACACGACATTATTGCTGATGAAAACAACGTATTGGCTGAAAACACGACGTTTTGGCTGATAAAATGAAGTTTTTGGTGAGAAAATGAGATTTTTGGTGAAAAAAGGTGTTTTTGGCTGAACATTTTTTTTGGCTGAGAATTTTGTTTTGCCGATAACACGACGTTTTCACTGCTAAAAGCACATTTTGGGCGCGAACAGCACATTTGTGGTGAGAAAAAGAGTGTTTTGCTGAGAAAAAAGCATTTTTGCTGAAAAAAGGTCATTTTAACCCTAACAATGAGGTTTTTTGCTGATGGGATGACTTTTTTGCCAAAAACACGACATTATTGCTGATGAAAACAACGTATTGGCTGAAAACACGACGTTTTGGCTGAGAAAATGAGATTTTTGGTGAAAAAAGGTGTTTTTGGCTGAACTTTTTTTTTGGCTGAGAATTTTGTTTTGCCGATAACACGACGTTTTCACTGCTAAAAGCACATTTTGGGCGCGAACAGCACATTTGTGGTGAGAAAAAGAGTGTTTTGCTGAGAAAAAAGCATTTTTGCTGAAAAAAGGTCATTTTAACCCTAACAATGAGGTTTTTTGCTGATGGGATGACTTTTTTGCCAAAAACACGACATTATTGCTGATGAAAACAACGTATTGGCTGAAAACACGACGTTTTGGCTGATAAAATGAAGTTTTTGGTGAGAAAATGAGATTTTTGGTGAAAAAAGGTGTTTTTGGCTGAACATTTTTTTTGGCTGAGAATTTTGTTTTGCCGATAACACGACGTTTTCACTGCTAAAAGCACATTTTGGGCGCGAACAGCACATTTGTGGTGAGAAAAAGAGTGTTTTGCTGAGAAAAAAGCATTTTTGCTGAAAAAAGGTCATTTTAACCCTAACAATGAGGTTTTTTGCTGATGGGATGACTTTTTTGCCAAAAACACGACATTATTGCTGATGAAAACAACGTATTGGCTGAAAACACGACGTTTTGGCTGATAAAATGAAGTTTTTGGTGAAAAAAGGTGTTTTTGGCTGAACATTTTTTTTTGGCTGAGAATTTTCTTTTGCCGATAACACGACGTTTTCACTGCTAAAAGCACATTTTGGGCGCGAACAGCACATTTGTGGTGAGAAAAAGAGTGTTTTGCTGAGAAAAAAGCATTTTTGCTGAAAAAAGGTCATTTTAACCCTAACAATGAGGTTTTTTGCTGATGGGATGACTTTTTTGCCAAAAACACGACATTATTGCTGATGAAAACAACGTATTGGCTGAAAACACGACGTTTTGGCTGATAAAATGAAGTTTTTGGTGAGAAAATGAGATTTTTGGTGAAAAAATGTGTTTTTGGCTGAACATTTTTTTTGGCTGAGAATTTTGTTTTGCCGATAACACGACGTTTTCACTGCTAAAAGCACATTTTGGGCGCGAACAGCACATTTGTGGTGAGAAAAAGAGTGTTTTGCTGAGAAAAAAGCATTTTGGCTGAAAAAAGGTCATTTTAACCCTAACAATGAGGTTTTTTGCTGATGGGATGACTTTTTTGCCAAAAACACGACATTATTGCTGATGAAAACAACGTATTGGCTGAAAACACGACGTTTTGGCTGATAAAATAAAGTTTTTGGCTGATAAAATGAAGTTTTTGGTGAAAAAAGGTGTTTTTTGCTAAAAATTTTTTTTTGGCTGAGAATTTTCTTTTGCCGACAACACGACGTTTTCACTGCTAAAAGCACATTTTGGGCGCGAACAGCACATTTGTGGTGAGAAAAAGAGTGTTTTGCTGAGAAAAAAGCATTTTGGCTGAAAAAAGGTCATTTTAACCCTAACAATGAGGTTTTTTGCTGATGGGATGACTTTTTTTGCCAAAAACACGACATTATTGCTGATGAAAACAACGTATTGGCTGAAAACACGACGTTTTTGCTGATAAAATGAAGTTTTTGGTGAGAAAATGAGATTTTTGGTGAAAAAAGGTGTTTTTGGCTGAACATTTTTTTTTGGCTGAGAATTTTGTTTTGCCGATAACACGACGTTTTCACTGCTAAAAGCACATTTTGGGCGCGAACAGCACATTTGTGGTGAGAAAAAGAGTGTTTTGCTGAGAAAAAAGCATTTTTGCTGAAAAAAGGTCATTTTAACCCTAACAATGAGGTTTTTTGCTGATGGGATGACTTTTTTGCCAAAAACACGACATTATTGCTGATGAAAACAACGTATTGGCTGAAAACACGACGTTTTGGCTGATAAAATGAAGTTTTTGGTGAAAAAATGAGATTTTTGGTGAAAAAAGGTGTTTTTGGCTGAACATTTTTTTTTGGCTGAGAATTTTCTTTTGCCGATAACACGACGTTTTCACTGCTAAAAGCACATTTTGGGCGCGAACAGCACATTTGTGGTGAGAAAAAGAGTGTTTTGCTTAGAAAAAAGCATTTTTGCTGAAAAAAGGTCATTTTAACCCTAACAATGAGGTTTTTTGCTGATGGGATGACTTTTTTGCCAAAAACACGACATTATTGCTGATGAAAACAACGTATTGGCTGAAAACACGACGTTTTGGCAGATAAAATGAAGTTTTTGGTGAGAAAATGAGATTTTTGGTGAAAAAAGGTGTTTTTGGCTGAACATTTTTTTTTGGCTGAGAATTTTCTTTTGCCGATAACACGACGTTTTCACTGCTAAAAGCACATTTTGGGCGCGAACAGCACATTTGTGGTGAGAAAAAGAGTGTTTTGCTGAGAAAAAAGCATTTTGGCTGAAAAAAGGTCATTTTAACCCTAACAATGAGGTTTTTTGCTGATGGGATGACTTTTTTGCCAAAAACACGACATTATTGCTGATGAAAACAACGTATTGGCTGAAAACACGACGTTTTGGCTGATAAAATGAAGTTTTTGGTGAGAAAATGAGATTTTTGGTGAAAAAAGGTGTTTTTGGCTGAACATTTTTTTTTGGCTGAGAATTTTCTTTTGCCGATAACACGACGTTTTCACTGCTAAAAGCACATTTTGGGCGCGAACAGCACATTTGTGGTGAGAAAAAGAGTGTTTTGCTGAGAAAAAAGCATTTTGGCTGAAAAAAGGTCATTTTAACCCTAACAATGAGGTTTTTTGCTGATGGGATGACTTTTTTGCCAAAAACACGACATTATTGCTGATGAAAACAACGTATTGGCTGAAAACACGACGTTTTGGCTGATAAAATGAAGTTTTTGGTGAGAAAATGAGATTTTTGGTGAAAAAAGGTGTTTTTGGCTGAACATTTTTTTTGGCTGAGAATTTTGTTTTGCCGATAACACGACGTTTTCACTGCTAAAAGCACATTTTGGGCGCGAACAGCACATTTGTGGTGAGAAAAAGAGTGTTTTGCTGAGAAAAAAGCATTTTTGCTGAAAAAAGGTCATTTTAACCCTAACAATGAGGTTTTTTGCTGATGGGATGACTTTTTTGCCAAAAACACGACATTATTGCTGATGAAAACAACGTATTGGCTGAAAACACGACGTTTTGGCTGATAAAATAAAGTTTTTGGCTGATAAAATGAAGTTTTTGGTGAAAAAAGGTGTTTTTGGCTGAACATTTTTTTTTGGCTGAGAATTTTCTTTTGCCGACAACACGACGTTTTCACTGCTAAAAGCACATTTTGGGCGCGAACAGCACATTTGTGGTGAGAAAAAGAGTGTTTTGCTGAGAAAAAAGCATTTTGGCTGAAAAAAGGTCATTTTAACCCTAACAATGAGGTTTTTTGCTGATGGGATGACTTTTTTTGCCAAAAACACGACATTATTGCTGATGAAAACAACGTATTGGCTGAAAACACGACGTTTTGGCTGATAAAATGAAGTTTTTGGTGAGAAAATGAGATTTTTGGTGAAAAAAGGTGTTTTTGGCTGAACATTTTTTTTTGGCTGAGAATTTTCTTTTGCCGATAACACGACGTTTTCACTGCTAAAAGCACATTTTGGGCGCGAACAGCACATTTGTGGTGAGAAAAAGAGTGTTTTGCTGAGAAAAAAGCATTTTTGCTGAAAAAAGGTCATTTTAACCCTAACAATGAGGTTTTTTGCTGATGGGATGACTTTTTTGCCAAAAACACGACATTATTGCTGATGAAAACAACGTATTGGCTGAAAACACGACGTTTTGGCTGATAAAATAAAGTTTTTGGCTGATAAAATGAAGTTTTTGGTGAAAAAAGGTGTTTTTTGCTGAAAATTTTTTTTTGGCTGAGAATTTTCTTTTGCCGACAACACGACGTTTTCACTGCTAAAAGCACATTTTGGGCGCGAACAGCACATTTGTGGTGAGAAAAAGAGTGTTTTGCTGAGAAAAAAGCATTTTGGCTGAAAAAAGGTCATTTTAACCCTAACAATGAGGTTTTTTGCTGATGGGATGACTTTTTTTGCCAAAAACACGACATTATTGCTGATGAAAACAACGTATTGGCTGAAAACACGACGTTTTGGCTGATAAAATGAAGTTTTTGGTGAGAAAATGAGATTTTTGGTGAAAAAAGGTGTTTTTGGCTGAACATTTTTTTTTGGCTGAGAATTTTCTTTTGCCGATAACACGACGTTTTCACTGCTAAAAGCACATTTTGGGCGCGAACAGCACATTTGTGGTGAGAAAAAGAGTGTTTTGCTGAGAAAAAAGCATTTTTGCTGAAAAAAGGTCATTTTAACCCTAACAATGAGGTTTTTTGCTGATGGGATGACTTTTTTGCCAAAAACACGACATTATTGCTGATGAAAACAACGTATTGGCTGAAAACACGACGTTTTGGCTGATAAAATGAAGTTTTTGGTGAAAAAAGGTGTTTTTTTGCTGAAACTTTTTTTTTGGCTGAGAATTTTCTTTTGCCAATAACACGACATTTTCACTGCTAAAAGCACATTTTGGGCGCGAACAGCACATTTGTGGTGAGAAAAAGAGTGTTTTGCTGAGAAAAAAGCATTTTGGCTGAAAAAAGGTCATTTTAACCCTAACAATGAGGTTTTTTGCTGATGGGATGACTTTTTTTGCTAAAAACACGACTATTGCTGATCAAAACAACGTATTGGCTGAAAACACGACGTTTTGGCTGATAAAATGAAGTTTTTGGTGAGAAAATGAGATTTTTGGTGAAAAAAGGTGTTTTTGGCTGAACATTTTTTTTTGGCTGAGAATTTTCTTTTGCCGATAACACGACGTTTTCACTGCTAAAAGCACATTTTGGGCGCGAACAGCACATTTGTGGTGAGAAAAAGAGTGTTTTGCTGAGAAAAAAGCATTTTTGCTGAAAAAAGGTCATTTTAACCCTAACAATGAGGTTTTTTGCTGATGGGATGACTTTTTTGCCAAAAACACGACATTATTGCTGATGAAAACAACGTATTGGCTGAAAACACGACGTTTTGGCTGATAAAATAAAGTTTTTGGCTGATAAAATGAAGTTTTTGGTGAAAAAGGTGTTTTTTGCTGAAAATTTTTTTTTGGCTGAGAATTTTCTTTTGCCGATAACACGACGTTTTCACTGCTAAAAGCACATTTTGGGCGCGAACAGCACATTTGTGGTGAGAAAAAGAGTGTTTTGCTGAGAAAAAAGCATTTTTGCTGAAAAAAGGTCATTTTAACCCTAACAATGAGGTTTTTTGCTGATGGGATGACTTTTTTGCCAAAAACACGACATTATTGCTGATGAAAACAACGTATTGGCTGAAAACACGACGTTTTGGCTGATAAAATAAAGTTTTTGGCTGATAAAATGAAGTTTTTGGTGAAAAAAGGTGTTTTTTGCTGAAAATTTTTTTTTGGCTGAGAATTTTCTTTTGCCGATAACACGACGTTTTCACTGCTAAAAGCACATTTTGGGCGCGAACAGGACATTTGTGGTGAGAAAAAGAGTGTTTTGCTGAGAAAAAAGCATTTTTGCTGAAAAAAGGTCATTTTAACCCTAACAATGAGGTTTTTTGCTGATGGGATGACTTTTTTGCCAAAAACACGACATTATTGCTGATGAAAACAACGTATTGGCTGAAAACACGACGTTTTGGCTGATAAAATGAAGTTTTTGGTGAGAAAATGAGATTTTTGGTGAAAAAAGGTGTTTTTGGCTGAACATTTTTTTTGGCTGAGAATTTTGTTTTGCCGATAACACGACGTTTTCACTGCTAAAAGCACATTTTGGGCGCGAACAGCACATTTGTGGTGAGAAAAAGAGTGTTTTGCTGAGAAAAAAGCATTTTTGCTGAAAAAAGGTCATTTTAACCCTAACAATGAGGTTTTTTGCTGATGGGATGACTTTTTTGCCAAAAACACGACATTATTGCTGATGAAAACAACGTATTGGCTGAAAACACGACGTTTTGGCTGATAAAATGAAGTTTTTGGTGAAAAAAGGTGTTTTTTGCTGAAACTTGTTTTTTGGCTGAGAATTTTCTTTTGCCGATAACACGACGTTTTCACTGCTAAAAGCACATTTTGGGCGCGAACAGCACATTTGTGGTGAGAAAAAGAGTGTTTTGCTGAGAAAAAAGCATTTTGGCTGAAAAAAGGTCATTTTAACCCTAACAATGAGGTTTTTTGCTGATGGGATGACTTTTTTGCCAAAAACACGACATTATTGCTGATGAAAACAACGTATTGGCTGAAAACACGACGTTTTGGCTGATAAAATGAAGTTTTTTGTGAGAAAATGAGATTTTTGGTGAAAAAAGGTGTTTTTGGCTGAACTTTTTTTTTTTGGCTGAGAATTTTCTTTTGCCGATAACACGACGTTTTCACTGCTAAAAGCACATTTTGGGCGCGAACAGCACATTTGTGGTGAGAAAAAGAGTTTTGCTGAGAAAAAAGCATTTTTGCTGAAAAAAGGTCATTTTAACCCTAACAATGAGGTTTTTTGCTGATGGGATGACTTTTTTGCCAAAAACACGACATTATTGCTGATGAAAACAACGTATTGGCTGAAAACACGACGTTTTGGCTGATAAAATGAAGTTTTTGGTGAAAAAAGGTGTTTTTTGCTGAAACTTGTTTTTTGGCTGAGAATTTTCTTTTGCCGATAACACGACGTTTTCACTGCTAAAAGCACATTTTGGGCGCGAACAGCACATTTGTGGTGAGAAAAAGAGTGTTTCGCTGAGAAAAAAGCATTTTGGCTGAAAAAAGGTCATTTTAACCCTAACAATGAGGTTTTTTGCTGATGGGATGACTTTTTTGCCAAAAACACGACATTATTGCTGATGAAAACAACGTATTGGCTGAAAACACGACGTTTTGGCTGATAAAATAAAGTTTTTGGCTGATAAAATGAAGTTTTTGGTGAAAAAGGTGTTTTTTGCTGAAAATTTTGTTTTGGCTGAGAATTTTCTTTTGCCGATAACACGACGTTTTTACTGCTAAAAGCACATTTTGGGCGCGAACAGCACATTTGTGGTGAGAAAAAGAGTGTTTTGCTGAGAAAAAAGCATTTTTGCTGAAAAAAGGTCATTTTAACCCTAACAATGAGGTTTTTTGCTGATGGGATGACTTTTTTGCCAAAAACACGACATTATTGCTGATGAAAACAACGTATTGGCTGAAAACACGACGTTTTGGCTGATAAAATAAAGTTTTTGGCTGATAAAATGAAGTTTTTGGTGAAAAAAGGTGTTTTTTGCTGAAAATTTTTTTTTGGCTGAGAATTTTCTTTTGCCGATAACACGACGTTTTCACTGCTAAAAGCACATTTTGGGCGCGAACAGGACATTTGTGGTGAGAAAAAGAGTGTTTTGCTGAGAAAAAAGCATTTTTGCTGAAAAAAGGTCATTTTAACCCTAACAATGAGGTTTTTTGCTGATGGGATGACTTTTTTGCCAAAAACACGACATTATTGCTGATGAAAACAACGTATTGGCTGAAAACACGACGTTTTGGCTGATCAAATGAAGTTTTTGGTGAGAAAATGAGATTTTTGGTGAAAAAAGGTGTTTTTGGCTGAACATTTTTTTTGGCTGAGAATTTTGTTTTGCCGATAACACGACGTTTTCACTGCTAAAAGCACATTTTGGGCGCGAACAGCACATTTGTGGTGAGAAAAAGAGTGTTTTGCTGAGAAAAAAGCATTTTTGCTGAAAAAAGGTCATTTTAACCCTAACAATGAGGTTTTTTGCTGATGGGATGACTTTTTTGCCAAAAACACGACATTATTGCTGATGAAAACAACGTATTGGCTGAAAACACGACGTTTTGGCTGATAAAATGAAGTTTTTGGTGAAAAAAGGTGTTTTTTGCTGAAACTTGTTTTTTGGCTGAGAATTTTCTTTTGCCGATAACACGACGTTTTCACTGCTAAAAGCACATTTTGGGCGCGAACAGCACATTTGTGGTGAGAAAAAGAGTGTTTTGCTGAGAAAAAAGCATTTTGGCTGAAAAAAGGTCATTTTAACCCTAACAATGAGGTTTTTTGCTGATGGGATGACTTTTTTGCCAAAAACACGACATTATTGCTGATGAAAACAACGTATTGGCTGAAAACACGACGTTTTGGCTGATAAAATGAAGTTTTTTGTGAGAAAATGAGATTTTTGGTGAAAAAAGGTGTTTTTGGCTGAACTTTTTTTTTTTGGCTGAGAATTTTCTTTTGCCGATAACACGACGTTTTCACTGCTAAAAGCACATTTTGGGCGCGAACAGCACATTTGTGGTGAGAAAAAGAGTTTTGCTGAGAAAAAAGCATTTTTGCTGAAAAAAGGTCATTTTAACCCTAACAATGAGGTTTTTTGCTGATGGGATGACTTTTTTGCCAAAAACACGACATTATTGCTGATGAAAACAACGTATTGGCTGAAAACACGACGTTTTGGCTGAAAAAATGAAGTTTTTGGTGAAAAAAGGTGTTTTTTGCTGAAACTTGTTTTTTGGCTGAGAATTTTCTTTTGCCGATAACACGACGTTTTCACTGCTAAAAGCACATTTTGGGCGCGAACAGCACATTTGTGGTGAGAAAAAGAGTGTTTCGCTGAGAAAAAAGCATTTTGGCTGAAAAAAGGTCATTTTAACCCTAACAATGAGGTTTTTTGCTGATGGGATGACTTTTTTGCCAAAAACACGACATTATTGCTGATGAAAACAACGTATTGGCTGAAAACACGACGTTTTGGCTGATAAAATGAAGTTTTTGGTGAGAAAATGAGATTTTTGGTGAAAAAAGGTGTTTTTGGCTGAACATTTTTTTTTGGCTGAGAATTTTCTTTTGCCGATAACACGACGTTTTTACTGCTAAAAGCACATTTTGGGCGCGAACAGCACATTTGTGGTGAGAAAAAGAGTATTTTGCTGAGAAAAAAGCATTTTTGCTGAAAAAAGGTCATTTTAACCCTAACAATGAGGTTTTTTGCTGATGGGATGACTTTTTTGCGAAAAACACGACATTATTGCTGATGAAAACAACGTATTGGCTGAAAACACGACGTTTTGGCTGATCAAATGAAGTTTTTGGTGAGAAAATGAGATTTTTGGTGAAAAAATGTGTTTTTGGCTGAACATTTTTTTTGGCTGAGAATTTTCTTTTGCCGATAACACGACGTTTTCACTGCTAAAAGCACATTTTGGGCGCGAACAGCACATTTCTGGTGAGAAAAAGTGTTTTGCTGAGAAAAAAGCATTTTTGCTGAAAAAAGGTCATTTTAACCCTAACAATGAGGTTTTTTGCTGATGGGATGACTTTTTTGCCAAAAACACGACATTATTGCTGATGAAAACAACGTATTGGCTGAAAACACGACGTTTTGGCTGATAAAATGAAGTTTTTGGTGAGAAAATGAGATTTTTGGTGAAAAAATGTGTTTTTGGCTGAGAATTTTCTTTTGCCGATAACACGACGTTTTCACTGCTAAAAGCACATTTTGGGCGCGAACAGCACATTTGTGGTGAGAAAAAGAGTGTTTTGCTGAGAAAAAAGCATTTTTGCTGAAAAAAGGTCATTTTAACCCTAACAATGAGGTTTTTTGCTGATGGGATGACTTTTTTGCCAAAAACACGACATTATTGCTGATGAAAACAACGTATTGGCTGAAAACACGACGTTTTGGCTGATCAAATGAAGTTTTTGGTGAGAAAATGAGATTTTTGGTGAAAAAATGTGTTTTTGGCTGAACATTTTTTTTGGCTGAGAATTTTCTTTTGCCGATAACACGACGTTTTCACTGCTAAAAGCACATTTTGGGCGCGAACAGCACATTTGTGGTGAGAAAAAGTGTTTTGCTGAGAAAAAAGCATTTTGGCTGAAAAAAGGTCATTTTAACCCTAACAATGAGGTTTTTTGCTGATGGGATGACTTTTTTTGCCAAAAACACGACATTATTGCTGATGAAAACAACGTATTGGCTGAAAACACGACGTTTTGGCTGATAAAATGAAGTTTTTGGTGAGAAAATGAGATTTTTGGTGAAAAAATGTGTTTTTGGCTGAGAATTTTCTTTTGCCGATAACACGACGTTTTCACTGCTAAAAGCACATTTTGGGCGCGAACAGCACATTTGTGGTGAGAAAAAGAGTGTTTTGCTGAGAAAAAAGCATTTTTGCTGAAAAAAGGTCATTTTAACCCTAACAATGAGGTTTTTTGCTGATGGGATGACTTTTTTGCCAAAAACACGACATTATTGCTGATGAAAAAAACGTATTGGCTGAAAACACGACGTTTTGGCTGATAAAATGAAGTTTTTGGCTGATAAAATGAGATTTTTGGTGAAAAAAGGTGTTTTTTGCTGAAAATTTTTTTTTGGCTGAGAATTTTCTTTTGCCGATAACACGACGTTTTCACTGCTAAAAGCACATTTTGGGCGCGAACAGCACATTTGTGGTGAGAAAAAGAGTGTTTTGCTGAGAAAAAAGCATTTTTGCTGAAAAAAGGTCATTTTAACCCTAACAATGAGGTTTTTTGCTGATGGGATGACTTTTTTGCCAAAAACACGACATTATTGCTGATGAAAACAACGTATTGGCTGAAAACACGACGTTTTGGCTGATCAAATGAAGTTTTTGGTGAGAAAATGAGATTTTTGGTGAAAAAAGGTGTTTTTGGCTGAACATTTTTTTTTGGCTGAGAATTTTCTTTTGCCGATAACACGACGTTTTCACTGCTAAAAGCACATTTTGGGCGCGAACAGCACATTTGTGGTGAGAAAAAGAGTGTTTTGCTGAGAAAAAAGCATTTTGGCTGAAAAAAGGTCATTTTAACCCTAATAATGAGGTTTTTTGCTGATGGGATGACTTTTTTGCCAAAAACACGACATTATTGCTGATGAAAACAACGTATTGGCTGAAAACACGACGTTTTGGCTAATCAAATGAAGTTTTTGGTGAGAAAATGAGATTTTTGGTGAAAAAATGTGTTTTTGGCTGAACATTTTTTTTGGCTGAGAATTTTCTTTTTCCGATAACACGACGTTTTCACTGCTAAAAGCACATTTTGGGCGCGAACAGCACATTTGTGGTGAGAAAAAGAGTGTTTTGCTGAGAAAAAAGCATTTTTGCTGAAAAAAGGTCATTTTAACCCTAACAATGAGGTTTTTTGCTGATGGGATGACTTTTTTGCCAAAAACACGACATTATTGCTGATGAAAACAACGTATTGGCTGAAAACACGACGTTTTGGCTGATAAAATGAAGTTTTTGGTGAGAAAATGAGATTTTTGGTGAAAAAAGGTGTTTTTGGCTGAACATTTTTTTTTGGCTGAGAATTTTCTTTTGCCGATAACACGACGTTTTCACTGCTAAAAGCACATTTTGGGCGCGAACAGCACATTTGTGGTGAGAAAAAGAGTGTTTTGCTGAGAAAAAAGCATTTTGGCTGAAAAAAGGTCATTTTAACCCTAACAATGAGGTTTTTTGCTGATGGGATGACTTTTTTGCCAAAAACACGACATTATTGCTGATGAAAACAACGTATTGGCTGAAAACACGACGTTTTGGCTGATAAAATGAAGTTTTTGGTGAAAAAAGGTGTTTTTTGCTGAAACTTTTTTTTTGGCTGAGAATTTTCTTTTGCCAATAACACGACATTTTCACTGCTAAAAGCACATTTTGGGCGCGAACAGCACATTTGTGGTGAGAAAAAGAGTGTTTTGCTGAGAAAAAAGCATTTTTGCTGAAGAAAGGTCATTTAACCCTAACAATGAGGTTTTTTGCTGATGGGATGACTTTTTTGCCAAAAACACGACATTATTGCTGATGAAAACAACGTATTGGCTGAAAACACGACGTTTTGGCTGATAAAATGAAGTTTTTGGTGAGAAAATGAGATTTTTGGTGAAAAAAGGTGTTTTTGGCTGAACATTTTTTTTTGGCTGAGAATTTTCTTTTGCCGATAACACGACGTTTTCACTGCTAAAAGCACATTTTGGGCGCGAACAGCACATTTGTGGTGAGAAAAAGAGTGTTTTGCTGAGAAAAAAGCATTTTTGCTGAAAAAAGGTCATTTTAACCCTAACAATGAGGTTTTTTGCTGATGGGATGACTTTTTTGCCAAAAACACGACATTATTGCTGATGAAAACAACGTATTGGCTGAAAACACGACGTTTTGGCTGATCAAATGAAGTTTTTGGTGAGAAAATGAGATTTTTGGTGAAAAAAGGTGTTTTTGGCTGAACATTTTTTTTTGGCTGAGAATTTTCTTTTGCCGATAACACGACGTTTTCACTGCTAAAAGCACATTTTGGGCGCGAACAGCACATTTGTGGTGAGAAAAAGAGTGTTTTGCTGAGAAAAAAGCATTTTGGCTGAAAAAAGGTCATTTTAACCCTAACAATGAGGTTTTTTGCTGATGGGATGACTTTTTTGCCAAAAACACGACATTATTGCTGATGAAAACAACGTATTGGCTGAAAACACGACGTTTTGGCTAATCAAATGAAGTTTTTGGTGAGAAAATGAGATTTTTGGTGAAAAAATGTGTTTTTGGCTGAACATTTTTTTTGGCTGAGAATTTTCTTTTTCCGATAACACGACGTTTTCACTGCTAAAAGCACATTTTGGGCGCGAACAGCACATTTGTGGTGAGAAAAAGAGTGTTTTGCTGAGAAAAAAGCATTTTTGCTGAAAAAAGGTCATTTTAACCCTAACAATGAGGTTTTTTGCTGATGGGATGACTTTTTTGCCAAAAACACGACATTATTGCTGATGAAAACAACGTATTGGCTGAAAACACGACGTTTTGGCTGATAAAATGAAGTTTTTGGTGAGAAAATGAGATTTTTGGTGAAAAAAGGTGTTTTTGGCTGAACATTTTTTTTTGGCTGAGAATTTTCTTTTGCCGATAACACGACGTTTTCACTGCTAAAAGCACATTTTGGGCGCGAACAGCACATTTGTGGTGAGAAAAAGAGTGTTTTGCTGAGAAAAAAGCATTTTGGCTGAAAAAAGGTCATTTTAACCCTAACAATGAGGTTTTTTGCTGATGGGATGACTTTTTTGCCAAAAACACGACATTATTGCTGATGAAAACAACGTATTGGCTGAAAACACGACGTTTTGGCTGATAAAATGAAGTTGTTGGTGAGAAAATGAGATTTTTGGTGAAAAAAGGTGTTTTTGGCTGAACTTTTTTTTTGGCTGAGAATTTTGTTTTGCCGATAACACGACGTTTTCACTGCTAAAAGCACATTTTGGGCGCGAACAGCACATTTGTGGTGAGAAAAAGAGTGTTTTGCTGAGAAAAAAGCATTTTGGCTGAAAAAAGGTCATTTTAACCCTAACAATGAGGTTTTTTGCTGATGGGATGACTTTTTTGCCAAAAACACGACATTATTGCTGATGAAAACAACGTATTGGCTGAAAACACGACGTTTTGGCTGATAAAATGAAGTTTTTGGTGAGAAAATGAGATTTTTGGTGAAAAAAGGTGTTTTTGGCTGAACATTTTTTTTTGGCTGAGAATTTTCTTTTGCCGATAACACGACGTTTTCACTGCTAAAAGCACATTTTGGGCGCGAACAGCACATTTGTGGTGAGAAAAAGAGTGTTTTGCTGAGAAAAAAGCATTTTTGCTGAAAAAAGGTCATTTTAACCCTAACAATGAGGTTTTTTGCTGATGGGATGACTTTTTTGCCAAAAACACGACATTATTGCTGATGAAAACAACGTATTGGCTGAAAACACGACGTTTTGGCTGATAAAATGAAGTTTTTGGTGAGAAAATGAGATTTTTGGTGAAAAAAGGTGTTTTTGGCTGAACATTTTTTTTTGGCTGAGAATTTTCTTTTGTCGATAACACGACGTTTTCACTGCTAAAAGCACATTTTGGGCGCGAACAGCACATTTGTGGTGAGAAAAAGAGTGTTTTGCTGAGAAAAAAGCATTTTTGCTGAAAAAAGGTCATTTTAACCCTAACAATGAGGTTTTTTGCTGATGGGATGACTTTTTTGCCAAAAACACGACATTATTGCTGATGAAAACAACGTATTGGCTGAAAACACGACGTTTTGGCTGATAAAATGAAGTTTTTGGTGAGAAAATGAGATTTTTGGTGAAAAAAGGTGTTTTTGGCTGAACATTTTTTTTTGGCTGAGAATTTTCTTTTGCCGATAACACGACGTTTTCACTGCTAAAAGCACATTTTGGGCGCGAACAGCACATTTGTGGTGAGAAAAAGAGTGTTTTGCTGAGAAAAAAGCATTTTTGCTGAAAAAAGGTCATTTTAACCCTAACAATGAGGTTTTTTGCTGATGGGATGACTTTTTTGCCAAAAACACGACATTATTGCTGATGAAAACAACGTATTGGCTGAAAACACGACGTTTTGGCTGATAAAATGAAGTTTTTGGTGAGAAAATGAGATTTTTGGTGAAAAAAGGTGTTTTTGGCTGAACATTTTTTTTTGGCTGAGAATTTTCTTTTGCCGATAACACGACGTTTTCACTGCTAAAAGCACATTTTGGGCGCGAACAGCACATTTGTGGTGAGAAAAAGAGTGTTTTGCTGAGAAAAAAGCATTTTGGCTGAGAAAAGGTCATTTTAACCCTAACAATGAGGTTTTTTGCTGATGGGATGACTTTTTTGCCAAAAACACGACATTATTGCTGATGAAAACAACGTATTGGCTGAAAACACGACGTTTTGGCTGATAAAATGAAGTTTTTGGTGAGAAAATGAGATTTTTGGTGAAAAAAGGTGTTTTTGGCTGAACATTTTTTTTTGGCTGAGAATTTTCTTTTGCCGATAACACGACGTTTTCACTGCTAAAAGCACATTTTGGGCGCGAACAGCACATTTGTGGTGAGAAAAAGAGTGTTTTGCTGAGAAAAAAGCATTTTTGCTGAAAAAAGGTCATTTTAACCCTAACAATGAGGTTTTTTGCTGATGGGATGACTTTTTTGCCAAAAACACGACATTATTGCTGATGAAAACAACGTATTGGCTGAAAACACGACGTTTTGGCTGATAAAATGAAGTTTTTGGTGAGAAAATGAGATTTTTGGTGAAAAAAGGTGTTTTTGGCTGAACATTTTTTTTTGGCTGAGAATTTTCTTTTGCCGATAACACGACGTTTTCACTGCTAAAAGCACATTTTGGGCGCGAACAGCACATTTGTGGTGAGAAAAAGAGTGTTTTGCTGAGAAAAAAGCATTTTGGCTGAGAAAAGGTCATTTTAACCCTAACAATGAGGTTTTTTGCTGATGGGATGACTTTTTTGCCAAAAACACGACATTATTGCTGATGAAAACAACGTATTGGCTGAAAACACGACGTTTTGGCTGATAAAATGAAGTTTTTGGTGAGAAAATGAGATTTTTGGTGAAAAAAGGTGTTTTTGGCTGAACATTTTTTTTTGGCTGAGAATTTTCTTTTGCCGATAACACGACGTTTTCACTGCTAAAAGCACATTTTGGGCGCGAACAGCACATTTGTGGTGAGAAAAAGAGTGTTTTGCTGAGAAAAAAGCATTTTTGCTGAAAAAAGGTCATTTTAACCCTAACAATGAGGTTTTTTGCTGATGGGATGACTTTTTTGCCAAAAACACGACATTATTGCTGATGAAAACAACGTATTGGCTGAAAACACGACGTTTTGGCTGATAAAATGAAGTTTTTGGTGAGAAAATGAGATTTTTGGTGAAAAAAGGTGTTTTTGGCTGAACATTTTTTTTTGGCTGAGAATTTTCTTTTGCCGATAACACGACGTTTTCACTGCTAAAAGCACATTTTGGGCGCGAACAGCACATTTGTGGTGAGAAAAAGAGTGTTTTGCTGAGAAAAAAGCATTTTTGCTGAAAAAAGGTCATTTTAACCCTAACAATGAGGTTTTTTGCTGATGGGATGACTTTTTTGCCAAAAACACGACATTATTGCTGATGAAAACAACGTATTGGCTGAAAACACGACGTTTTGGCTGATAAAATGAAGTTTTTGGTGAGAAAATGAGATTTTTGGTGAAAAAAGGTGTTTTTGGCTGAACATTTTTTTTTGGCTGAGAATTTTGTTTTGCCGATAACACGACGTTTTCACTGCTAAAAGCACATTTTGGGCGCGAACAGCACATTTGTGGTGAGAAAAAGAGTGTTTTGCTGAGAAAAAAGCATTTTGGCTGAAAAAAGGTCATTTTAACCCTAACAATGAGGTTTTTTGCTGATGGGATGACTTTTTTGCCAAAAACACGACATTATTGCTGATGAAAACAACGTATTGGCTGAAAACACGACGTTTTGGCTGATAAAATGAAGTTTTTGGTGAAAAAAGGTGTTTTTTGCTGAAACTTTTTTTTTGGCTGAGAATTTTCTTTTGCCGATAACACGACGTTTTCACTGCTAAAAGCACATTTTGGGCGCGAACAGCACATTTGTGGTGAGAAAAAGAGTGTTTTGCTGAGAAAAAAGCATTTTTGCTGAAGAAAGGTCATTTTAACCCTAACAATGAGGTTTTTTGCTGATGGGATGACTTTTTTGCCAAAAACACGACATTATTGCTGATGAAAACAACGTATTGGCTGAAAACACGACGTTTTGGCTGATAAAATGAAGTTTTTGGTGAGAAAATGAGATTTTTGGTGAAAAAAGGTGTTTTTGGCTGAACATTTTTTTTTGGCTGAGAATTTTCTTTTGCCGATAACACGACGTTTTCACTGCTAAAAGCACATTTTGGGCGCGAACAGCACATTTGTGGTGAGAAAAAGAGTGTTTTGCTGAGAAAAAAGCATTTTTGCTGAAAAAAGGTCATTTTAACCCTAACAATGAGGTTTTTTGCTGATGGGATGACTTTTTTGCCAAAAACACGACATTATTGCTGATGAAAACAACGTATTGGCTGAAAACACGACGTTTTGGCTGATAAAATGAAGTTTTTGGTGAGAAAATGAGATTTTTGGTGAAAAAAGGTGTTTTTGGCTGAACTTTTTTTTTGGCTGAGAATTTTGTTTTGCCGATAACACGACGTTTTCACTGCTAAAAGCACATTTTGGACGCGAACAGCACATTTGTGGTGAGAAAAAGAGTGTTTTGCTGAGAAAAAAGCATTTTTGCTGAAAAAAGGTCATTTTAACCCTAACAATGAGGTTTTTTGCTGATGGGATGACTTTTTTGCCAAAAACACGACATTATTGCTGATGAAAACAACGTATTGGCTGAAAACACGACGTTTTGGCTGATAAAATGAAGTTTTTGGTGAGAAAATGAGATTTTTGGTGAAAAAAGGTGTTTTTGGCTGAACATTTTTTTTGGCTGAGAATTTTGTTTTGCCGATAACACGACGTTTTCACTGCTAAAAGCACATTTTGGGCGCGAACAGCACATTTGTGGTGAGAAAAAGAGTGTTTTGCTGAGAAAAAAGCATTTTGGCTGAAAAAAGGTCATTTTAACCCTAACAATGAGGTTTTTTGCTGATGGGATGACTTTTTTGCCAAAAACACGACATTATTGCTGATGAAAACAACGTATTGGCTGAAAACACGACGTTTTGGCTGATAAAATGAAGTTTTTGGTGAGAAAATGAGATTTTTGGTGAAAAAAGGTGTTTTTTGCTGAACATTTTTTTTTGGCTGAGAATTTTCTTTTGCCGATAACACGACGTTTTCACTGCTAAAAGCACATTTTGGGCGCGAACAGCACATTTGTGGTGAGAAAAAGAGTGTTTTGCTGAGAAAAAAGCATTTTTGCTGAAAAAAGGTCATTTTAACCCTAACAATGAGGTTTTTTGCTGATGGGATGACTTTTTTGCCAAAAACACGACATTATTGCTGATGAAAACAACGTATTGGCTGAAAACACGACGTTTTGGCTGATAAAATGAAGTTTTTGGTGAGAAAATGAGATTTTTGGTGAAAAAAGGTGTTTTTGGCTGAACATTTTTTTTTGGCTGAGAATTTTCTTTTGCCGATAACACGACGTTTTCACTGCTAAAAGCACATTTTGGGCGCGAACAGCACATTTGTGGTGAGAAAAAGAGTGTTTTGCTGAGAAAAAAGCATTTTTGCTGAAAAAAGGTCATTTTAACCCTAACAATGAGGTTTTTTGCTGATGGGATGACTTTTTTGCCAAAGACACGACATTATTGCTGATGAAAACAACGTATTGGCTGAAAACACGACGTTTTGGCTGATAAAATGAAGTTTTTGGTGAGAAAATGAGATTTTTGGTGAAAAAAGGTGTTTTTGGCTGAACATTTTTTTTTGGCTGAGAATTTTCTTTTGCCGATAACACGACGTTTTCACTGCTAAAAGCACATTTTGGGCGCGAACAGCACATTTGTGGTGAGAAAAAGAGTGTTTTGCTGAGAAAAAAGCATTTTGGCTGAGAAAAGGTCATTTTAACCCTAACAATGAGGTTTTTTGCTGATGGGATGACTTTTTTGCCAAAAACACGACATTATTGCTGATGAAAACAACGTATTGGCTGAAAACACGACGTTTTGGCTGATAAAATGAAGTTTTTGGTGAGAAAATGAGATTTTTGGTGAAAAAAGGTGTTTTTGGCTGAATATTTTTTTTTGGCTGAGAATTTTCTTTTGCCGATAACACGACGTTTTCACTGCTAAAAGCACATTTTGGGCGCGAACAGCACATTTGTGGTGAGAAAAAGAGTGTTTTGCTGAGAAAAAAGCATTTTTGCTGAAAAAAGGTCATTTTAACCCTAACAATGAGGTTTTTTGCTGATGGGATGACTTTTTTGCCAAAAACACGACATTATTGCTGATGAAAACAACGTATTGGCTGAAAACACGACGTTTTGGCTGATAAAATGAAGTTTTTGGTGAAAAAAGGTGTTTTTTGCTGAAACTTTTTTTTTGGCTGAGAATTTTCTTTTGCCAATAACACGACATTTTCACTGCTAAAAGCACATTTTGGGCGCGAACAGCACATTTGTGGTGAGAAAAAGAGTGTTTTGCTGAGAAAAAAGCATTTTTGCTGAAGAAAGGTCATTTAACCCTAACAATGAGGTTTTTTGCTGATGGGATGACTTTTTTGCCAAAAACACGACATTATTGCTGATGAAAACAACGTATTGGCTGAAAACACGACGTTTTGGCTGATAAAATGAAGTTTTTGGTGAGAAAATGAGATTTTTGGTGAAAAAAGGTGTTTTTGGCTGAACATTTTTTTTTGGCTGAGAATTTTCTTTTGCCGATAACACGACGTTTTCACTGCTAAAAGCACATTTTGGGCGCGAACAGCACATTTGTGGTGAGAAAAAGAGTGTTTTGCTGAGAAAAAAGCATTTTTGCTGAAAAAAGGTCATTTTAACCCTAACAATGAGGTTTTTTGCTGATGGGATGACTTTTTTGCCAAAAACACGACATTATTGCTGATGAAAACAACGTATTGGCTGAAAACACGACGTTTTGGCTGATAAAATGAAGTTTTTGGTGAGAAAATGAGATTTTTGGTGAAAAAAGGTGTTTTTGGCTGAACATCTTTTTTTGGCTGAGAATTTTCTTTTGCCGATAACACGACGTTTTCACTGCTAAAAGCACATTTTGGGCGCGAACAGCACATTTGTGGTGAGAAAAAGAGTGTTTTGCTGAGAAAAAAGCATTTTTGCTGAAAAAAGGTCATTTTAACCCTAACAATGAGGTTTTTTGCTGATGGGATGACTTTTTTGCCAAAAACACGACATTATTGCTGATGAAAACAACGTATTGGCTGAAAACACGACGTTTTGGCTGATAAAATGAAGTTTTTGGTGAGAAAATGAGATTTTTGGTGAAAAAAGGTGTTTTTGGCTGAACATTTTTTTTTGGCTGAGAATTTTCTTTTGCCGATAACACGACGTTTTCACTGCTAAAAGCACATTTTGGGCGCGAACAGCACATTTGTGGTGAGAAAAAGAGTGTTTTGCTGAGAAAAAAGCATTTTGGCTGAAAAAAGGTCATTTTAACCCTAACAATGAGGTTTTTTGCTGATGGGATGACTTTTTTGCCAAAAACACGACATTATTGCTGATGAAAACAACGTATTGGCTGAAAACACGACGTTTTGGCTGATAAAATGAAGTTTTTGGTGAGAAAATGAGATTTTTGGTGAAAAAAGGTGTTTTTGGCTGAACATTTTTTTTGGCTGAGAATTTTCTTTTGCCAATAACACGACGTTTTCACTGCTAAAAGCACATTTTGGGCGCGAACAGCACATTTGTGGTGAGAAAAAGAGTGTTTTGCTGAGAAAAAAGCATTTTTGCTGAAAAAATGTCATTTTAACCCTAACAATGAGGTTTTTTGCTGATGGGATGACTTTTTTGCCAAAAACACGACATTATTGCTGATGAAAACAACGTATTGGCTGAAAACACGACGTTTTGGCTGATCAAATGAAGTTTTTGGTGAGAAAATGAGATTTTTGGTGAAAAAATGTGTTTTTGGCTGAACATTTTTTTTGGCTGAGAATTTTCTTTTGCCGATAACACGACGTTTTCACTGCTAAAAGCACATTTTGGGCGCGAACAGCACATTTGTGGTGAGAAAAAGAGTGTTTTGCTGAGAAAAAAGCATTTTTGCTGAAAAAAGGTCATTTTAACCCTAACAATGAGGTTTTTTGCTGATGGGATGACTTTTTTGCCAAAGACACGACATTATTGCTGATGAAAACAACGTATTGGCTGAAAACACGACGTTTTGGCTGATAAAATGAAGTTTTTGGTGAGAAAATGAGATTTTTGGTGAAAAAAGGTGTTTTTGGCTGAACATTTTTTTTTGGCTGAGAATTTTCTTTTGCCGATAACACGACGTTTTCACTGCTAAAAGCACATTTTGGGCGCGAACAGGACATTTGTGGTGAGAAAAAGAGTGTTTTGCTGAGAAAAAAGCATTTTGGCTGAAAAAAGGTCATTTTAACCCTAACAATGAGGTTTTTTGCTGATGGGATGACTTTTTTGCCAAAAACACGACATTATTGCTGATGAAAACAACGTATTGGCTGAAAACACGACGTTTTGGCTGATAAAATGAAGTTTTTGGTGAGAAAATGAGATTTTTGGTGAAAAAAGGTGTTTTTTGCTGAATATTTTTTTTTGGCTGAGAATTTTCTTTTGCCGATAACACGACGTTTTCACTGCTAAAATCACATTTTGGGCGCGAACAGCACATTTGTGGTGAGAAAAAGAGTGTTTTGCTGAGAAAAAAGCATTTTTGCTGAAAAAAGGTCATTTTAACCCTAACAATGAGGTTTTTTGCTGATGGGATGACTTTTTTGCCAAAAACACGACATTATTGCTGATGAAAACAACGTATTGGCTGAAAACACGACGTTTTGGCTGATAAAATGAAGTTTTTGGTGAGAAAATGAGATTTTTGGTGAAAAAAGGTGTTTTTGGCTGAACATTTTTTTTTGGCTGAGAATTTTCTTTTGCCGATAACACGACGTTTTCACTGCTAAAAGCACATTTTGGGCGCGAACAGCACATTTGTGGTGAGAAAAAGAGTGTTTTGCTGAGAAAAAAGCATTTTTGCTGAAAAAAGGTCATTTTAACCCTAACAATGAGGTTTTTTGCTGATGGGATGACTTTTTTGCCAAAAACACGACATTATTGCTGATGAAAACAACGTATTGGCTGAAAACACGACGTTTTGGCTGATAAAATGAAGTTTTTGGTGAGAAAATGAGATTTTTGGTGAAAAAAGGTGTTTTTGGCTGAACATTTTTTTTTGGCTGAGAATTTTCTTTTGCCGATAACACGACGTTTTCACTGCTAAAAGCACATTTTGGGCGCGAACAGCACATTTGTGGTGAGAAAAAGAGTGTTTTGCTGAGAAAAAAGCATTTTTGCTGAAAAAAGGTCATTTTAACCCTAACAATGAGGTTTTTTGCTGATGGGATGACTTTTTTGCCAAAAACACGACATTATTGCTGATGAAAACAACGTATTGGCTGAAAACACGACGTTTTGGCTGATAAAATGAAGTTTTTGGTGAGAAAATGAGATTTTTGGTGAAAAAAGGTGTTTTTGGCTGAACATTTTTTTTTGGCTGAGAATTTTCTTTTGCCGATAACACGACGTTTTCACTGCTAAAAGCACATTTTGGGCGCGAACAGCACATTTGTGGTGAGAAAAAGAGTGTTTTGCTGAGAAAAAAGCATTTTGGCTGAAAAAAGGTCATTTTAACCCTAACAATGAGGTTTTTTGCTGATGGGATGACTTTTTTGCCAATAACACGACATTATTGCTGATGAAAACAACGTATTGGCTGAAAACACGACGTTTTGGCTGATAAAATGAAGTTTTTGGTGAGAAAATGAGATTTTTGGTGAAAAAAGGTGTTTTTGGCTGAACATTTTTTTTTGGCTGAGAATTTTCTTTTGCCGATAACACGACGTTTTCACTGCTAAAAGCACATTTTGGGCGCGAACAGCACATTTGTGGTGAGAAAAAGAGTGTTTTGCTGAGAAAAAAGCATTTTGGCTGAAAAAAGGTCATTTTAACCCTAACAATGAGGTTTTTTGCTGATGGGATGACTTTTTTGCCAAAAACACGACATTATTGCTGATGAAAACAACGTATTGGCTGAAAACACGACGTTTTGGCTGATAAAATGAAGTTTTTGGTGAGAAAATGAGATTTTTGGTGAAAAAAGGTGTTTTTTGCTGAACATTTTTTTTTTGATGAGAATTTTCTTTTGCCGATAACACGACGTTTTCACTGCTAAAAGCACATTTTGGGCGCGAACAGCACATTTGTAGTGAGGAAAAGAGTGTTTTGCTGAGAAAAAAGCATTTTGGCTGAAAAAAGGTCATTTTATCCCTAACAATGAGGTTTTTTGCTGATGGGATGACTTTTTTGCCAAAAACACGACATTATTGCTGGTGAAAACAACGTATTGGCTGAAAACACGACGTTTTGGCTGATAAAATGAAGTTTTTGGTGAGAAAATGAGATTTTTGGTGAAAAAAGGTGTTTTTTGCTGAACATTTTTTTTTGGCTGAGAATTTTCTTTTGCCGATAACACGACGTTTTCACTGCTAAAAGCACATTTTGGGCGCGAACAGCACATTTGTGGTGAGAAAAAGAGTGTTTTGCTGAGAAAAAAGCATTTTTGCTGAAAAAAGGTCATTTTAACCCTAACAATGAGGTTTTTTGCTGATGGGAATTTTTTTTGCCAAAAACACGACATTATTGCTGATGAAAACAACGTATTGGCTGAAAACACGACGTTTTGGTTGATAAAATGAAGTTTTTGGCTGATAAAATGAAGTTTTTGGTGAAAAAAGGTGTTTTTTGCTGAAAATTTTTTTTTGGCTGAGAATTTTCTTTTGCCGATAACACGACGTTTTCACTGCTAAAAGCACATTTTGGGCGCGAACAGCACATTTGTGGTGAGAAAAAGAGTGTTTTGCTGAGAAAAAAGCATTTTTGCTGAAAAAAGGTCATTTTAACCCTAACAATGAGGTTTTTTGCTGATGGGATGACTTTTTTGCCAAAAACACGACATTATTGCTGATGAAAACAACGTATTGGCTGAAAACACGACGTTTTGGCTGATAAAATGAAGTTTTTGGTGAGAAAATGAGATTTTTGGTGAAAAAAGGTGTTTTTGGCTGAACATTTTTTTTGGCTGAGAATTTTGTTTTGCCGATAACACGACGTTTTCACTGCTAAAAGCACATTTTGGGCGCGAACAGCACATTTGTGGTGAGAAAAAGAGTGTTTTGCTGAGAAAAAAGCATTTTTGCTGAAAAAAGGTCATTTTAACCCTAACAATGAGGTTTTTTGCTGATGGGATGACTTTTTTGCCAAAAACACGACATTATTGCTGATGAAAACAACGTATTGGCTGAAAACACGACGTTTTGGCTGATAAAATGAAGTTTTTGGTGAGAAAATGAGATTTTTGGTGAAAAAAGGTGTTTTTGGCTGAACATTTTTTTTGGCTGAGAATTTTGTTTTGCCGATAACACGACGTTTTCACTGCTAAAAGCACATTTTGGGCGCGAACAGCACATTTGTGGTGAGAAAAAGAGTGTTTTGCTGAGAAAAAAGCATTTTTGCTGAAAAAAGGTCATTTTAACCCTAACAATGAGGTTTTTTGCTGATGGGATGACTTTTTTGCCAAAAACACGACATTATTGCTGATGAAAACAACGTATTGGCTGAAAACACGACGTTTTGGCTGATAAAATAAAGTTTTTGGCTGATAAAATGAAGTTTTTGGTGAAAAAAGGTGTTTTTTGCTGAAAATTTTTTTTTGGCTGAGAATTTTCTTTTGCCGATAACACGACGTTTTCACTGCTAAAAGCACATTTTGGGCGCGAACAGCACATTTGTAGTGAGGAAAAGAGTGTTTTGCTGAGAAAAAAGCATTTTGGCTGAAAAAAGGTCATTTTATCCCTAACAATGAGGTTTTTTGCTGATGGGATGACTTTTTTGCCAAAAACACGACATTATTGCTGGTGAAAACAACGTATTGGCTGAAAACACGACGTTTTGGCTGATAAAATGAAGTTTTTGGTGAGAAAATGAGATTTTTGGTGAAAAAAGGTGTTTTTTGCTGAACATTTTTTTTTGGCTGAGAATTTTCTTTTGCCGATAACACGACGTTTTCACTGCTAAAAGCACATTTTGGGCGCGAACAGCACATTTGTGGTGAGAAAAAGAGTGTTTTGCTGAGAAAAAAGCATTTTTGCTGAAAAAAGGTCATTTTAACCCTAACAATGAGGTTTTTTGCTGATGGGATGACTTTTTTGCCAAAAACACGACATTATTGCTGATGAAAACAACGTATTGGCTGAAAACACGACGTTTTGGCTGATAAAATGAAGTTTTTGGTGAGAAAATGAGATTTTTGGTGAAAAAAGGTGTTTTTGGCTGAACATTTTTTTTGGCTGAGAATTTTGTTTTGCCGATAACACGACGTTTTCACTGCTAAAAGCACATTTTGGGCGCGAACAGGACATTTGTGGTGAGAAAAAGAGTGTTTTGCTGAGAAAAAAGCATTTTTGCTGAAAAAAGGTCATTTTAACCCTAACAATGAGGTTTTTTGCTGATGGGATGACTTTTTTGCCAAAAACACGACATTATTGCTGATGAAAACAACGTATTGGCTGAAAACACGACGTTTTGGCTGATAAAATAAAGTTTTTGGCTGATAAAATGAAGTTTTTGGTGAAAAAAGGTGTTTTTTGCTGAAAATTTTTTTTTGGCTGAGAATTTTCTTTTGCCGATAACACGACGTTTTCACTGCTAAAAGCACATTTTGGGCGCGAACAGCACATTTGTGGTGAGAAAAAGAGTGTTTTGCTGAGAAAAAAGCATTTTGGCTGAAAAAAGGTCATTTTAACCCTAACAATGAGGTTTTTTGCTGATGGGATGACTTTTTTGCCAAAAACACGACATTATTGCTGATGAAAACAACGTATTGGCTGAAAACACGACGTTTTGGCAGATAAAATAAAGTTTTTGGCTGATAAAATGAAGTTTTTGGTGAAAAAAGGTGTTTTTTGCTGAAAATTTTTTTTTGGCTGAGAATTTTCTTTTGCCGATAACACGACGTTTTCACTGCTAAAAGCACATTTTGGGCGCGAACAGCACATTTGTGGTGAGAAAAAGAGTGTTTTGCTGAGAAAAAAGCATTTTTGCTGAAAAAAGGTCATTTTAACCCTAACAATGAGGTTTTTTGCTGATGGGAATTTTTTTTGCCAAAAACACGACATTATTGCTGATGAAAACAACGTATTGGCTGAAAACACGACGTTTTGGTTGATAAAATGAAGTTTTTGGCTGATAAAATGAAGTTTTTGGTGAAAAAAGGTGTTTTTTGCTGAAAATTTTTTTTTGGCTGAGAATTTTCTTTTGCCGATAACACGACGTTTTCACTGCTAAAAGCACATTTTGGGCGCGAACAGCACATTTGTGGTGAGAAAAAGAGTGTTTTGCTGAGAAAAAAGCATTTTGGCTGAAAAAAGGTCATTTTAACCCTAACAATGAGGTTTTTTGCTGATGGGATGACTTTTTTGCCAAAAACACGACATTATTGCTGATGAAAACAACGTATTGGCTGAAAACACGACGTTTTGGCTGATAAAATAAAGTTTTTGGCTGATAAAATGAAGTTTTTGGTGAAAAAAGGTGTTTTTTGCTGAAAATTTTTTTTTGGCTGAGAATTTTCTTTTGCCGATAACACGACGTTTTCACTGCTAAAAGCACATTTTGGGCGCGAACAGCACATTTGTGGTGAGAAAAAGAGTGTTTTGCTGAGAAAAAAGCATTTTTGCTGAAAAAAGGTCATTTTAACCCTAACAATGAGGTTTTTTGCTGATGGGATGACTTTTTTGCCAAAAACACGACATTATTGCTGATGAAAACAACGTATTGGCTGAAAACACGACGTTTTGGCTGATAAAATAAAGTTTTTGGCTGATAAAATGAAGTTTTTGGTGAAAAAAGGTGTTTTTTGCTGAAAATTTTTTTTTGGCTGAGAATTTTCTTTTGCCGATAACACGACGTTTTCACTGCTAAAAGCACATTTTGGGCGCGAACAGCACATTTGTGGTGAGAAAAAGAGTGTTTTGCTGAGAAAAAAGCATTTTGGCTGAAAAAAGGTCATTTTAACCCTAACAATGAGGTTTTTTGCTGATGGGATGACTTTTTTGCCAAAAACACGACATTATTGCTGATGAAAACAACGTATTGGCTGAAAACACGACGTTTTGGCTGATAAAATAAAGTTTTTGGCTGATAAAATGAAGTTTTTGGTGAAAAAATGTGTTTTTGGCTGAACATTTTTTTTGGCTGAGAATTTTCTTTTGCCGATAACACGACGTTTTCACTGCTAAAAGCACATTTTGGGCGCGAACAGCACATTTGTGGTGAGAAAAAGAGTGTTTTGCTGAGAAAAAAGCATTTTTGCTGAAAAAAGCTCATTTTAACCCTAACAATGAGGTTTTTTGCTGATGGGATGACTTTTTTGCCAAAGACACGACATTATTGCTGATGAAAACAACGTATTGGCTGAAAACACGACGTTTTGGCTGATAAAATGAAGTTTTTGGTGAGAAAATGAGATTTTTGGTGAAAAAAGGTGTTTTTGGCTGAACATTTTTTTTTGGCTGAGAATTTTCTTTTGCCGATAACACGACGTTTTCACTGCTAAAAGCACATTTTGGGCGCGAACAGGACATTTGTGGTGAGAAAAAGAGTGTTTTGCTGAGAAAAAAGCATTTTGGCTGAAAAAAGGTCATTTTAACCCTAACAATGAGGTTTTTTGCTGATGGGATGACTTTTTTGCCAAAAACACGACATTATTGCTGATGAAAACAACGTATTGGCTGAAAACACGACGTTTTGGCTGATAAAATGAAGTTTTTGGTGAGAAAATGAGATTTTTGCTGAAAAAAGGTGTTTTTTGCTGAATATTTTTTTTTGGCTGAGAATTTTCTTTTGCCGATAACACGACGTTTTCACTGCTAAAAGTACATTTTGGGCGCGAACAGCACATTTGTGGTGAGAAAAAGAGTGTTTTGCTGAGAAAAAAGCATTTTTGCTGAAAAAAGGTCATTTTAACCCTAACAATGAGGTTTTTTGCTGATGGGATGACTTTTTTGCCAAAAACACGACATTATTGCTGATGAAAACAACGTATTGGCTGAAAACACGACGTTTTGGCTGATAAAATGAAGTTTTTGGTGAGAAAATGAGATTTTTGGTGAAAAAAGGTGTTTTTGGCTGAAACTTTTTTTTTGGCTGAGAATTTTCTTTTGCCGATAACACGACGTTTTCACTGCTAAAAGCACATTTTGGGCGCGAACAGCACATTTGTGGTGAGAAAAAGAGTGTTTTGCTGAGAAAAAAGCATTTTTGCTGAAAAAAGGTCATTTTAACCCTAACAATGAGGTTTTTTGCTGATGGGATGACTTTTTTGCCAAAAACACGACATTATTGCTGATGAAAACAACGTATTGGCTGAAAACACGACGTTTTGGCTGATCAAATGAAGTTTTTGGTGAGAAAATGAGATTTTTGGTGAAAAAATGTGTTTTTGGTTGAACATTTTTTTTGGCTGAGAATTTTCTTTTGCCGATAACACGACGTTTTCACTGCTAAAAGCACATTTTGGGCGCGAACAGCACATTTGTGGTGAGAAAAAGAGTGTTTTGCTGAGAAAAAAGCATTTTTGCTGAAAAAAGCTCATTTTAACCCTAACAATGAGGTTTTTTGCTGATGGGATGACTTTTTTGCCAAAGACACGACATTATTGCTGATGAAAACAACGTATTGGCTGAAAACACGACGTTTTGGCTGATAAAATGAAGTTTTTGGTGAGAAAATGAGATTTTTGGTGAAAAAAGGTGTTTTTGGCTGAACATTTTTTTTTGGCTGAGAATTTTCTTTTGCCGATAACACGACGTTTTCACTGCTAAAAGCACATTTTGGGCGCGAACAGGACATTTGTGGTGAGAAAAAGAGTGTTTTGCTGAGAAAAAAGCATTTTGGCTGAAAAAAGGTCATTTTAACCCTAACAATGAGGTTTTTTGCTGATGGGATGACTTTTTTGCCAAAAACACGACATTATTGCTGATGAAAACAACGTATTGGCTGAAAACACGACGTTTTGGCTGATAAAATGAAGTTTTTGGTGAGAAAATGAGATTTTTGCTGAAAAAAGGTGTTTTTTGCTGAATATTTTTTTTTGGCTGAGAATTTTCTTTTGCCGATAACACGACGTTTTCACTGCTAAAAGCACATTTTGGGCGCGAACAGCACATTTGTGGTGAGAAAAAGAGTGTTTTGCTGAGAAAAAAGCATTTTTGCTGAAAAAAGGTCATTTTAACCCTAACAATGAGGTTTTTTGCTGATGGGATGACTTTTTTGCCAAAAACACGACATTATTGCTGATGAAAACAACGTATTGGCTGAAAACACGACGTTTTGGCTGATAAAATGAAGTTTTTGGTGAGAAAATGAGATTTTTGGTGAAAAAAGGTGTTTTTGGCTGAACATTTTTTTTTGGCTGAGAATTTTCTTTTGCCGATAACACGACGTTTTCACTGCTAAAAGCACATTTTGGGCGCGAACAGCACATTTGTGGTGAGAAAAAGAGTGTTTTGCTGAGAAAAAAGCATTTTGGCTGAAAAAAGGTCATTTTAACCCTAACAATGAGGTTTTTTGCTGATGGGATGACTTTTTTGCCAAAAACACGACATTATTGCTGATGAAAACAACGTATTGGCTGAAAACACGACGTTTTGGCTGATAAAATGAAGTTTTTGGTGAGAAAATGAGATTTTTGGTGAAAAAAGGTGTTTTTGGCTGAACATTTTTTTTTGGCTGAGAATTTTGTTTTGCCGATAACACGACGTTTTCACTGCTAAAAGCACATTTTGGGCGCGAACAGCACATTTGTGGTGAGAAAAAGAGTGTTTTGCTGAGAAAAAAGCATTTTGGCTGAAAAAAGGTCATTTTAACCCTAACAATGAGGTTTTTTGCTGATGGGATGACTTTTTTGCCAAAAACACGACATTATTGCTGATGAAAACAACGTATTGGCTGAAAACACGACGTTTTGGCTGATAAAATGAAGTTTTTGGTGAGAAAATGAGATTTTTGGTGAAAAAAGGTGTTTTTGGCTGAACATTTTTTTTTGGCTGAGAATTTTGTTTTGCCGATAACACGACGTTTTCACTGCTAAAAGCACATTTTGGGCGCGAACAGCACATTTGTGGTGAGAAAAAGAGTGTTTTGCTGAGAAAAAAGCATTTTTGCTGAAAAAAGGTCATTTTAACCCTAACAATGAGGTTTTTTGCTGATGGGATGACTTTTTTGCCAAAAACACGACATTATTGCTGATGAAAACAACGTATTGGCTGAAAACACGACGTTTTGGCTGATAAAATGAAGTTTTTGGTGAGAAAATGAGACTTTTGGTGAAAAAAGGTGTTTTTGGCTGAACATTTTTTTTTGGCTGAGAATTTTCTTTTGCCGATAACACGACGTTTTCACTGCTAAAAGCACATTTTGGGCGCAAACAGCACATTTGTGGTGAGAAAAAGAGTGTTTTGCTGAGAAAAAAGCATTTTTGCTGAAAAAAGGTCATTTTAACCCTAACAATGAGGTTTTTTGCTGATGGGATGACTTTTTTGCCAAAAACACGACATTATTGCTGATGAAAACAACGTATTGGCTGAAAACACGACGTTTTGGCTGATAAAATGAAGTTTTTGGTGAGAAAATGAGATTTTTGGTGAGAAAAGGTGTTTTTTGCTGAACATTTTTTTTTTGATGAGAATTTTCTTTTGCCGATAACACGACGTTTTCACTGCTAAAAGCACATTTTGGGCGCGAACAGCACATTTGTAGTGAGGAAAAGAGTGTTTTGCTGAGAAAAAAGCATTTTGGCTGAAAAAAGGTCATTTTATCCCTAACAATGAGGTTTTTTGCTGATGGGATGACTTTTTTGCCAAAAACACGACATTATTGCTGGTGAAAACAACGTATTGGCTGAAAACACGACGTTTTGGCTGATAAAATGAAGTTTTTGGTGAGAAAATGAGATTTTTGGTGAAAAAAGGTGTTTTTTGCTGAACATTTTTTTTTGGCTGAGAATTTTCTTTTGCCGATAACACGACGTTTTCACTGCTAAAAGCACATTTTGGGCGCGAACAGCACATTTGTGGTGAGAAAAAGAGTGTTTTGCTGAGAAAAAAGCATTTTTGCTGAAAAAAGGTCATTTTAACCCTAACAATGAGGTTTTTTGCTGATGGGATGACTTTTTTGCCAAAAACACGACATTATTGCTGATGAAAACAACGTATTGGCTGAAAACACGACGTTTTGGCTGATCAAATGAAGTTTTTGGTGAGAAAATGAGATTTTTGGTGAAAAAAGGTGTTTTTGGCTGAACATTTTTTTTGGCTGAGAATTTTGTTTTGCCGATAACACGACGTTTTCACTGCTAAAAGCACATTTTGGGCGCGAACAGCACATTTGTGGTGAGAAAAAGAGTGTTTTGCTGAGAAAAAAGCATTTTTGCTGAAAAAAGGTCATTTTAACCCTAACAATGAGGTTTTTTGCTGATGGGATGACTTTTTTGCCAAAAACACGACATTATTGCTGATGAAAACAACGTATTGGCTGAAAACACGACGTTTTGGCTGATAAAATAAAGTTTTTGGCTGATAAAATGAAGTTTTTGGTGAAAAAAGGTGTTTTTTGCTGAAAATTTTTTTTTGGCTGAGAATTTTCTTTTGCCGATAACACGACGTTTTCACTGCTAAAAGCACATTTTGGGCGCGAACAGCACATTTGTGGTGAGAAAAAGAGTGTTTTGCTGAGAAAAAAGCATTTTTGCTGAAAAAAGGTCATTTTAACCCTAACAATGAGGTTTTTTGCTGATGGGATGACTTTTTTGCCAAAAACACGACATTATTGCTGATGAAAACAACGTATTGGCTGAAAACACGACGTTTTGGCTGATAAAATAAAGTTTTTGGCTGATAAAATGAAGTTTTTGGTGAAAAAAGGTGTTTTTGGCTGAAAATTTTTTTTTGGCTGAGAATTTTCTTTTGCCGATAACACGACGTTTTCACTGCTAAAAGCACATTTTGGGCGCGAACAGCACATTTGTGGTGAGAAAAAGAGTGTTTTGCTGAGAAAAAAGCATTTTGGCTGAAAAAAGGTCATTTTAACCCTAACAATGAGGTTTTTTGCTGATGGGATGACTTTTTTGCCAAAAACACGACATTATTGCTGATGAAAACAACGTATTGGCTGAAAACACGACGTTTTGGCTGATAAAATAAAGTTTTTGGCTGATAAAATGAAGTTTTTGGTGAAAAAAGGTGTTTTTTGCTGAAAATTTTTTTTTGGCTGAGAATTTTCTTTTGCCGATAACACGACGTTTTCACTGCTAAAAGCACATTTTGGGCGCGAACAGCACATTTGTGGTGAGAAAAAGAGTGTTTTGCTGAGAAAAAAGCATTTTTGCTGAAAAAAGGTCATTTTAACCCTAACAATGAGGTTTTTTGCTGATGGGATGACTTTTTTGCCAAAAACACGACATTATTGCTGATGAAAACAACGTATTGGCTGAAAACACGACGTTTTGGCTGATCAAATGAAGTTTTTGGTGAGAAAATGAGATTTTTGGTGAAAAAATGTGTTTTTGGCTGAACATTTTTTTTGGCTGAGAATTTTCTTTTGCCGATAACACGACGTTTTCACTGCTAAAAGCACATTTTGGGCGCGAACAGCACATTTGTGGTGAGAAAAAGAGTGTTTTGCTGAGAAAAAAGCATTTTTGCTGAAAAAAGGTCATTTTAACCCTAACAATGAGGTTTTTTGCTGATGGGATGACTTTTTTGCCAAAGACACGACATTATTGCTGATGAAAACAACGTATTGGCTGAAAACACGACGTTTTGGCTGATAAAATGAAGTTTTTGGTGAGAAAATGAGATTTTTGGTGAAAAAAGGTGTTTTTGGCTGAACATTTTTTTTTGGCTGAGAATTTTCTTTTGCCGATAACACGACGTTTTCACTGCTAAAAGCACATTTTGGGCGCGAACAGGACATTTGTGGTGAGAAAAAGAGTGTTTTGCTGAGAAAAAAGCATTTTGGCTGAAAAAAGGTCATTTTAACCCTAACAATGAGGTTTTTTGCTGATGGGATGACTTTTTTGCCAAAAACACGACATTATTGCTGATGAAAACAACGTATTGGCTGAAAACACGACGTTTTGGCTGATAAAATGAAGTTTTTGGTGAGAAAATGAGATTTTTGCTGAAAAAAGGTGTTTTTTGCTGAATATTTTTTTCTGGCTGAGAATTTTCTTTTGCCGATAACACGACGTTTTCACTGCTAAAAGCACATTTTGGGCGCGAACAGCACATTTGTGGTGAGAAAAAGAGTGTTTTGCTGAGAAAAAAGCATTTTTGCTGAAAAAAGGTCATTTTAACCCTAACAATGAGGTTTTTTGCTGATGGGATGACTTTTTTGCCAAAAACACGACATTATTGCTGATGAAAACAACGTATTGGCTGAAAACACGACGTTTTGGCTGATCAAATGAAGTTTTTGGTGAGAAAATGAGATTTTTGGTGAAAAAAGGTGTTTTTGGCTGAACATTTTTTTTTGGCTGAGAATTTTCTTTTGCCGATAACACGACGTTTTCACTGCTAAAAGCACATTTTGGGCGCGAACAGCACATTTGTGGTGAGAAAAAGAGTGTTTTGCTGAGAAAAAAGCATTTTTGCTGAAAAAAGGTCATTTTAACCCTAACAATGAGGTTTTTTGCTGATGGGATGACTTTTTTGCCAAAAACACGACATTATTGCTGATGAAAACAACGTATTGGCTGAAAACACGACGTTTTGGCTGATAAAATGAAGTTTTTGGTGAGAAAATGAGATTTTTGGTGAAAAAAGGTGTTTTTGGCTGAACATTTTTTTTTGGCTGAGAATTTTCTTTTGCCGATAACACGACGTTTTCACTGCTAAAAGCACATTTTGGGCGCGAACAGCACATTTGTGGTGAGAAAAAGAGTGTTTTGCTGAGAAAAAAGCATTTTTGCTGAAAAAAGGTCATTTTAACCCTAACAATGAGGTTTTTTGCTGATGGGATGACTTTTTTGCCAAAAACACGACATTATTGCTGATGAAAACAACGTATTGGCTGAAAACACGACGTTTTGGCTGATAAAATGAAGTTTTTGGTGAGAAAATGAGATTTTTGGTGAAAAAAGGTGTTTTTGGCTGAACATTTTTTTTTGGCTGAGAATTTTCTTTTGCCGATAACACGACGTTTTCACTGCTAAAAGCACATTTTGGGCGCGAACAGCACATTTGTGGTGAGAAAAAGAGTGTTTTGCTGAGAAAAAAGCATTTTTGCTGAAAAAAGGTCATTTTAACCCTAACAATGAGGTTTTTTGCTGATGGGATGACTTTTTTGCCAAAAACACGACATTATTGCTGATGAAAACAACGTATTGGCTGAAAACACGACGTTTTGGCTGATAAAATGAAGTTTTTGGTGAGAAAATGAGATTTTTGGTGAAAAAAGGTGTTTTTTGCTGAAAATTTTTTTTTTGATGAGAATTTTCTTTTGCCGATAACACGACGTTTTCACTGCTAAAAGCACATTTTGGGCGCGAACAGCACATTTGTGGTGAGAAAAAGAGTGTTTTGCTGAGAAAAAAGCATTTTTGCTGAAAAAAGGTCATTTTAACCCTAACAATGAGGTTTTTTGCTGATGGGATGACTTTTTTGCCAAAAACACGACATTATTGCTGATGAAAACAACGTATTGGCTGAAAACACGACGTTTTGGCTGATCAAATGAAGTTTTTGGTGAGAAAATGAGATTTTTGGTGAAAAAAGGTGTTTTTGGCTGAACATTTTTTTTGGCTGAGAATTTTGTTTTGCCGATAACACGACGTTTTCACTGCTAAAAGCACATTTTGGGCGCGAACAGCACATTTGTGGTGAGAAAAAGAGTGTTTTGCTGAGAAAAAAGCATTTTTGCTGAAAAAAGGTCATTTTAACCCTAACAATGAGGTTTTTTGCTGATGGGATGACTTTTTTGCCAAAAACACGACATTATTGCTGATGAAAACAACGTATTGGCTGAAAACACGACGTTTTGGCTGATAAAATAAAGTTTTTGGCTGATAAAATGAAGTTTTTGGTGAAAAAAGGTGTTTTTTGCTGAAAATTTTTTTTTGGCTGAGAATTTTCTTTTGCCGATAACACGACGTTTTCACTGCTAAAAGCACATTTTGGGCGCGAACAGCACATTTGTAGTGAGGAAAAGAGTGTTTTGCTGAGAAAAAAGCATTTTGGCTGAAAAAAGGTCATTTTATCCCTAACAATGAGGTTTTTTGCTGATGGGATGACTTTTTTGCCAAAAACACGACATTATTGCTGGTGAAAACAACGTATTGGCTGAAAACACGACGTTTTGGCTGATAAAATGAAGTTTTTGGTGAGAAAATGAGATTTTTGGTGAAAAAAGGTGTTTTTTGCTGAACATTTTTTTTTGGCTGAGAATTTTCTTTTGCCGATAACACGACGTTTTCACTGCTAAAAGCACATTTTGGGCGCGAACAGCACATTTGTGGTGAGAAAAAGAGTGTTTTGCTGAGAAAAAAGCATTTTTGCTGAAAAAAGGTCATTTTAACCCTAACAATGAGGTTTTTTGCTGATGGGAATTTTTTTTGCCAAAAACACGACATTATTGCTGATGAAAACAACGTATTGGCTGAAAACACGACGTTTTGGTTGATAAAATGAAGTTTTTGGCTGATAAAATGAAGTTTTTGGTGAAAAAAGGTGTTTTTTGCTGAAAATTTTTTTTTGGCTGAGAATTTTCTTTTGCCGATAACACGACGTTTTCACTGCTAAAAGCACATTTTGGGCGGGAACAGCACATTTGTGGTGAGAAAAAGAGTGTTTTGCTGAGAAAAAAGCATTTTGGCTGAAAAAAGGTCATTTTAACCCTAACAATGAGGTTTTTTGCTGATGGGATGACTTTTTTGCCAAAAACACGACATTATTGCTGATGAAAACAACGTATTGGCTGAAAACACGACGTTTTGGCTGATAAAATGAAGTTTTTGGTGAGAAAATGAGATTTTTGGTGAAAAAAGGTGTTTTTGGCTGAACATTTTTTTTGGCTGAGAATTTTGTTTTGCCGATAACACGACGTTTTCACTGCTAAAAGCACATTTTGGGCGCGAACAGCACATTTGTGGTGAGAAAAAGAGTGTTTTGCTGAGAAAAAAGCATTTTTGCTGAAAAAAGGTCATTTTAACCCTAACAATGAGGTTTTTTGCTGATGGGATGACTTTTTTGCCAAAAACACGACATTATTGCTGATGAAAACAACGTATTGGCTGAAAACACGACGTTTTGGCTGATAAAATAAAGTTTTTGGCTGATAAAATGAAGTTTTTGGTGAAAAAAGGTGTTTTTTGCTGAAAATTTTTTTTTGGCTGAGAATTTTCTTTTGCCGATAACACGACGTTTTCACTGCTAAAAGCACATTTTGGGCGCGAACAGCACATTTGTGGTGAGAAAAAGAGTGTTTTGCTGAGAAAAAAGCATTTTTGCTGAAAAAAGGTCATTTTATCCCTAACAATGAGGTTTTTTGCTGATGGGATGACTTTTTTGCCAAAAACACGACATTATTGCTGATGAAAACAACGTATTGGCTGAAAACACGACGTTTTGGCTGATAAAATGAAGTTTTTGGTGAGAAAATGAGATTTTTGGTGAAAAAAGGTGTTTTTGGCTGAACATTTTTTTTTTGATGAGAATTTTCTTTTGCCGATAACACGACGTTTTCACTGCTAAAAGCACATTTTGGGCGCGAACAGCACATTTGTAGTGAGGAAAAGAGTGTTTTGCTGAGAAAAAAGCATTTTGGCTGAAAAAAGGTCATTTTATCCCTAACAATGAGGTTTTTTGCTGATGGGATGACTTTTTTGCCAAAAACACGACATTATTGCTGGTGAAAACAACGTATTGGCTGAAAACACGACGTTTTGGCTGATAAAATGAAGTTTTTGGTGAGAAAATGAGATTTTTGGTGAAAAAAGGTGTTTTTGGCTGAACATTTTTTTTGGCTGAGAATTTTGTTTTGCCGATAACACGACGTTTTCACTGCTAAAAGCACATTTTGGGCGCGAACAGCACATTTGTGGTGAGAAAAAGAGTGTTTTGCTGAGAAAAAAGCATTTTTGCTGAAAAAAGGTCATTTTAACCCTAACAATGAGGTTTTTTGCTGATGGGATGACTTTTTTGCCAAAAACACGACATTATTGCTGATGAAAACAACGTATTGGCTGAAAACACGACGTTTTGGCTGATAAAATAAAGTTTTTGGCTGATAAAATGAAGTTTTTGGTGAAAAAAGGTGTTTTTTGCTGAAAATTTTTTTTTGGCTGAGAATTTTCTTTTGCCGATAACACGACGTTTTCACTGCTAAAAGCACATTTTGGGCGCGAACAGGACATTTGTGGTGAGAAAAAGAGTGTTTTGCTGAGAAAAAAGCATTTTTGCTGAAAAAAGGTCATTTTAACCCTAACAATGAGGTTTTTTGCTGATGGGATGACTTTTTTGCCAAAAACACGACATTATTGCTGATGAAAACAACGTATTGGCTGAAAACACGACGTTTTGGCTGATAAAATGAAGTTTTTGGTGAGAAAATGAGATTTTTGCTGAAAAAAGGTGTTTTTTGCTGAATATTTTTTTTTGGCTGAGAATTTTCTTTTGCCGATAACACGACGTTTTCACTGCTAAAATCGTATTTT
Source organism: Anthopleura xanthogrammica (assembly GCA_964019055.1). NCBI lineage: Eukaryota > Metazoa > Cnidaria > Anthozoa > Actiniaria > Actiniidae > Anthopleura > Anthopleura xanthogrammica. The sequence goes on along the minus strand of OZ025211.1, from coordinate 13,032,030 downwards.
GGGCGCGAACAGCACATTTGTGGTGAGAAAAAGAGTGTTTTGCTGAGAAAAAAGCATTTTTGCTGAAAAAAGGTCATTTTAACCCTAACAATGAGGTTTTTTGCTGATGGGATGACTTTTTTGCCAAAAACACGACATTATTGCTGATGAAAACAACGTATTGGCTGAAAACACGACGTTTTGGCTGATCAAATGAAGTTTTTGGTGAGAAAATGAGATTTTTGGTGAAAAAAGGTGTTTTTGGCTGAACATTTTTTTTTGGCTGAGAATTTTCTTTGGCCGATAACACGACGTTTTCACTGCTAAAAGCACATTTTGGGCGCGAACAGCACATTTGTGGTGAGAAAAAGAGTGTTTTGCTGAGAAAAAAGCATTTTTGCTGAAAAAAGGTCATTTTAACCCTAACAATGAGGTTTTTTGCTGATGGGATGACTTTTTTGCCAAAAACACGACATTATTGCTGGTGAAAACAACGTATTGGCTGAAAACACGACGTTTTGGCTGATCAAATGAAGTTTTTGGTGAGAAAATGAGATTTTTGGTGAAAAAATGTGTTTTTGGCTGAACATTTTTTTTGGCTGATAATTTTCTTTTGCCGATAACACGACGTTTTCACTGCTAAAAGCACATTTTGGGCGCGAACAGCACATTTGTGGTGAGAAAAAGAGTGTTTTGCTGAGAAAAAAGCATTTTTGCTGAAAAAAGGTCATTTTAACCCTAACAATGAGGTTTTTTGCTGATGGGATGACTTTTTTGCCAAAAACACGACATTATTGCTGATGAAAACAACGTATTGGCTGAAAACACGACGTTTTGGCTGATAAAATGAAGTTTTTGGTGAGAAAATGAGATTTTTGGTGAAAAAAGGTGTTTTTGGCTGAACATTTTTTTTTTGATGAGAATTTTCTTTTGCCGATAACACGACGTTTTCACTGCTAAAAGCACATTTTGGGCGCGAACAGCACATTTGTAGTGAGGAAAAGAGTGTTTTGCTGAGAAAAAAGCATTTTGGCTGAAAAAAGGTCATTTTATCCCTAACAATGAGGTTTTTTGCTGATGGGATGACTTTTTTGCCAAAAACACGACATTATTGCTGGTGAAAACAACGTATTGGCTGAAAACACGACGTTTTGGCTGATAAAATGAAGTTTTTGGTGAGAAAATGAGATTTTTGGTGAAAAAAGGTGTTTTTGGCTGAACATTTTTTTTTGGCTGAGAATTTTCTTTTGCCGATAACACGACGTTTTCACTGCTAAAAGCACATTTTGGGCGCGAACAGCACATTTGTGGTGAGAAAAAGAGTGTTTTGCTGAGAAAAAAGCATTTTTGCTGAAAAAAGGTCATTTTAACCCTAACAATGAGGTTTTTTGCTGATGGGAATTTTTTTTGCCAAAAACACGACATTATTGCTGATGAAAACAACGTATTGGCTGAAAACACGACGTTTTGGCTGATAAAATGAAGTTTTTGGTGAGAAAATGAGATTTGTGGTGAAAAAAGGTGTTTTTTGCTGAACATTTTTTTTTTGGCTGAGAATTTTGTTTTGCCGATAACACGACGTTTTCACTGCTAAAAGCACATTTTGGGCGCGAACAGCACATTTGTGGTGAGAAAAAGAGTGTTTTGCTGAGAAAAAAGCATTTTTGCTGAAAAAAGGTCATTTTAACCCTAACAATGAGGTTTTTTGCTGATGGGATGACTTTTTTGCCAAAAACACGACATTATTGATGATGAAAACAACGTATTGGCTGAAAACACGACGATTTGGCTGATAAAATGAAGTTTTTGGTGAGAAAATGAGATTTTTGGTGAAAAAAGGTGTTTTTGGCTGAACATTTTTTTTTGGCTGAGAATTTTCTTTTGCCGATAACACGACGTTTTCACTGCTAAAAGCACATTTTGGGCGCGAACAGCACATTTGTGGTGAGAAAAAGAGTGTTTTGCTGAGAAAAAAGCATTTTTGCTGAAAAAAGGTCATTTTAACCCTAACAATGAGGTTTTTTGCTGATGGGATGACTTTTTTGCCAAAAACACGACATTATTGCTGATGAAAACAACGTATTGGCTGAAAACACGACGTTTTGGCTGATAAAATGAAGTTTTTGGTGAGAAAATGAGATTTTTGGTGAAAAAAGGTGTTTTTGGCTGAACATTTTTTTTTGGCTGAGAATTTTCTTTTGCCGATAACACGACGTTTTCACTGCTAAAAGCACATTTTGGGCGCGAACAGCACATTTGTGGTGAGAAAAAGAGTGTTTTGCTGAGAAAAAAGCATTTTTGCTGAAAAAAGGTCATTTTAACCCTAACAATGAGGTTTTTTGCTGATGGGATGACTTTTTTGCCAAAAACACGACATTATTGCTGATGAAAACAACGTATTGGCTGAAAACACGACGTTTTGGCTGATAAAATGAAGTTTTTGGTGAGAAAATGAGTTTTTTGGTGAAAAAAGGTGTTTTTTGCTGAACATTTTTTTTTGGCTGAGAATTTTCTTTTGCCGATAACACGACGTTTTCACTGCTAAAAGCACATTTTGGGTGCGAACAGCACATTTGTGGTGAGAAAAAGAGTGTTTTGCTGAGAAAAAAGCATTTTTGCTGAAAAAAGGTCATTTTAACCCTAACAATGAGGTTTTTTGCTGATGGGATGACTTTTTTGCCAAAAACACGACATTATTGCTGGTGAAAACAACGTATTGGCTGACAACACGACGTTTTGGCTGATAAAATGAAGTTTTTGGTGAGAAAATGAGATTTTTGCTGAAAAAAGGTGTTTTTTGCTGAACATTTTTTTTTGGCTGAGAATTTTCTTTTGCCGATAACACGACGTTTTCACTGCTAAAAGCACATTTTGGGCGCGAACAGCACATTTGTGGTGAGAAAAAGAGTGTTTTGCAGAGAAAAAAGCATTTTTGCTGAAAAAAAGGTCATTTTAACCCTAACAATGAGGTTTTTTGCTGATGGGATGACTTTTTTGCCAAAAACACGACATTATTGCTGATGAAAACAACGTATTGGCTGAAAACACGACGTTTTGGCTGATAAAATGAAGTTTTTGGTGAGAAAATGAGATTTTTGGTGAAAAAAGGTGTTTTTGGCTGAACATTTTTTTTTGGCTGAGAATTTTCTTTTGCCGATAACACGACGTTTTCACTGCTAAAAGCACATTTTGGGTGCGAACAGCACATTTGTGGTGAGAAAAAGAGTGTTTTGCTGAGAAAAAAGCATTTTTGCTGAAAAAAGGTCATTTTAACCCTAACAATGAGGTTTTTTGCTGATGGGATGACTTTTTTGCCAAAAACACGACATTATTGCTGGTGAAAACAACGTATTGGCTGACAACACGACGTTTTGGCTGATAAAATGAAGTTTTTGGTGAGAAAATGAGATTTTTGGTGAAAAAAGGTGTTTTTGGCTGAACATTTTTTTTTGCCTGAGAATTTTCTTTTGCCGATAACACGACGTTTTCACTGCTAAAAGCACATTTTGGGCGCGAACAGCACATTTGTGGTGAGAAAAAGAGTGTTTTGCAGAGAAAAAAGCATTTTTGCTGAAAAAAGGTCATTTTAACCCTAACAATGAGGTTTTTTGCTGATGGGATGACTTTTTTGCCAAAAACACGACATTATTGCTGGTGAAAACAACGTATTGGCTGAAAACACGACGTTTTGGCTGATAAAATGAAGTTTTTGGTGAGAAAATGAGATTTTTGGTGAAAAAAGGTGTTTTTGGCTGAACATTTTTTTTTGGCTGAGAATTTTCTTTTGCCGATAACACGACGTTTTCACTGCTTAAAGCACATTTTGGGCGCGAACAGCACATTTGTGGTGAGAAAAAGAGTGTTTTGCAGAGAAAAAAGCATTTTTGCTGAAAAAAGGTCATTTTAACCCTAACAATGAGGTTTTTTGCTGATGGGATGACTTTTTTGCCAAAAACACGACATTATTGCTGATGAAAACAACGTATTGGCTGAAAACACGACGTTTTGGCTGATAAAATGAAGTTTTTGGTGAGAAAATGAGATTTGTGGTGAAAAAAGGTGTTTTTTGCTGAACATTTTTTTTTGGCTGAGAATTTTCTTTTGCCGATAACACGACGTTTTCACTGCTAAAAGCACATTTTGGGCGCGAACAGCACATTTGTGGTGAGAAAAAGAGTGTTTTGCTGAGAAAAAAGCATTTTTGCTGAAAAAAGGTCATTTTAACCCTAACAATGAGGTTTTTTGCTGATGGGATGACTTTTTTGCCAAAAACACGACATTATTGCTGGTGAAAACAACGTATTGGCTGAAAACACGACGTTTTGGCTGATAAAATGAAGTTTTTGGTGAGAAAATGAGATTTTTGGTGAAAAAAGGTGTTTTTTGCTGAACATTTTTTTTTGGCTGAGAATTTTCTTTTGCCGATAACACGACGTTTTCACTGCTAAAAGCACATTTTGGGCGCGAACAGCACATTTGTGGTGAGAAAAAGAGTGTTTTGCAGAGAAAAAAGCATTTTTGCTGAAAAAAAGGTCATTTTAACCCTAACAATGAGGTTTTTTGCTGATGGGATGACTTTTTTGCCAAAAACACGACATTATTGCTGATGAAAACAACGTATTGGCTGAAAACACGACGTTTTGGCTGATAAAATGAAGTTTTTGGTGAGAAAATGAGATTTTTGGTGAAAAAAGGTGTTTTTGGCTGAACATTTTTTTTTGGCTGAGAATTTTCTTTTGCCGATAACACGACGTTTTCACTGCTAAAAGCACATTTTGGGTGCGAACAGCACATTTGTGATGAGAAAAAGAGTGTTTTGCTGAGAAAAAAGCATTTTTGCTGAAAAAAGGTCTATTTAACCCTAACAATGAAGTTTTTTGCTGATGGGATGACTTTTTTGCCAAAAACACGACATAATTGCTGGTGAAAACAACGTATTGGCTGACAACACGACGTTTTGGCTGATAAAATGAAGTTTTTGGTGAGAAAATGAGATTTTTGGTGAAAAAAGGTGTTTTTGGCTGAACATTTTTTTTTGGCTGAGAATTTTCTTTTGCCGATAACACGACGTTTTCACTGCTAAAAGCACATTTTGGGCGCGAACAGCACATTTGTGGTGAGAAAAAGAGTGTTTTGCAGAGAAAAAAGCATTTTTGCTGAAAAAAGGTCATTTTAACCCTAACAATGAGGTTTTTTGCTGATGGGATGACTTTTTTGCCAAAAACACGACATTATTGCTGGTGAAAACAACGTATTGGCTGAAAACACGACGTTTTGGCTGATAAAATGAAGTTTTTGGTGAGAAAATGAGATTTTTGGTGAAAAAAGGTGTTTTTGGCTGAACATTTTTTTTTGGCTGAGAATTTTCTTTTGCCGATAACACGACGTTTTCACTGCTAAAAGCACATTTTGGGCGCGAACAGCACATTTGTGGTGAGAAAAAGAGTGTTTTGCAGAGAAAAAAGCATTTTTGCTGAAAAAAGCTCATTTTAACCCTAACAATGAGGTTTTTTGCTGATGGGATGACTTTTTTGCCAAAAACACGACATTATTGCTGATGAAAACAACGTATTGGCTGAAAACACGACGTTTTGGCTGATAAAATGAAGTTTTTGGTGAGAAAATGAGATTTTTGGTGAAAAAAGGTGTTTTTGGCTGAACATTTTTTTTTGGCTGAGAATTTTCTTTTGCCGATAACACGACGTTTTCACTGCTAAAAGCACATTTTGGGCGCGAACAGCACATTTGTGGTGAGAAAAAGAGTGTTTTGCTGAGAAAAAAGCATTTTGGCTGAAAAAAGGTCATTTTAACCCTAACAATGAGGTTTTTTGCTGATGGGATGACTTTTTTTGCCAAAAACACGACATTATTGCTGATGAAAACAACGTATTGGCTGAAAACACGACGTTTTGGCTGATAAAATGAAGTTTTTGGTGAGAAAATGAGATTTTTGGTGAAAAAAGGTGTTTTTGGCTGAACATTTTTTTTTGGCTGAGAATTTTCTTTTGCCGATAACACGACGTTTTCACTGCTAAAAGCACATTTTGGGCGCGAACAGCACATTTGTGGTGAGAAAAAGAGTGTTTTGCTGAGAAAAAAGCATTTTAGCTGAAAAAAGGTCATTTTGACCCTAACAATGAGGTTTTTTGCTGATGGGATGACTTTTTTGCCAAAAACACGACATTATTGCTGATGAAAACAACGTATTGGCTGAAAACACGACGTTTTGGCTGATAAAATGAAGTTTTTGGTGAGAAAATGAGATTTTTGGTGAAAAAAGGTGTTTTTGGCTGAACATTTTTTTTTGGCTGAGAATTTTCTTTTGCCGATAACACGACGTTTTCACTGCTAAAAGCACATTTTGGGCGCGAACAGCACATTTGTGGTGAGAAAAAGAGTGTTTTGCTGAGAAAAAAGCATTTTTGCTGAAAAAAGGTCATTTTAACCCTAACAATGAGGTTTTTTGCTGATGGGATGACTTTTTTGCCAAAAACACGACATTATTGCTGATGAAAACAACGTATTGGCTGAAAACACGACGTTTTGGCTGATAAAATAAGGTTTTTGGTGAGAAAATGAGATTTTTGGTGAAAAAAGGTGTTTTTGGCTGAACATTTTTTTTTGGCTGAGAATTTTCTTTTGCCGATAACACGACGTTTTCACTGCTAAAAGCACATTTTGGGCGCGAACAGCACATTTGTGGTGAGAAAAAGAGTGTTGTGCTGAGAAAAAAGCATTTTTGCTGAAAAAAGCTCATTTTAACCCTAACAATGAGGTTTTTTGCTGATGGGATGACTTTTTTGCCAAAAACACGACATTATTGCTGATGAAAACAACGTATTGGCTGAAAACACGACGTTTTGGCTGATAAAATGAAGTTTTTGGTGAGAAAATGAGATTTTTGGTGAAAAAAGGTGTTTTTGGCTGAACATTTTTTTTTGGCTGAGAATTTTCTTTTGCCGATAACACGACGTTTTCACTGCTAAAAGCACATTTTGGGCGCGAACAGCACATTTGTGGTGAGAAAAAGAGTGTTTTGCTGAGAAAAAAGCATTTTGGCTGAAAAAAGGTCATTTTAACCCTAACAATGAGGTTTTTTGCTGATGGGATGACTTTTTTTGCCAAAAACACGACATTATTGCTGATGAAAACAACGTATTGGCTGAAAACACGACGTTTTGGCTGATAAAATGAAGTTTTTGGTGAGAAAATGAGATTTTTGGTGAAAAAAGGTGTTTTTGGCTGAACATTTTTTTTTGGCTGAGAATTTTCTTTTGCCGATAACACGACGTTTTCACTGCTAAAAGCACATTTTGGGCGCGAACAGCACATTTGTGGTGAGAAAAAGAGTGTTTTGCTGAGAAAAAAGCATTTTAGCTGAAAAAAGGTCATTTTGACCCTAACAATGAGGTTTTTTGCTGATGGGATGACTTTTTTGCCAAAAACACGACATTATTGCTGATGAAAACAACGTATTGGCTGAAAACACGACGTTTTGGCTGATAAAATGAAGTTTTTGGTGAGAAAATGAGATTTTTGGTGAAAAAAGGTGTTTTTGGCTGAACATTTTTTTTTGGCTGAGAATTTTCTTTTGCCGATAACACGACGTTTTCACTGCTAAAAGCACATTTTGGGCGCGAACAGCACATTTGTGGTGAGAAAAAGAGTGTTTTGCTGAGAAAAAAGCATTTTTGCTGAAAAAAGGTCATTTTAACCCTAACAATGAGGTTTTTTGCTGATGGGATGACTTTTTTGCCAAAAACACGACATTATTGCTGATGAAAACAACGTATTGGCTGAAAACACGACGTTTTGGCTGATAAAATAAGGTTTTTGGTGAGAAAATGAGATTTTTGGTGAAAAAAGGTGTTTTTGGCTGAACATTTTTTTTTGGCTGAGAATTTTCTTTTGCCGATAACACGACGTTTTCACTGCTAAAAGCACATTTTGGGCGCGAACAGCACATTTGTGGTGAGAAAAAGAGTGTTGTGCTGAGAAAAAAGCATTTTTGCTGAAAAAAGGTCATTTTAACCCTAACAATGAGGTTTTTTGCTGATGGGATGACTTTTTTGCCAAAAACACGACATTATTGCTGATGAAAACAACGTATTGGCTGAAAACACGACGTTTTGGCTGGTAAAATGAAGTTTTTGGTCAGAAAATGAGATTTTTGGTGAAAAAAGGTGTTTTTGGCTGAACATTTTTTTTTGGCTGAGAATTTTCTTTTGCCGATAACACGACGTTTTCACTGCTAAAAGCACATTTTGGGCGCGAACAGCACATTTGTGGTGAGAAAAAGAGTGTTTTGCTGAGAAAAAAGCATTTTAGCTGAAAAAAGGTCATTTTGACCCTAACAATGAGGTTTTTTGCTGATGGGATGACTTTTTTGCCAAAAACACGACATTATTGCTGATGAAAACAACGTATTGGCTGAAAACACGACGTTTTGGCTGATAAAATGAAGTTTTTGGTGAGAAAATGAGATTTTTGGTGAAAAAAGGTGTTTTTGGCTGAACATTTTTTTTTGGCTGAGAATTTTCTTTTGCCGATAACACGACGTTTTCACTGCTAAAAGCACATTTTGGGCGCGAACAGCACATTTGTGGTGAGAAAAAGAGTGTTTTGCTGAGAAAAAAGCATTTTTGCTGAAAAAAGCTCATTTTAACCCTAACAATGAGGTTTTTTGCTGATGGGATGACTTTTTTGCCAAAAACACGACATTATTGCTGATGAAAACAACGTATTGGCTGAAAACACGACGTTTTGGCTGATAAAATGAAGTTTTTGGTGAGAAAATGAGATTTTTGGTGAAAAAAGGTGTTTTTGGCTGAACATTTTTTTTTGGCTGAGAATTTTCTTTTGCCGGTAACACGACGTTTTCACTGCTAAAAGCACATTTTGGGCGCGAACAGCACATTTGTGGTGAGAAAAAGAGTGTTTTGCTGAGAAAAAAGCATTTTGGCTGAAAAAAGGTCATTTTAACCCTAACAATGAGGTTTTTTGCTGATGGGATGACTTTTTTGCCAAAAACACGACATTATTGCTGATGAAAACAACGTATTGGCTGAAAACACGACGTTTTGGCTGATAAAATGAAGTTTTTGGTGAGAAAATGAGATTTTTGGTGAAAAAAGGTGTTTTTGGCTGAACATTTTTTTTTGGCTGAGAATTTTCTTTTGCCGATAACACGACGTTTTCACTGCTAAAAGCACATTTTGGGCGCGAACAGCACATTTGTGGTGAGAAAAAGAGTGTTTTGCTGAGAAAAAAGCATTTTGGCTGAAAAAAGGTCATTTTAACCCTAACAATGAGGTTTTTTGCTGATGGGATGACTTTTTTGCCAAAAACACGACATTATTGCTGATGAAAACAACGTATTGGCTGAAAACACGACGTTTTGGCTGATAAAATGAAGTTTTTGGTGAGAAAATGAGATTTTTGGTGAAAAAAGGTGTTTTTTGCTGAACATTTTTTTTTGGCTGAGAATTTTCTTTTGCCGATAACACGACGTTTTCACTGCTAAAAGCACATTTTGGGCGCGAACAGCACATTTGTGGTGAGAAAAAGAGTGTTTTGCTGAGAAAAAAGCATTTTTGCTGAAAAAAGGTCATTTTAACCCTAATAATGAGGTTTTTTGCTGATGGGATGACTTTTTTGCCAAAAACACGACATTATTGCTGATGAAAACAACGTATTGGCTGAAAACACGACGTTTTGGCTGATAAAATGAAGTTTTTGGTGAGAAAATGAGATTTTTGGTGAAAAAAGGTGTTTTTGGCTGAACATTTTTTTTTGGCTGAGAATTTTCTTTTGCCGATAACACGACGTTTTCACTGCTAAAAGCACATTTTGGGCGCGAACAGCACATTTGTGGTGAGAAAAAGAGTGTTTTGCTGAGAAAAAAGCATTTTTGCTGAAAAAAGGTCATTTTAACCCTAACAATGAGGTTTTTTGCTGATGGGATGACTTTTTTGCCAAAAAACACGACATTATTGCTGGTGAAAACAACGTATTGGCTGAAAACACGACGTTTTGGCTGATAAAATGAAGTTTTTGGTGAGAAAATGAGATTTTTGGTGAAAAAAGGTGTTTTTGGCTGAACATTTTTTTTTGGCTGAGAATTTTCTTTTGGCGATAACACGACGTTTTCACTGCTAAAAGCACATTTTGGGCGCGAACAGCACATTTGTGGTGAGAAAAAGAGTGTTTTGCTGAGAAAAAAGCATTTTGGCTGAAAAAAGGTCATTTTAACCCTAACAATGAGGTTTTTTGCTGATGGGATGACTTTTTTGCCAAAAACACGACATTATTGCTGATGAAAACAACGTATTGGCTGAAAACACGACGTTTTGGCTGATAAAATGAAGTTTTTGGTGAGAAAATGAGATTTTTGGTGAAAAAAGGTGTTTTTGGCTGAACATTTTTTTTTGGCTGAGAATTTTCTTTTGCCGATAACACGACGTTTTCACTGCTAAAAGCACATTTTGGGCGCGAACAGCACATTTGTGGTGAGAAAAAGAGTGTTTTGCTGAGAAAAAAGCATTTTTGCTGAAAAAAGGTCATTTTAACCCTAACAATGAGGTTTTTTGCTGATGGGATGACTTTTTTGCCAAAAACACGACATTATTGCTGATGAAAACAACGTATTGGCTGAAAACACGACGTTTTGGCTGATAAAATAAGGTTTTTGGTGAGAAAATGAGATTTTTGGTGAAAAAAGGTGTTTTTGGCTGAACATTTTTTTTTGGCTGAGAATTTTCTTTTGCCGATAACACGACGTTTTCACTGCTAAAAGCACATTTTGGGCGCGAACAGCACATTTGTGGTGAGAAAAAGAGTGTTGTGCTGAGAAAAAAGCATTTTTGCTGAAAAAAGCTCATTTTAACCCTAACAATGAGGTTTTTTGCTGATGGGATGACTTTTTTGCCAAAAACACGACATTATTGCTGATGAAAACAACGTATTGGCTGAAAACACGACGTTTTGGCTGATAAAATGAAGTTTTTGGTGAGAAAATGAGATTTTTGGTGAAAAAAGGTGTTTTTGGCTGAACATTTTTTTTTGGCTGAGAATTTTCTTTTGCCGATAACACGACGTTTTCACTGCTAAAAGCACATTTTGGGCGCGAACAGCACATTTGTGGTGAGAAAAAGAGTGTTTTGCTGAGAAAAAAGCATTTTGGCTGAAAAAAGGTCATTTTAACCCTAACAATGAGGTTTTTTGCTGATGGGATGACTTTTTTTGCCAAAAACACGACATTATTGCTGATGAAAACAACGTATTGGCTGAAAACACGACGTTTTGGCTGATAAAATGAAGTTTTTGGTGAGAAAATGAGATTTTTGGTGAAAAAAGGTGTTTTTGGCTGAACATTTTTTTTTGGCTGAGAATTTTCTTTTGCCGATAACACGACGTTTTCACTGCTAAAAGCACATTTTGGGCGCGAACAGCACATTTGTGGTGAGAAAAAGAGTGTTTTGCTGAGAAAAAAGCATTTTAGCTGAAAAAAGGTCATTTTGACCCTAACAATGAGGTTTTTTGCTGATGGGATGACTTTTTTGCCAAAAACACGACATTATTGCTGATGAAAACAACGTATTGGCTGAAAACACGACGTTTTGGCTGATAAAATGAAGTTTTTGGTGAGAAAATGAGATTTTTGGTGAAAAAAGGTGTTTTTGGCTGAACATTTTTTTTTGGCTGAGAATTTTCTTTTGCCGATAACACGACGTTTTCACTGCTAAAAGCACATTTTGGGCGCGAACAGCACATTTGTGGTGAGAAAAAGAGTGTTTTGCTGAGAAAAAAGCATTTTTGCTGAAAAAAGGTCATTTTAACCCTAACAATGAGGTTTTTTGCTGATGGGATGACTTTTTTGCCAAAAACACGACATTATTGCTGATGAAAACAACGTATTGGCTGAAAACACGACGTTTTGGCTGATAAAATAAGGTTTTTGGTGAGAAAATGAGATTTTTGGTGAAAAAAGGTGTTTTTGGCTGAACATTTTTTTTTGGCTGAGAATTTTCTTTTGCCGATAACACGACGTTTTCACTGCTAAAAGCACATTTTGGGCGCGAACAGCACATTTGTGGTGAGAAAAAGAGTGTTGTGCTGAGAAAAAAGCATTTTTGCTGAAAAAAGGTCATTTTAACCCTAACAATGAGGTTTTTTGCTGATGGGATGACTTTTTTGCCAAAAACACGACATTATTGCTGATGAAAACAACGTATTGGCTGAAAACACGACGTTTTGGCTGGTAAAATGAAGTTTTTGGTCAGAAAATGAGATTTTTGGTGAAAAAAGGTGTTTTTGGCTGAACATTTTTTTTTGGCTGAGAATTTTCTTTTGCCGATAACACGACGTTTTCACTGCTAAAAGCACATTTTGGGCGCGAACAGCACATTTGTGGTGAGAAAAAGAGTGTTTTGCTGAGAAAAAAGCATTTTAGCTGAAAAAAGGTCATTTTGACCCTAACAATGAGGTTTTTTGCTGATGGGATGACTTTTTTGCCAAAAACACGACATTATTGCTGATGAAAACAACGTATTGGCTGAAAACACGACGTTTTGGCTGATAAAATGAAGTTTTTGGTGAGAAAATGAGATTTTTGGTGAAAAAAGGTGTTTTTGGCTGAACATTTTTTTTTGGCTGAGAATTTTCTTTTGCCGATAACACGACGTTTTCACTGCTAAAAGCACATTTTGGGCGCGAACAGCACATTTGTGGTGAGAAAAAGAGTGTTTTGCTGAGAAAAAAGCATTTTTGCTGAAAAAAGGTCATTTTAACCCTAATAATGAGGTTTTTTGCTGATGGGATGACTTTTTTGCCAAAAACACGACATTATTGCTGATGAAAACAACGTATTGGCTGAAAACACGACGTTTTGGCTGATAAAATGAAGTTTTTGGTGAGAAAATGAGATTTTTGGTGAAAAAAGGTGTTTTTGGCTGAACATTTTTTTTTGGCTGAGAATTTTCTTTTGCCGATAACACGACGTTTTCACTGCTAAAAGCACATTTTGGGCGCGAACAGCACATTTGTGGTGAGAAAAAGAGTGTTTTGCTGAGAAAAAAGCATTTTTGCTGAAAAAAGGTCATTTTAACCCTAACAATGAGGTTTTTTGCTGATGGGATGACTTTTTTGCCAAAAAACACGACATTATTGCTGGTGAAAACAACGTATTGGCTGAAAACACGACGTTTTGGCTGATAAAATGAAGTTTTTGGTGAGAAAATGAGATTTTTGGTGAAAAAAGGTGTTTTTGGCTGAACATTTTTTTTTGGCTGAGAATTTTCTTTTGGCGATAACACGACGTTTTCACTGCTAAAAGCACATTTTGGGCGCGAACAGCACATTTGTGGTGAGAAAAAGAGTGTTTTGCTGAGAAAAAAGCATTTTGGCTGAAAAAAGGTCATTTTAACCCTAACAATGAGGTTTTTTGCTGATGGGATGACTTTTTTGCCAAAAACACGACATTATTGCTGATGAAAACAACGTATTGGCTGAAAACACGACGTTTTGGCTGATAAAATGAAGTTTTTGGTGAGAAAATGAGATTTTTGGTGAAAAAAGGTGTTTTTGGCTGAACATTTTTTTTTGGCTGAGAATTTTCTTTTGCCGATAACACGACGTTTTCACTGCTAAAAGCACATTTTGGGCGCGAACAGCACATTTGTGGTGAGAAAAAGAGTGTTTTGCTGAGAAAAAAGCATTTTTGCTGAAAAAAGGTCATTTTAACCCTAACAATGAGGTTTTGTGCTGATGGGATGACTTTTTTGCCAAAAACACGACATTATTGCTGATGAAAACAACGTATTGGCTGAAAACACGACGTTTTGGCTGATAAAATGAAGTTTTTGGTGAGAAAATGAGATTTTTGGTGAAAAAAGGTGTTTTTGGCTGAACATTTTTTTTTGGCTGAGAATTTTCTTTTGCCGATAACACGACGTTTTCACTGCTCAAAGCACATTTTGGGCGCGAACAGCACATTTGTGGTGAGAAAAAGAGTGTTTTGCTGAGAAAAAAGCATTTTGGCTGAAAAAAGGTCATTTTAACCCTAAAAATGAGGTTTTTTGCTGATGGGATGACTTTTTTGCCAAAAACACGACATTATTGCTGATGAAAACAACGTATTGGCTGAAAACACGACGTTTTGGCTGATAAAATGAAGTTTTTGGTGAGAAAATGAGATTTTTGGTGAAAAAAGGTGTTTTTGGCTGAAAATGTTTTTTTGGCTGAGAATTTTCTTTTGCCGATAACACGACGTTTTCACTGCTCAAAGCACATTTTGGGCGCGAACAGCACATTTGTGGTGAGAAAAAGAGTGTTTTGCTGAGAAAAAAGCATTTTTGCTGAAAAAAGGTCATTTTAACCCTAACAATGAGGTTTTTTGCTGATGGGATGACTTTTTTGCCAAAAACACGACATTATTGCTGATGAAAACAACGTAATGGCTGAAAACACGACGTTTTGGCTGATAAAATGAAGTTTTTGGTGAGAAAATGAGATTTTTGGTGAAAAAAGGTGTTTTTTGCTGAACATTTTTTTTTGGCTGAGAATTTTCTTTTGCCGATAACACGACGTTTTCACTGCTCAAAGCACATTTTGGGCGCGAACAGCACATTTGTGGTGAGAAAAAGAGTGTTTTGCTGAGAAAAAAGCATTTTGGCTGAAAAAAGGTCATTTTAACCCTAAAAATGAGGTTTTTTGCTGATGGGATGACTTTTTTGCCAAAAACACGACATTATTGCTGATGAAAACAACGTATTGGCTGAAAACACGACGTTTTGGCTGATAAAATGAAGTTTTTGGTGAGAAAATGAGATTTTTGGTGAAAAAAGGTGTTTTTGGCTGAAAATGTTTTTTTGGCTGAGAATTTTCTTTTGCCGATAACACGACGTTTTCACTGCTCAAAGCACATTTTTGGCGCGAACAGCACATTTGTGGTGAGAAAAAGAGTGTTTTGCTGAGAAAAAAGCATTTTTGCTGAAAAAAGGTCATTTTAACCCTAACAATGAGGTTTTTTGCTGATGGGATGACTTTTTTGCCAAAAACACGACATTATTGCTGATGAAAACAACGTAATGGCTGAAAACACGACGTTTTGGCTGATAAAATGAAGTTTTTGGTGAGAAAATGAGATTTTTGGTGAAAAAAGGTGTTTTTTGCTGAACATTTTTTTTTGGCTGAGAATTTTCTTTTGCCGATAACACGACGTTTTCACTGCTAAAAGCACATTTTGGGCGCGAACAGCACATTTGTGGTGAGAAAAAGAGTGTTTTGCTGAGAAAAAAGCATTTTGGCTGAAAAAAGGTCATTTTAACCCTAACAATGAGGTTTTTTGCTGATGGGATGACTTTTTTGCCAAAAACACGACATTATTGCTGATGAAAACAACGTATTGGCTGAAAACACGACGTTTTGGCTGATAAAATGAAGTTTTTGGTGAGAAAACTAGATTTTTGGTGAAAAAAGGTGTTTTTGGCTGAACATTTTTTTTTGGCTGAAAATTTTCTTTTGCCGATAACACGACGTTTTCACTGCTAAGAGCACATTTTGGGCGCGAACAGCACATTTGTGGTGAGAAAAAGAGTGTTTTGCTGAGAAAAAAGCATTTTTGCTGAAAAAAGGTCATTTTAACCCTAACAATGAGGTTTTTTGCTGATGGGATGACTTTTTTGCCAAAAACACGACATTATTGCTGATGAAAACAACGTATTGGCTGAAAACACGACGTTTTGGCTGATAAGAAAGAAGTTTTTGGTGAGAAAATGAGATTTTTGGTGAAAAAAGGTGTTTTTGGCTGAACATTTTTTTTTGGCTGAGAATTTTCTTTTGCCGATAACACGACGTTTTCACTGCTAAAAGCACATTTTGGGCGTGAACAGCACATTTGTGGTGAGAAAAAGAGTGTTTTGCTGAGAAAAAAGCATTTTTGCTGAAAAAAGGTCATTTTAACCCTAACAATGAGGTTTTTTGCTGATGGGATGACTTTTTTGCCAAAAACACGACATTATTGCTGATGAAAACAACGTATTGGCTGAAAACACGACGTTTTGGCTGATAAAATGAAGTTTTTGGTGAGAAAATGAGATTTTTGGTGAAAAAAGGTGTTTTTTGCTGAAAATTTTTTTTTGGCTGAAAATTTTCTTTTGCCGATAACACGACGTTTTCACTGTTCAAAGCACATTTTGGGCGCGAACAGCACATTTGTGGTGAGAAAAAGAGTGTTTTGCTGAGAAAAAAGCATTTTTGCTGAAAAAAGGTCATTTTAACCCTAACAATGAGGTTTTTTGCTGATGGGATGACTTTTTTGCCAAAAACACGACATTATTGCTGGTGAAAACAACGTATTGGCTGAAAACACGACGTTTTGGCTGATAAAATGAAGTTTTTGGTGAGAAAATGAGATTTTTGGTGAAAAAAGGTGTTTTTTGCTGAAAATTTTTTTTTTGATGAGAATTTTCTTTTGCCGATAACACGACGTTTTCACTGCTAAAAGCACATTTTGGGCGCGAACAGCACATTTGTGGTGAGAAAAAGAGTGTTTTGCTGAGAAAAAAGCATTTTTGCTGAAAAAAGGTCATTTTAACCCTAACAATGAGGTTTTTTGCTGATGGGATGACTTTTTTGCCAAAAACACGACATTATTGCTGATGAAAACAACGTATTGGCTGAAAACACGACGTTTTGGCTGATCAAATGAAGTTTTTGGTGAGAAAATGAGATTTTTGGTGAAAAAAGGTGTTTTTGGCTGAACATTTTTTTTGGCTGAGAATTTTCTTTTGCCGATAACACGACGTTTTCACTGCTAAAAGCACATTTTGGGCGTGAACAGCACATTTGTGGTGAGAAAAAGAGTGTTTTGCTGAGAAAAAAGCATTTTTGCTGAAAAAAGGTCATTTTAACCCTAACAATGAGGTTTTTTGCTGATGGGATGACTTTTTTGCCAAAAACACGACATTATTGCTGATGAAAACAACGTATTGGCTGAAAACACGACGTTTTGGCTGATAAAATGAAGTTTTTGGTGAGAAAATGAGATTTTTGGTGAAAAAAGGTGTTTTTTGCTGAAAATTTTTTTTTGGCTGAAAATTTTCTTTTGCCGATAACACGACGTTTTCACTGTTCAAAGCACATTTTGGGCGCGAACAGCACATTTGTGGTGAGAAAAAGAGTGTTTTGCTGAGAAAAAAGCATTTTGGCTGAAAAAAGGTCATTTTAACCCTAACAATGAGGTTTTTTGCTGATGGGATGACTTTTTTGCCAAAAACACGACATTATTGCTGGTGAAAACAACGTATTGGCTGAAAACACGACGTTTTGGCTGATGAAATGAAGTTTTTGGTGAGAAAATGAGATTTTTGGTGAAAAAAGGTGTTTTTTGCTGAACATTTTTTTTTGGCTGAGAATTTTCTTTTGCCGATAACACGACGTTTTCACTGCTAAAAGCACATTTTGGGCGCGAACAGCACATTTGTGGTGAGAAAAAGAGTGTTTTGGTGAGAAAAAAGCATTTTTGCTGAAAAAAGGTCATTTTAACCCTAAAAATGAGGTTTTTTGCTGATGGGATGACTTTTTTGCCAAAAACACGACATTATTGCTGATGAAAACAACGTATTGGCTGAAAACACGACGTTTTGGCTGATAAAATGAAGTTTTTGGTGAGAAAATGAGATTTTTGGTGAAAAAAGGTGTTTTTGGCTGAACATTTTTTTTTGGCTGAGAATTTTCTTTTGCCGGTAACACGACGTTTTCACTGCTAAAAGCACATTTTGGGCGCGAACAGCACATTTGTGGTGAGAAAAAGAGTGTTTTGCTGAGAAAAAAGCATTTTGGCTGAAAAAAGGTCATTTTAACCCTAACAATGAGGTTTTTTGCTGATGGGATGACTTTTTTGCCAAAAACACGACATTATTGCTGATGAAAACAACGTATTGGCTGAAAACACGACGTTTTGGCTGATAAGAAGGAAGTTTTTGGTGAGAAAATGAGATTTTTGGTGAAAAAAGGTGTTTTTTGCTGAACATTTTTTTTTGGCTGAGAATTTTCTTTTGCCGATAACACGACGTTTTCACTGCTAAAAGCACATTTTGGGCGCGAACAGCACATTTGTGGTGAGAAAAAGAGTGTTTTGCTGAGAAAAAAGCATTTTTTGCTGAAAAAAGGTCATTTTAACCCTAACAATGAGGTTTTTTGCTGATGGGATGACGTTTTTGCCAAAAACACGACATTATTGCTGATGAAAACAACGTATTGGCTGAAAACACGACGTTTTGGCTGATAAAATGAAGTTTTTGGTGAGAAAATGAGATTTTTGGTGAAAAAAGGTGTTTTTGGCTGAACATTTTTTTTTGGCTGAGAATTTTGTTTTGCCGATAACACGACGTTTTCACTGCTAAAAGCACATTTTGGGCGCGAACAGCACATTTGTGGTGAGAAAAAGAGTGTTTTGCTGAGAAAAAAGCATTTTTGCTGAAAAAAGGTCATTTTAACCCTAACAATGAGGTTTTTTGCTGATGGGATGACTTTTTTGCCAAAAACACGACATTATTGCTGATGAAAACAACGTATTGGCTGAAAACACGACGTTTTGGCTGATAAAATGAAGTTTTTGGTGAGAAAATGAGATTTTTGGTGAAAAAAGGTGTTTTTGGCTGAACATTTTTTTTTGGCTGAGAATTTTCTTTTGCCGATAACACGACGTTTTCACTGCTAAAAGCACATCTTGGGCGCGAACAGCACATTTGTGGTGAGAAAAAGAGTGTTTTGCTGAGAAAAAAGCATTTTTGCTGAAAAAAGGTCATTTTAACCCTAACAATGAGGTTTTTTGCTGATGGGATGACTTTTTTGCCAAAAACACGACATTATTGCTGATGAAAACAACGTATTGGCTGAAAACACGACGTTTTGGCTGATAAAATGAAGTTTTTGGTGAGAAAATGAGATTTTTGGTGAAAAAAGGTGTTTTTGGCTGAACATTTTTTTTTGGCTGAGAATTTTCTTTTGCCGATAACACGACGTTTTCACTGCTAAAAGCACATCTTGGGCGCGAACAGCACATTTGTGGTGAGAAAAAGAGTGTTTTGCTGAGAAAAAAGCATTTTTGCTGAAAAAAGGTCATTTTAACCCTAACAATGAGGTTTTTTGCTGATGGGATGACTTTTTTGCCAAAAACACGACATTATTGCTGATGAAAACAACGTATTGGCTGAAAACACGACGTTTTGGCTGATAAAATGAAGTTTTTGGTGAGAAAATGAGATTTTTGGTGAAAAAAGGTGTTTTTGGCTGAACATTTTTTTTTGGCTGAGAATTTTCTTTTGCCGATAACACGACGTTTTCACTGCTAAAAGCACATTTTGGGCGCGAACAGCACATTTGTGGTGAGAAAAAGAGTTTTTTGCTGAGAAAAAAGCATTTTTGCTGAAAAAAGGTCATTTTAACCCTAACAATGAGGTTTTTTGCTGATGGGATGACTTTTTTTGCCAAAAACACGACATTATTGCTGGTGAAAACAACGTATTGGCTGAAAACACGACGTTTTGGCTGATAAAATGAAGTTTTTGGTGAGAAAATGAGATTTTTGGTGAAAAAAGGTGTTTTTGGCTGAACATTTTTTTTGGCTGAGAATTTTCTTTTGCCGATAACACGACGTTTTCACTGCTAAAAGCACATTTTGGGCGCGAACAGCACATTTGTGGTGAGAAAAAGAGTGTTTTGCTGAGAAAAAAGCATTTTTGCTGAAAAAAGGTCATTTTAACCCTAACAATGAGGTTTTTTGCTGATGGGATGACTTTTTTGCCAAAAACACGACATTATTGCTGGTGAAAACAACGTATTGGCTGAAAACACGACGTTTTGGCTGATAAAATGAAGTTTTTGGTGAGAAAATGAGATTTTTGGTGAAAAAAGGTGTTTTTTGCTGAACATTTTTTTTTGGCTGAGAATTTTCTTTTGCCGATAACACGACGTTTTCACTGTTCAAAGCACATTTTGGGCGCGAACAGCGCATTTCTGGTGAGAAAAAGAGTTTTTTGCTGAGAAAAAAGCATTTTTGCTGAAAAAAGGTCATTTTAACCCTAACAATGAGGTTTTTTGCTGATGGGATGACTTTGTTTTCCAAAAACACGACATTATTGCTGGTGAAAACAACGTATTGGCTGAAAACACGACGTTTTGGCTGATAAAATGAAGTTTTTGGTGAGAAAATGAGATTTTTGGTGAAAAAAGGTGTTTTTGGCTGAACATTTTTTTTTGGCTGAGAATTTTCTTTTGCCGATAACACGACGTTTTCACTGCTAAAAGCACATTTTGGGCGCGAACAGCACATTTGTGGTGAGAAAAAGAGTGTTTTGCTGAGAAAAAAGCATTTTTGCTGAAAAAAGGTCATTTTAACCCTAACAATGAGGTTTTTTGCTGATGGGATGACTTTTTTGCCAAAAACACGACATTATTGCTGGTGAAAACAACGTATTGGCTGAAAACACGACGTTTTGGCTGATAAAATGAAGTTTTTGGTGAGAAAATGAGATTTTTGGTGAAAAAAGGTGTTTTTTGCTGAACATTTTTTTTTGGCTGAGAATTTTCTTTTGCCGATAACACGACGTTTTCACTGTTCAAAGCACATTTTGGGCGCGAACAGCACATTTCTGGTGAGAAAAAGAGTTTTTTGCTGAGAAAAAAGCATTTTTGCTGAAAAAAGGTCATTTTAACCCTAACAATGAGGTTTTTTGCTGATGGGATGACTTTGTTTTCCAAAAACACGACATTATTGCTGGTGAAAACAACGTATTGGCTGAAAACACGACGTTTTGGCTGATAAAATGAAGTTTTTGGTGAGAAAATGAGATTTTTGGTGAAAAAAGGTGTTTTTGGCTGAACATTTTTTTTGGCTGAGAATTTTCTTTTGCCGATAACACGACGTTTTCACTGCTAAAAGCACATTTTGGGCGCGAACAGCACATTTGTGGTGAGAAAAAGAGTGTTTTGCTGAGAAAAAAGCATTTTTGCTGAAAAAAGGTCATTTTAACCCTAACAATGAGGTTTTTTGCTGATGGGATGACTTTTTTGCCAAAAACACGACATTATTGCTGATGAAAACAACGTATTGGCTGAAAACACGACGTTTTGTCTGATAAAATGAAGTTTTTGGTGAGAAAATGAGATTTTTGGTGAAAAAAGGTGTTTTTGGCTGAACATTTTTTTTTGGCTGAGAATTTTCTTTTGCCGATAACACGACGTTTTCACTGCTAAAAGCACATTTTGGGCGCGAACAGCACATTTGTGGTGAGAAAAAGAGTGTTTTGCTGAGAAAAAAGCATTTTTGCTGAAAAAAGGTCATTTTAACCCTAACAATGAGGTTTTTTGCTGATGGGATGACTTTTTTGCCAAAAACACGACATTATTGCTGATGAAAACAACGTATTGGCTGAAAACACGACGTTTTGGCTGATAAAATGAAGTTTTTGGTGAGAAAATGAGATTTTTGGTGAAAAAAGGTGTTTTTTGCTGAACATTTTTTTTTGGCTGAGAATTTTCTTTTGCCGATAACACGACGTTTTCACTGTTCAAAGCACATTTTGGGCGCGAACAGCACATTTCTGGTGAGAAAAAGAGTTTTTTGCTGAGAAAAAAGCATTTTTGCTGAAAAAAGGTCATTTTAACCCTAACAATGAGGTTTTTTGCTGATGGGATGACTTTGTTTTCCAAAAACACGACATTATTGCTGGTGAAAACAACGTATTGGCTGAAAACACGACGTTTTGGCTGATAAAATGAAGTTTTTGGTGAGAAAATGAGATTTTTGGTGAAAAAAGGTGTTTTTGGCTGAACATTTTTTTTGGCTGAGAATTTTCTTTTGCCGATAACACGACGTTTTCACTGCTAAAAGCACATTTTGGGCGCGAACAGCACATTTGTGGTGAGAAAAAGAGTGTTTTGCTGAGAAAAAAGCATTTTTGCTGAAAAAAGGTCATTTTAACCCTAACAATGAGGTTTTTTGCTGATGGGATGACTTTTTTGCCAAAAACACGACATTATTGCTGATGAAAACAACGTATTGGCTGAAAACACGACGTTTTGTCTGATAAAATGAAGTTTTTGGTGAGAAAATGAGATTTTTGGTGAAAAAAGGTGTTTTTGGCTGAACATTTTTTTTTGGCTGAGAATTTTCTTTTGCCGATAACACGACGTTTTCACTGCTAAAAGCACATTTTGGGCGCGAACAGCACATTTGTGGTGAGAAAAAGAGTGTTTTGCTGAGAAAAAAGCATTTTTGCTGAAAAAAGGTCATTTTAACCCTAACAATGAGGTTTTTTGCTGATGGGATGACTTTTTTGCCAAAAACACGACATTATTGCTGATGAAAACAACGTATTGGCTGAAAACACGACGTTTTGTCTGATAAAATGAAGTTTTTGGTGAGAAAATGAGATTTTTGGTGAAAAAAGGTGTTTTTTGCTGAACATTTTTTTTTTGGCTGAGAATTTTCTTTTGCCGATAACACGACGTTTTCACTGCTAAAAGCACATTTTGGGCGCGAACAGCACATTTGTGGTGAGAAAAAGAGTGTTTTGCTGAGAAAAAAGCATTTTTGCTGAAAAAAGGTCATTTTAACCCTAACAATGAGGTTTTTTGCTGATGGGATGACTTTGTTTTCCAAAAACACGACATTATTGCTGGTGAAAACAACGTATTGGCTGAAAACACGACGTTTTGGCTGATAAAATGAAGTTTTTGGTGAGAAAATGAGATTTTTGGTGAAAAAAGGTGTTTTTGGCTGAACATTTTTTTTTGGCTGAGAATTTTCTTTTGCCGATAACACGACGTTTTCACTGCTAAAAGCACATTTTGGGCGCGAACAGCACATTTGTGGTGAGAAAAAGAGTGTTTTGCTGAGAAAAAAGCATTTTGGCTGAAAAAAGGTCATTTTAACCCTAACAATGAGGTTTTTTGCTGATGGGATGACTTTTTTGCCAAAAACACGACATTATTGCTGGTGAAAACAACGTATTGGCTGAAAACACGACTTTTTGGCTGATAAAATGAAGTTTTTGGTGAGAAAATGAGATTTTTGGTGAAAAAAGGTGTTTTTGGCTGAACATTTTTTTTTGGCTGAGAATTTTCTTTTGCCGATAACACGACGTTTTCACTGCTAAAAGCACATTTTGGGCGCGAACAGCACATTTGTGGTGAGAAAAAGAGTGTTTTGCTGAGAAAAAAGCATTTTTGCTGAAAAAAGGTCATTTTAACCCTAACAATGAGGTTTTTTGCTGATGGGATGACTTTTTTGCCAAAAACACGACATTATTGCTGGTGAAAACAACGTATTGGCTGAAAACACGACGTTTTGGCTGATAAAATGAAGTTTTTGGTGAGAAAATGAGATTTTTGGTGAAAAAAGGTGTTTTTGGCTGAACATTTTTTTTGCTGAGAATTTTCTTTTGCCGATAACACGACGTTTTCACTGCTAAAAGCACATTTTGGGCGCGAACAGCACATTTGTGGTGAGAAAAAGAGTGTTTTGCTGAGAAAAAAGCATTTTTGCTGAAAAAAGGTCATTTTAACCCTAACAATGAGGTTTTTTGCTGATGGGATGACTTTTTTGCCAAAAACACGACATTATTGCTGGTGAAAACAACGTATTGGCTGAAAACACGACGTTTTGGCTGATAAAATGAAGTTTTTGGTGAGAAAATGAGATTTGTGGTGAAAAAAGGTGTTTTTTGCTGAACATTTTTTTTTGGCTGAGAATTTTCTTTTGCCGATAACACGACGTTTTCACTGCTAAAAGCACATTTTGGGCGCGAACAGCACATTTGTGGTGAGAAAAAGAGTGTTTTGCTGAGAAAAAAGCATTTTTGCTGAAAAAAGGTCATTTTAACCCTAACAATGAGGTTTTTAGCTGATGGGATGACTTTTTTGCCAAAAACACGACATTATTGCTGGTGAAAACAACGTATTGGCTGAAAACACGACGTTTTGGCTGATAAAATGAAGTTTTTGGTGAGAAAATGAGATTTTTGGTGAAAAAAGGTGTTTTTGGCTGAACATTTTTTTTTGGCTGAGAATTTTCTTTTGCCGATAACACGACGTTTTCACTGCTAAAAGCACATTTTGGGCGCGAACAGCACATTTGTGGTGAGAAAAAGAGTGTTTTGCTGAGAAAAAAGCATTTTTGCTGAAAAAAGGTCATTTTAACCCTAACAATGAGGTTTTTTGCTGATGGGATGACTTTTTTGCCAAAAACACGACATTATTGCTGGTGAAAACAACGTATTGGCTGAAAACACGACGTTTTGGCTGATAAAATGAAGTTTTTGGTGAGAAAATGAGATTTTTGGTGAAAAAAGGTGTTTTTGGCTGAACATTTTTTTTTGGCTGAGAATTTTCTTTTGCCGATAACACGACGTTTTCACTGCTAAAAGCACATTTTGGGCGCGAACAGCACATTTGTGGTGAGAAAAAGAGTGTTTTGCTGAGAAAAAAGCATTTTTGCTGAAAAAAGGTCATTTTAACCCTAACAATGAGGTTTTTTGCTGATGGGATGACTTTTTTGCCAAAAACACGACATTATTGCTGGTGAAAACAACGTATTGGCTGAAAACACGACGTTTTGGCTGATAAAATGAAGTTTTTGGTGAGAAAATGAGATTTTTGGTGAAAAAAGGTGTTTTTGGCTGAACATTTTTTTTTGGCTGAGAATTTTCTTTTGCCGATAACACGACGTTTTCACTGCTAAAAGCACATTTTGGGCGCGAACAGCACATTTGTGGTGAGAAAAAGAGTGTTTTGCTGAGAAAAAAGTATTTTTGCTGAAAAAAGGTCATTTTAACCCTAACAATGAGGTTTTTTGCTGATGGGATGACTTTTTTGCTAAAAACACGACATTATTGCTGATGAAAACAACGTATTGGCTGAAAACACGACGTTTTGGCTGATAAAATGAAGTTTTTGGTGAGAAAATGAGATTTGTGGTGAAAAAAGGTGTTTTTTGCTGAAAATTTTTTTTTGGCTGAGAATTTTCTTTTGCCGATAACACGACGTTTTCACTGCTAAAAGCACATTTTGGGCGCGAACAGCACATTTGTGGTGAGAAAAAGAGTGTTTTGCTGAGAAAAAAGCATTTTTGCTGAAAAAAGGTCATTTTAACCCTAACAATGAGGTTTTTTGCTGATGGGATGACTTTTTTGCTAAAAACACGACATTATTGCTGATGAAAACAACGTATTGGCTGAAAACACGACGTTTTGGCTGATAAAATGAAGTTTTTGGTGAGAAAATGAGATTTGTGGTGAAAAAAGGTGTTTTTTGCTGAACATTTTTTTTTGGCTGAGAATTTTCTTTTGCCGATAACACGACGTTTTCACTGCTAAAAGCACATTTTGGGCGCGAACAGCACATTTGTGGTGAGAAAAAGAGTGTTTTGCTGAGAAAAAAGCATTTTTGCTGAAAAAAGGTCATTTTAACCCTAACAATGAGGTTTTTAGCTGATGGGATGACTTTTTTGCCAAAAACACGACATTATTGCTGGTGAAAACAACGTATTGGCTGAAAACACGACGTTTTGGCTGATAAAATGAAGTTTTTGGTGAGAAAATGAGATTTTTGGTGAAAAAAGGTGTTTTTGGCTGAACATTTTTTTTTGGCTGAGAATTTTCTTTTGCCGATAACACGACGTTTTCACTGCTAAAAGCACATTTTGGGCGCGAACAGCACATTTGTGGTGAGAAAAAGAGTGTTTTGCTGAGAAAAAAGCATTTTTGCTGAAAAAAGGTCATTTTAACCCTAACAATGAGGTTTTTTGCTGATGGGATGACTTTTTTGCCAAAAACACGACATTATTGCTGGTGAAAACAACGTATTGGCTGAAAACACGACGTTTTGGCTGATAAAATGAAGTTTTTGGTGAGAAAATGAGATTTTTGGTGAAAAAAGGTGTTTTTGGCTGAACATTTTTTTTTGGCTGAGAATTTTCTTTTGCCGATAACACGACGTTTTCACTGCTAAAAGCACATTTTGGGCGCGAACAGCACATTTGTGGTGAGAAAAAGAGTATTTTGCTGAGAAAAAAGCATTTTTGCTGAAAAAAGGTCATTTTAACCCTAACAATGAGGTTTTTTGCTGATGGGATGACTTTTTTGCCAAAAACACGACATTATTGCTGGTGAAAACAACGTATTGGCTGAAAACACGACATTTTGGCTGATAAAATGAAGTTTTTGGTGAGAAAATGAGATTTTTGGTGAAAAAAGGTGTTTTTGGCTGAACATTTTTTTTTGGCTGAGAATTTTCTTTTGCCGATAACACGACGTTTTCACTGCTAAAAGCACATTTTGGGCGCGAACAGCACATTTGTGGTGAGAAAAAGAGTGTTTTGCTGAGAAAAAAGCATTTTTGCTGAAAAAAGGTCATTTTAACCCTAACAATGAGGTTTTTTGCTGATGGGATGACTTTTTTGCCAAAAACACGACATTATTGCTGGTGAAAACAACGTATTGGCTGAAAACACGACGTTTTGGCTGATAAAATGAAGTTTTTGGTGAGAAAATGAGATTTTTGGTGAAAAAAGGTGTTTTTGGCTGAACATTTTTTTTTGGCTGAGAATTTTCTTTTGCCGATAACACGACGTTTTCACTGCTAAAAGCACATTTTGGGCGCGAACAGCACATTTGTGGTGAGAAAAAGAGTGTTTTGCTGAGAAAAAAGCATTTTTGCTGAAAAAAGGTCATTTTAACCCTAACAATGAGGTTTTTTGCTGATGGGATGACTTTTTTGCCAAAAACACGACATTATTGCTGATGAAAACAACGTATTGGCTGAAAACACGACGTTTTGGCTGATAAAATGAAGTTTTTGGTGAGAAAATGAGATTTGTGGTGAAAAAAGGTGTTTTTGGCTGAACATTTTTTTTTGGCTGAGAATTTTCTTTTGCCGATAACACGACGTTTTCACTGCTAAAAGCACATTTTGGGCGCGAACAGCACATTTGTGGTGAGAAAAAGAGTGTTTTGCTGAGAAAAAAGCATTTTTGCTGAAAAAAGGTCATTTTAACCCTAACAATGAGGTTTTTAGCTGATGGGATGACTTTTTTGCCAAAAACACGACATTATTGCTGGTGAAAACAACGTATTGGCTGAAAACACGACGTTTTGGCTGATAAAATGAAGTTTTTGGTGAGAAAATGAGATTTTTGGTGAAAAAAGGTGTTTTTGGCTGAACATTTTTTTTTGGCTGAGAATTTTCTTTTGCCGATAACACGACGTTTTCACTGCTAAAAGCACATTTTGGGCGCGAACAGCACATTTGTGGTGAGAAAAAGAGTGTTTTGCTGAGAAAAAAGCATTTTTGCTGAAAAAAGGTCATTTTAACCCTAACAATGAGGTTTTTTGCTGATGGGATGACTTTTTTGCCAAAAACACGACATTATTGCTGGTGAAAACAACGTATTGGCTGAAAACACGACGTTTTGGCTGATAAAATGAAGTTTTTGGTGAGAAAATGAGATTTTTGGTGAAAAAAGGTGTTTTTGGCTGAACATTTTTTTTTGGCTGAGAATTTTCTTTTGCCGATAACACGACGTTTTCACTGCTAAAAGCACATTTTGGGCGCGAACAGCACATTTGTGGTGAGAAAAAGAGTGTTTTGCTGAGAAAAAAGCATTTTGGCTGAAAAAAGGTCATTTTAACCCTAACAATGAGGTTTTTAGCTGATGGGATGACTTTTTTGCCAAAAACACGACATTATTGCTGGTGAAAACAACGTATTGGCTGAAAACACGACGTTTTGGCTGATAAAATGAAGTTTTTGGTGAGAAAATGAGATTTTTGGTGAAAAAAGGTGTTTTTGGCTGAACATTTTTTTTTGGCTGAGAATTTTCTTTTGCCGATAACACGACGTTTTCACTGCTAAAAGCACATTTTGGGCGCGAACAGCACATTTGTGGTGAGAAAAAGAGTGTTTTGCTGAGAAAAAAGCATTTTTGCTGAAAAAAGGTCATTTTAACCCTAACAATGAGGTTTTTTGCTGATGGGATGACTTTTTTGCCAAAAACACGACATTATTGCTGGTGAAAACAACGTATTGGCTGAAAACACGACGTTTTGTCTGATAAAATGAAGTTTTTGGTGAGAAAATGAGATTTTTGGTGAAAAAAGGTGTTTTTGGCTGAACATTTTTTTTTGGCTGAGAATTTTCTTTTGCCGATAACACGACGTTTTCACTGCTAAAAGCACATTTTGGGCGCGAACAGCACATTTGTGGTGAGAAAAAGAGTGTTTTGCTGAGAAAAAAGCATTTTGGCTGAAAAAAGGTCATTTTAACCCTAAAAATGAGGTTTTTTGCTGATGGGATGACTTTTTTGCCAAAAACACGACATTATTGCTGGTGAAAACAACGTATTGGCTGAAAACACGACGTTTTGGCTGATAAAATGAAGTTTTTGTTGAGAAAATGAGATTTTTGGTGAAAAAAGGTGTTTTTGGCTGAACATTTTTTTTTGGCTGAGAATTTTCTTTTGCCGATAACACGACGTTTTCACTGCTAAAAGCACATTTTGGGCGCGAACAGCACATTTGTGGTGAGAAAAAGAGTGTTTTGCTGAGAAAAAAGCATTTTTGCTGAAAAAAGGTCATTTTAACCCTAACAATGAGGTTTTTTGCTGATGGGATGACTTTTTTGCCAAAAACACGACATTATTGCTGGTTAAAACAACGTATTGGCTGAAAACACGACGTTTTGTCTGATAAAATGAAGTTTTTGGTGAGAAAATGAGATTTTTGGTGAAAAAAGGTGTTTTTGGCTGAACATTTTTTTTTGGCTGAGAATTTTCTTTTGCCGATAACACGACGTTTTCACTGCTAAAAGCACATTTTGGGCGCGAACAGCACATTTGTGGTGAGAAAAAGAGTGTTTTGCTGAGAAAAAAGCATTTTTGCTGAAAAAAGGTCATTTTAACCCTAACAATGAGGTTTTTTGCTGATGGGATGACTTTTTTGCCAAAAACACGACATTATTGCTGATGAAAACAACGTATTGGCTGAAAACACGACGTTTTGGCTGATAAAATGAAGTTTTTGGTGAGAAAATGAGATTTGTGGTGAAAAAAGGTGTTTTTTGCTGAAAATTTTTTTTTGGCTGAGAATTTTCTTTTGCCGATAACACGACGTTTTCACTGCTAAAAGCACATTTTGGGCGCGAACAGCACATTTGTGGTGAGAAAAAGAGTGTTTTGCTGAGAAAAAAGCATTTTGGCTGAAAAAAGGTCATTTTAACCCTAACAATGAGGTTTTTAGCTGATGGGATGACTTTTTTGCCAAAAACACGACATTATTGCTGGTGAAAACAACGTATTGGCTGAAAACACGACGTTTTGGCTGATAAAATGAAGTTTTTGGTGAGAAAATGAGATTTTTGGTGAAAAAAGGTGTTTTTGGCTGAACATTTTTTTTTGGCTGAGAATTTTCTTTTGCCGATAACACGACGTTTTCACTGCTAAAAGCACATTTTGGGCGCGAACAGCACATTTGTGGTGAGAAAAAGAGTGTTTTGCTGAGAAAAAAGCATTTTTGCTGAAAAAAGGTCATTTTAACCCTAACAATGAGGTTTTTTGCTGATGGGATGACTTTTTTGCCAAAAACACGACATTATTGCTGGTGAAAACAACGTATTGGCTGAAAACACGACGTTTTGGCTGATAAAATGAAGTTTTTGGTGAGAAAATGAGATTTTTGGTGAAAAAAGGTGTTTTTGGCTGAAAATTTTTTTTTGGCTGAGAATTTTCTTTTGCCGATAACACGACGTTTTCACTGCTAAAAGCACATTTTGGGCGCGAACAGCACATTTGTGGTGAGAAAAAGAGTGTTTTGCTGAGAAAAAAGCATTTTTGCTGAAAAAAGGTCATTTTAACCCTAACAATGAGGTTTTTTGCTGATGGGATGACTTTTTTGCCAAAAACACGACATTATTGCTGGTGAAAACAACGTATTGGCTGAAAACACGACGTTTTGGCTGATAAAATGAAGTTTTTGGTGAGAAAATGAGATTTTTGGTGAAAAAAGGTGTTTTTGGCTGAACATTTTTTTTTGGCTGAGAATTTTCTTTTGCCGATAACACGACGTTTTCACTGCTAAAAGCACATTTTGGGCGCGAACAGCACATTTGTGGTGAGAAAAAGAGTGTTTTGCTGAGAAAAAAGCATTTTGGCTGAAAAAAGGTCATTTTAACCCTAACAATGAGGTTTTTTGCTGATGGGATGACTTTTTTGCCAAAAACACGACATTATTGCTGGTTAAAACAACGTATTGGCTGAAAACACGACGTTTTGTCTGATAAAATGAAGTTTTTGGTGAGAAAATGAGATTTTTGGTGAAAAAAGGTGTTTTTGGCTGAACATTTTTTTTTGGCTGAGAATTTTCTTTTGCCGATAACACGACGTTTTCACTGCTAAAAGCACATTTTGGGCGCGAACAGCACATTTGTGGTGAGAAAAAGAGTGTTTTGCTGAGAAAAAAGCATTTTTGCTGAAAAAAGGTCATTTTAACCCTAACAATGAGGTTTTTTGCTGATGGGATGACTTTTTTGCCAAAAACACGACATTATTGCTGGTGAAAACAACGTATTGGCTGAAAACACGACGTTTTGTCTGATAAAATGAAGTTTTTGGTGAGAAAATGAGATTTTTGGTGAAAAAAGGTGTTTTTGGCTGAACATTTTTTTTTGGCTGAGAATTTTCTTTTGCCGATAACACGACGTTTTCACTGCTAAAAGCACATTTTGGGCGCGAACAGCACATTTGTGGTGAGAAAAAGAGTGTTTTGCTGAGAAAAAAGCATTTTTGCTGAAAAAAGGTCATTTTAACCCTAACAATGAGGTTTTTTGCTGATGGGATGACTTTTTTGCCAAAAACACGACATTATTGCTGGTGAAAACAACGTATTGGCTGAAAACACGACGTTTTGGCTGATAAAATGAAGTTTTTGGTGAGAAAATGAGATTTTTGGTGAAAAAAGGTGTTTTTGGCTGAAAATTTTTTTTTGGCTGAGAATTTTCTTTTGCCGATAACACGACGTTTTCACTGCTAAAAGCACATTTTGGGCGCGAACAGCACATTTGTGGTGAGAAAAAGAGTGTTTTGCTGAGAAAAAAGCATTTTTGCTGAAAAAAGGTCATTTTAACCCTAACAATGAGGTTTTTTGCTGATGGGATGACTTTTTTGCCAAAAACACGACATTATTGCTGGTGAAAACAACGTATTGGCTGAAAACACGACGTTTTGGCTGATAAAATGAAGTTTTTGGTGAGAAAATGAGATTTTTGGTGAAAAAAGGTGTTTTTGGCTGAACATTTTTTTTTGGCTGAGAATTTTCTTTTGCCGATAACACGACGTTTTCACTGCTAAAAGCACATTTTGGGCGCGAACAGCACATTTGTGGTGAGAAAAAGAGTGTTTTGCTGAGAAAAAAGCATTTTTGCTGAAAAAAGGTCATTTTAACCCTAACAATGAGGTTTTTTGCTGATGGGATGACTTTTTTGCCAAAAACACGACATTATTGCTGGTGAAAACAACGTATTGGCTGAAAACACGACGTTTTGGCTGATAAAATGAAGTTTTTGGTGAGAAAATGAGATTTTTGGTGAAAAAAGGTGTTTTTGGCTGAACATTTTTTTTTGGCTGAGAATTTTCTTTTGCCGATAACACGACGTTTTCACTGCTAAAAGCACATTTTGGGCGCGAACAGCACATTTGTGGTGAGAAAAAGAGTGTTTTGCTGAGAAAAAAGCATTTTTGCTGAAAAAAGGTCATTTTAACCCTAACAATGAGGTTTTTTGCTGATGGGATGACTTTTTTGCCAAAAACACGACATTATTGCTGGTGAAAACAACGTATTGGCTGAAAACACGACGTTTTGGCTGATAAAATGAAGTTTTTGGTGAGAAAATGAGATTTTTGGTGAAAAAAGGTGTTTTTTGCTGTACATTTTTTTTTGGCTGAGAATTTTCTTTTGCCGATAACACGACGTTTTCACTGCTAAAAGCACATTTTGGGCGCGAACAGCACATTTGTGGTGAGAAAAAGAGTGTTTTGCTGAGAAAAAAGCATTTTTGCTGAAAAAAGGTCATTTTAACCCTAACAATGAGGTTTTTTGCTGATGGGATGACTTTTTTGCCAAAAACACGACATTATTGCTGGTGAAAACAACGTATTGGCTGAAAACACGACGTTTTGGCTGATAAAATGAAGTTTTTGGTGAGAAAATGAGATTTTTGGTGAAAAAAGGTGTTTTTTGCTGTACATTTTTTTTTGGCTGAGAATTTTCTTTTGCCGATAACACGACGTTTTCACTGCTAAAAGCACATTTTGGGCGCGAACAGCACATTTGTGGTGAGAAAAAGAGTGTTTTGCTGAGAAAAAAGCATTTTTGCTGAAAAAAGGTCATTTTAACCCTAACAATGAGGTTTTTTGCTGATGGGATGACTTTTTTGCCAAAAACACGACATTATTGCTGGTGAAAACAACGTATTGGCTGAAAACACGACGTTTTGGCTGATAAAATGAAGTTTTTGGTGAGAAAATGAGATTTTTGGTGAAAAAAGGTGTTTTTGGCTGAACATTTTTTTTTGGCTGAGAATTTTCTTTTGCCGATAACACGACGTTTTCACTGCTAAAAGCACATTTTGGGCGCGAACAGCACATTTGTGGTGAGAAAAAGAGTGTTTTGCTGAGAAAAAAGCATTTTTGCTGAAAAAAGGTCATTTTAACCCTAACAATGAGGTTTTTTGCTGATGGGATGACTTTTTTGCCAAAAACACGACATTATTGCTGGTGAAAACAACGTATTGGCTGAAAACACGACGTTTTGGCTGATAAAATGAAGTTTTTGGTGAGAAAATGAGATTTTTGGTGAAAAAAGGTGTTTTTTGCTGTACATTTTTTTTTGGCTGAGAATTTTCTTTTGCCGATAACACGACGTTTTCACTGCTAAAAGCACATTTTGGGCGCGAACAGCACATTTGTGGTGAGAAAAAGAGTGTTTTGCTGAGAAAAAAGCATTTTTGCTGAAAAAAGGTCATTTTAACCCTAACAATGAGGTTTTTTGCTGATGGGATGACTTTTTTGCCAAAAACACGACATTATTGCTGGTGAAAACAACGTATTGGCTGAAAACACGACGTTTTGGCTGATAAAATGAAGTTTTTGGTGAGAAAATGAGATTTTTGGTGAAAAAAGGTGTTTTTTGCTGTACATTTTTTTTTGGCTGAGAATTTTCTTTTGCCGATAACACGACGTTTTCACTGCTAAAAGCACATTTTGGGCGCGAACAGCACATTTGTGGTGAGAAAAAGAGTGTTTTGCTGAGAAAAAAGCATTTTTGCTGAAAAAAGGTCATTTTAACCCTAACAATGAGGTTTTTTGCTGATGGGATGACTTTTTTGCCAAAAACACGACATTATTGCTGGTGAAAACAACGTATTGGCTGAAAACACGACGTTTTGGCTGATAAAATGAAGTTTTTGGTGAGAAAATGAGATTTTTGGTGAAAAAAGGTGTTTTTGGCTGAAATTTTTTTTTTTGGCTGAGAATTTTCTTTTGCCGATAACACGACGTTTTCACTGCTAAAAGCACATTTTGGGCGCGAACAGCACATTTGTGGTGAGAAAAAGAGTGTTTTGCTGAGAAAAAAGCATTTTTGCTGAAAAAAGGTCATTTTAACCCTAACAATGAGGTTTTTTGCTGATGGGATGACTTTTTTTGCCAAAAAAACGACATTGTTGCTGGTGAAAACAGCGTATTGGCTGAAAACACGACGTTTTGGCTGATAAAATGAAGTTTTTGGTGAGAAAATGAGATTTTTGGTGAAAAAAGGTGTTTTTGGCTGAAATTTTTTTTTTTGGCTGAGAATTTTCTTTTGCCGATAACACGACGTTTTCACTGCTAAAAGCACATTTTGGGCGCGAACAGCACATTTGTGGTGAGAAAAAGAGTGTTTTGCTGAGAAAAAAGCATTTTTGCTGAAAAAAGGTCATTTTAACCCTAACAATGAGGTTTTTTGCTGATGGGATGACTTTTTTTGCCAAAAAAACGACATTGTTGCTGGTGAAAACAGCGTATTGGCTGAAAACACGACGTTTTGGCTGATAAAATGAAGTTTTTGGTGAGAAAATGAGATTTTTGGTGAAAAAAGGTGTTTTTGGCTGAACATTTTTTTTGGCTGAGAATTTTCTTTTGCCGATAACACGACGTTTTCACTGCTAAAAGCACATTTTGGGCGCGAACAGCACATTTGTGGTGAGAAAAAGAGTGTTTTGCTGAGAAAAAAGCATTTTTGCTGAAAAAAGGTCATTTTAACCCTAACAATGAGGTTTTTTGCTGATGGGATGACTTTTTTGCCAAAAACACGACATTATTGCTGGTGAAAACAACGTATTGGCTGAAAACACGACGTTTTGTCTGATAAAATGAAGTTTTTGGTGAGAAAATGAGATTTTTGGTGAAAAAAGGTGTTTTTGGCTGAAATTATTTTTTTTTGGCTGAGAATTTTCTTTTGCCGATAACACGACGTTTTCACTGCTAAAAGCACATTTTGGGCGCGAACAGCACATTTGTGGTGAGAAAAAGAGTGTTTTGCTGAGAAAAAAGCATTTTTGCTGAAAAAAGGTCATTTTAACCCTAACAATGAGGTTTTTTGCTGATGGGATGACTTTTTTGCCAAAAACACGACATTATTGCTGATGAAAACAACGTATTGGCTGAAAACACGACGTTTTGGCTGATAAAATGAAGTTTTTGGTGAGAAAATGAGATTTTTGGTGAAAAAAGGTGTTTTTGGCTGAACATTTTTTTTTGGCTGAGAATTTTCTTTTGCCGATAACACGACGTTTTCACTGCTAAAAGCACATTTTGGGCGCGAACAGCACATTTGTGGTGAGAAAAAGAGTGTTTTGCTGAGAAAAAAGCATTTTTGCTGAAAAAAGGTCATTTTAACCCTAACAATGAGGTTTTTTGCTGATGGGATGACTTTTTTGCCAAAAACACGACATTATTGCTGATGAAAACAACGTATTGGCTGAAAACACGACGTTTTGGCTGATAAAATGAAGTTTTTGGTGAGAAAATGAGATTTTTGGTGAAAAAAGGTGTTTTTGGCTGAACATTTTTTTTTGGCTGAGAATTTTCTTTTGCCGATAACACGACGTTTTCACTGCTAAAAGCACATTTTGGGCGCGAACAGCACATTTGTGGTGAGAAAAAGAGTGTTTTGCTGAGAAAAAAGCATTTTTGCTGAAAAAAGGTCATTTTAACCCTAACAATGAGGTTTTTTGCTGATGGGATGACTTTTTTGCCAAAAACACGACATTATTGCTGATGAAAACAACGTATTGGCTGAAAACACGACGTTTTGGCTGATAAAATGAAAATTTTGGTGAGAAAATGAGATTTTTGGTGAAAAAAGGTGTTTTTGGCTGAACATTTTTTTTTGGCTGAGAATTTTCTTTTGCCGATAACACGACGTTTTCACTGCTAAAAGCACATTTTGGGCGCGAACAGCACATTTGTGGTGAGAAAAAGAGTGTTTTGCTGAGAAAAAAGCATTTTTGCTGAAAAAAGGTCATTTTAACCCTAACAATGAGGTTTTTTGCTGATGGGATGACTTTTTTGCCAAAAACACGACATTATTGCTGGTGAAAACAACGTATTGGCTGAAAACACGACGTTTTGGCTGATAAAATGAAGTTTTTGGTGAGAAAATGAGATTTTTGGTGAAAAAAGGTGTTTTTGGCTGAAATTTTTTTTTTTGGCTGAGAATTTTCTTTTGCCGATAACACGACGTTATCACTGCTAAAAGCACATTTTGGGCGCGAACAGCACATTTGTGGTGAGAAAAAGAGTGTTTTGCTGAGACAAAAGCATTTTTGCTGAAAAAAGGTCATTTTAACCCTAACAATGAGGTTTTTTGCTGATGGGATGACTTTTTTGCCAAAAACACGACATTATTGCTGGTGAAAACAACGTATTGGCTGAAAACACGACGTTTTGGCTGATAAAATGAAGTTTGTGGTGAGAAAATGAGATTTTTGGTGAAAAAAGGTGTTTTTTGCTGAAAAAATTTTTTTTGGCTGAGAATTTTCTTTTGCCGATAACACGACGTTTTCACTGCTAAAAGCACATTTTGGGCGCGAACAGCACATTTGTGGTGAGAAAAAGAGTGTTTTGCTGAGAAAAAAGCATTTTGGCTGAAAAAAGGTCATTTTAACCCTAACAATGAGGTTTTTTGCTGATGGGATGACTTTTTTGCCAAAAACACGACATTATTGCTGGTGAAAACAACGTATTGGCTGAAAACACGACGTTTTGGCTGATAAAATGAAGTTTTTGGTGAGAAAATGAGATTTTTGGTGAAAAAAGGTGTTTTTTGCTGAACATTTTTTTTTGGCTGAGAATTTTCTTTTGCCGATAACACGACGTTTTCACTGCTAAAAGCACATTTTGGGCGCGAACAGCACATTTGTGGTAAGAAAAAGAGTGTTTTGCTGAGAAAAAAGCATTTTTGCTGAAAAAAGGTCATTTTAACCCTAACAATGAGGTTTTTTGCTGATGGGATGACTTTTTTGCCAAAAACACGACATTATTGCTGGTGAAAACAACGTATTGGCTGAAAACACGATGTTTTGGCTGATAAAATGAAGTTTTTGGTGAGAAAATGAGATTTTTGGTATAAAAAGGTGTTTTTGGCTGAAAATTTTTTTTTGGCTGAGAATTTTCTTTTGCCGATAACACGACGTTTTCACTGCTAAAAGCACATTTTGGGCGCGAACAGCACATTTGTGGTGAGAAAAAGAGTGTTTTGCTGAGAAAAAAGCATTTCTGCTGAAAAAAGGTCATTTTAACCCTAACAATGAGGTTTTTTGCTGATGGGATGACTTTTTTGCCAAAAACACGACATTATTGCTGGTGAAAACAACGTATTGGCTGAAAACACGACGTTTTGGCTGATAAAATGAAGTTTTTGGTGAGAAAATGAGATTTTTGGTGAAAAAAGGGGTTTTTGGCTGAACATTTTTTTTTGGCTGAGAATTTTCTTTTGCCGATAACACGATGTTTTCACTGCTAAAAGCACATTTTGGGCGCGTACAGCACATTTGTGGTGAGAAAAAGAGTGTTTTGCTGAAAAAAGGTCATTTTAACCCTAACAATGAGGTTTTTTGCTGATGGGATGACTTTTTTGCCAAAAATACGACATTATTGCTGGTGAAAACAACGTATTGGCTGAAAACACGACGTTTTGGCTGATAAAATGAAGTTTTTGGTGAGAAAATGAGATTTTTGGTGTAAAAAGGTGTTTTTTGCTGTACATTTTTTTTTGGCTGAGAATTTTCTTTTGCCGATAACACGATGTTTTCACTGCTAAAAGCACATTTTGGGCGCGTACAGCACATTTGTGGTGAGAAAAAGAGTGTTTTGCTGAAAAAAGGTCATTTTAACCCTAACAATGAGGTTTTTTGCTGATGGGATGACTTTTTTGCAAAAAATACGACATTATTGCTGGTGAAAACAACGTATTGGCTGAAAACACGACGTTTTGGCTGATAAAATGAAGTTTTTGGTGAGAAAATGAGATTTTTGGTGAAAAAAGGGGTTTTTGGCTGAACATTTTTTTTTGGCTGAGAATTTTCTTTTCCCGATAACACGACGTTTTCACTGCTGAAAGCACATTTTGGGCGCGAACAGCACATTTGTGGTGAGAAAAAGAGTGTTTTGCTGAGAAAAAAGCATTTTTGCTGAAAAAAGGTCATTTTAACCCTAACAATGAGGTTTTTTGCTGATGGGATGACTTTTTTGCCAAAAACACGACATTATTGCTGATGAAAACAACGTATTGGCTGAAAACACGACGTTTTGGCTGATAAAATGAAGTTTTTGGTGAGAAAATGAGATTTTTGGTGAAAAAAGGTGTTTTTGGCTGAAAATTTTTTTTTGGCTGAGAATTTTCTTTTGCCGATAACACGATGTTTTCACTGCTAAAAGCACATTTTGAGCGCGTACAGCACATTTGTGGTGAGAAAAAGAGTGTTTTGCTGAAAAAAGGTCATTTCAACCCTAACAATGAGGTTTTTTGCTGATGGGATGACTTTTTTGCCAAAAATACGACATTATTGCTGGTGAAAACAACGTATTGGCTGAAAACACGACGTTTTGGCTGATAAAATGAAGTTTTTGGTGAGAAAATGAGATTTTTGGTGAAAAAAGGTGTTTTTGGCTGAACATTTTTTTTTGGCTGAGAATTTTCTTTTGCCGATAACACGACGTTTTCACTGCTAAAAGCACATTTTGGGCGCGAACAGCACATT
Source organism: Anthopleura xanthogrammica (assembly GCA_964019055.1). Classification (NCBI taxonomy): domain Eukaryota; kingdom Metazoa; phylum Cnidaria; class Anthozoa; order Actiniaria; family Actiniidae; genus Anthopleura; species Anthopleura xanthogrammica. The sequence continues at coordinate 12,993,699 of OZ025211.1, read as the reverse complement.
TGTGGTGAGAAAAAGAGTGTTTTGCTGAGAAAAAAGCATTTTTGCTGAAAAAAGGTCATTTTAACCCTAACAATGAGGTTTTTTGCTGATGGGATGACTTTTTTGCCAAAAACACGACATTATTGCTGGTGAAAACAACGTATTGGCTGAAAACACGACGTTTTGGCTGATAAAATGAAGTTTTTGGTGAGAAAATGAGATTTTTGGTGAAAAAAGGTGTTTTTGGCTGAACATTTTTTTTTGGCTGAGAATTTTCTTTTGCCGATAACACGACTTTTACACTGCTAAAAGCACATTTTGGGCGCGAACAGCACATTTGTGGTGAGAAAAAGAGTGTTTTGCTGAGACAAAAGCATTTTTGCTGAAAAAAGGTCATTTTAACCCTAACAATGAGGTTTTTTTGCTGATGGGATGACTTTTTTGCCAAAAACACGACATTATTGCTGGTGAAAACAACGTATTGGCTGAAAACACGACGTTTTGGCTGATAAAATGAAGTTTTTGGTGAGAAAATGAGATTTTTGGTGAAAAAAGGTGTTTTTTGCTGAAAAAAATTTTTTTGGCTGAGAATTTTCTTTTGCCGATAACACGACGTTTTCACTGCTAAAAGCACATTTTGGGCGCGAACAGCACATTTGTGGTGAGAAAAAGAGTGTTTTGCTGAGAAAAAAGCATTTTTGCTGAAAAAAGGTCATTTTAACCCTAACAATGAGGTTTTTTGCTGATGGGATGACTTTTTTGCCAAAAACACGACATTACTGCTGGTGAAAACAACGTATTGGCTGAAAACACGACGTTGTGGCTGATAAAATGAAGTTTTTGGTGAGAAAATGAGATTTTTGGTGAAAAAAGGTGTTTTTTGCTGAACATTTTTTTTTGGCTGAGAATTTTCTTTTGCCGATAACACGACGTTTTCACTGCTAAAAGCACATTTTGGGCGCGAACAGCACATTTGTGGTGAGAAAAAGAGTGTTTTGCTGAGAAAAAAGCATTTTTGCTGAAAAAAGGTCATTTTAACCCTAACAATGAGGTTTTTTGCTGATGGGATGACTTTTTTGCCAAAAACACGACATTACTGCTGGTGAAAACAACGTATTGGCTGAAAACACGACGTTTTGGCTGATAAAATGAAGTTTTTGGTGAGAAAATGAGATTTTTGGTGAAAAAAGGTGTTTTTGGCTGAACATTTTTTTTTGGCTGAGAATTTTCTTTTGCCGATAACACGACGTTTTCACTGCTAAAAGCACATTTTGGGCGCGAACAGCACATTTGTGGTGAGAAAAAGAGTGTTTTGCTGAGAAAAAAGCATTTTTGCTGAAAAAAGGTCATTTTAACCCTAACAATGAGGTTTTTTGCTGATGGGATTACTTTTTTTGCCAAAAACACGACATTATTGCTGGTGAAAACAACGTATTGGCTGAAAACACGACGTTTTGGCTGATAAAATGAAGTTTTTGGTGAGAAAATGAGATTTTTGGTGAAAAAAGGTGTTTTTTGCTGAACATTTTTTTTTGGCTGAGAATTTTCTTTTGCCGATAACACGACGTTTTCACTGCTAAAAGCACATTTTGGGCGCGAACAGCACATTTGTGGTGAGAAAAAGAGTGTTTTGCTGAGAAAAAAGCATTTTTGCTGAAATAAGGTCATTTTAACCCTAACAATGAGGTTTTTTGCTGATGGGATTACTTTTTTTGCCAAAAACACGACATTATTGCTGGTGAAAACAACGTATTGGCTGAAAACACGACGTTTTGGCTGATAAAATGAAGTTTTTGGTGAGAAAATGAGATTTTTGGTGAAAAAAGGTGTTTTTGGCTGAACATTTTTTTTTGGCTGAGAATTTTCTTTTGCCGATAACACGACGTTTTCACTGCTAAAAGCACATTTAGGGCGCGAACAGCACATTTGTGGTGAGAAAAAGAGTGTTTTGCTGAGAAAAAAGCATTTTTGCTGAAAAAAGGTCATTTTAACCCTAACAATGAGGTTTTTTGCTGATGGGATGACTTTTTTGCTAAAAACACCACTTTATTGCTGGTGAAAACAACGTATTGGCTGAAAACACGACGTTTTGGCTGATAAAATGAAGTTTTTGGTGAGAAAATGAGATTTTTGGTGAAAAAAGGTGTTTTTTGCTGAACATTTTTTTTTGGCTGAGAATTTTCTTTTGCCGATAACACGACGTTTTCACTGCTAAAAGCACATTTTGGGCGTGAACAGCACATTTGTGGTGAGAAAAAGAGTGTTTTGCTGAGAAAAAAGCATTTTTGCTGAAAAAAGGTCATTTTAACCCTAAAAATGAGGTTTTTTGCTGATGGGATGACTTTTTTTGCCAAAAACACGACATTATTGCTGGTGAAAACAACGTATTGGCTGAAAACACGACGTTTTGGCTGATAAAATGAAGTTTTTGGTGAGAAAATGAGATTTTTGGTGAAAAAAGGTGTTTTTTGCTGAACATTTTTTTTTGGCTGAGAATTTTCTTTTGCCGATAACACGACGTTTTCACTGCTAAAAGCACATTTTGGGCGCGAACAGCACATTTGTGGTGAGAAAAAGAGTGTTTTGCTGAGACAAAAGCATTTTTGCTGAAAAAAGGTCATTTTAACCCTAACAATGAGGTTTTTTGCTGATGGGATGACTTTTTTGCCAAAAACACGACATTATTGCTGGTGAAAACAACGTATTGGCTGAAAACACGACGTTTTGGCTGATAAAATGAAGTTTTTGGTGAGAAAATGAGATTTTTGGTGAAAAAAGGTGTTTTTTGCTGAACATTTTTTTTTGGCTGAGAATTTTCTTTTGCCGATAACACGACGTTTTCACTGCTAAAAGCACATTTTGGGCGCGAACAGCACATTTGTGGTGAGAAAAAGAGTGTTTTGCTGAGAAAAAAGCATTTTTGCTGAAAAAAGGTCATTTTAACCCTAACAATGAGGTTTTTTGCTGATGGGATTACTTTTTTTGCCAAAAACACGACATTATTGCTGGTGAAAACAACGTATTGGCTGAAAACACGACGTTTTGGCTGATAAAATGAAGTTTTTGGTGAGAAAATGAGATTTTTGGTGAAAAAAGGTGTTTTTGGCTGAACATTTTTTTTTGGCTGAGAATTTTCTTTTGCCGATAACACGACGTTTTTACTGCTAAAAGCACATTTTGGGCGCGAACAGCACATTTGTGGTGAGAAAAAGAGTGTTTTGCTGAGAAAAAAGCATTTTTGCTGAAAAAAGGTCATTTTAACCCTAACAATGAGGTTTTTTGCTGATGGGATGACTTTTTTGCCAAAAACACGACATTATTGCTGGTGAAAACAACGTATTGGCTGAAAACACGACGTTTTGGCTGATAAAATGAAGTTTTTGGTGAGAAAATGAGATTTTTGGTGAAAAAAGGTGTTTTTTGCTGAACATTTTTTTTTGGCTGAGAATTTTCTTTTGCCGATAACACGACGTTTTCACTGCTAAAAGCACATTTTGGGCGCGAACAGCACATTTGTGGTGAGAAAAAGAGTGTTTTGCTGAGAAAAAAGCATTTTTGCTGAAAAAAGGTCATTTTAACCCTAACAATGAGGTTTTTTGCTGATGGGATTACTTTTTTTGCCAAAAACACGACATTATTGCTGGTGAAAACAACGTATTGGCTGAAAACACGACGTTTTGGCTGATAAAATGAAGTTTTTGGTGAGAAAATGAGATTTTTGGTGAAAAAAGGTGTTTTTGGCTGAACATTTTTTTTTGGCTGAGAATTTTCTTTTGCCGATAACACGACGTTTTTACTGCTAAAAGCACATTTTGGGCGCGAACAGCACATTTGTGGTGAGAAAAAGAGTGTTTTGCTGAGAAAAAAGCATTTTTGCTGAAAAAAGGTCATTTTAACCCTAACAATGAGGTTTTTTGCTGATGGGATTACTTTTTTGCCAAAAACACGACATTATTGCTGGTGAAAACAACGTATTGGCTGAAAACACGACGTTTTGGCTGATAAAATGAAGTTTTTGGTGAGAAAATGAGATTTTTGGTGAAAAAAGGTGTTTTTGGCTGAACATTTTTTTTTGGCTGAGAATTTTCTTTTGCCGATAACACGACGTTTTTACTGCTAAAAGCACATTTTGGGCGCGAACAGCACATTTGTGGTGAGAAAAAGAGTGTTTTGCTGAGAAAAAAGCATTTTTGCTGAAAAAAGGTCATTTTAACCCTAACAATGAGGTTTTTTGCTGATGGGATGACTTTTTTGCCAAAAACACGACATTATTGCTGGTGAAAACAACGTATTGGCTGAAAACACGACGTTTTGGCTGATAAAATGAAGTTTTTGGTGAGAAAATGAGATTTTTGGTGAAAAAAGGTGTTTTTTGCTGAACATTTTTTTTTGGCTGAGAATTTTCTTTTGCCGATAACACGACGTTTTCACTGCTAAAAGCACATTTAGGGCGCGAACAGCACATTTGTGGTGAGAAAAAGAGTGTTTTGCTGAGAAAAAAGCATTTTTGCTGAAAAAAGGTCATTTTAACCCTAACAATGAGGTTTTTTGCTGATGGGATGACTTTTTTGCCAAAAACACGACTTTATTGCTGGTGAAAACAACGTATTGGCTGAAAACACGACGTTTTGGCTGATAAAATGAAGTTTTTGGTGAGAAAATGAGATTTTTGGTGAAAAAAGGTGTTTTTTCCTGAAACTTTTTTTTTGGCTGAGAATTTTCTTTTGCCGATAACACGACGTTTTCACTGCTAAAAGCACATTTTGGGCGCGAACAGCACATTTGTGGTGAGAAAAAGAGTGTTTTGCTGAGAAAAAAGCATTTTTGCTGAAAAAAGGTCATTTTAACCCTAACAATGAGGTTTTTTGATGATGGGATTACTTTTTTTGCCAAAAACACGACATTATTGCTGGTGAAAACAACGTATTGGCTGAAAACACGACGTTTTGGCTGATAAAATGAAGTTTTTGGTGAGAAAATGAGATTTTTGGTGAAAAAAGGTGTTTTTTGCTGAACATTTTTTTTTGGCTGAGAATTTTCTTTTGCCGATAACACGACGTTTTCACTGCTAAAAGCACATTTTGGGCGCGAACAGCACATTTGTGGTGAGAAAAAGAGTGTTTTGCTGAGAAAAAAGCATTTTTGCTGAAAAAAGGTCATTTTAACCCTAACAATGAGGTTTTTTGCTGATGGGATTACTTTTTTTGCCAAAAACACGACATTATTGCTGGTGAAAACAACGTATTGGCTGAAAACACGACGTTTTGGCTGATAAAATGAAGTTTTTGGTGAGAAAATGAGATTTTTGGTGAAAAAAGGTGTTTTTGGCTGAACATTTTTTTTTGGCTGAGAATTTTCTTTTGCCGATAACACGACGTTTTCACTGCTAAAAGCACATTTAGGGCGCGAACAGCACATTTGTGGTGAGAAAAAGAGTGTTTTGCTGAGAAAAAAGCATTTTTGCTGAAAAAAGGTCATTTTAACCCTAACAATGAGGTTTTTTGCTGATGGGATGACTTTTTTGCCAAAAACACGACTTTATTGCTGGTGAAAACAACGTATTGGCTGAAAACACGACGTTTTGGCTGATAAAATGAAGTTTTTGGTGAGAAAATGAGATTTTTGGTGAAAAAAGGTGTTTTTTGCTGAACATTTTTTTTTGGCTGAGAATTTTCTTTTGCCGATAACACGACGTTTTCACTGCTAAAAGCACATTTTGGGCGCGAACAGCACATTTGTGGTGAGAAAAAGAGTGTTTTGCTGAGAAAAAAGCATTTTTGCTGAAAAAAGGTCATTTTAACCCTAAAAAATGAGGTTTTTTGCTGATGGGATTACTTTTTTTGCCAAAAACACGACATTATTGCTGGTGAAAACAACGTATTGGCTGAAAACACGACGTTTTGGCTGATAAAATGAAGTTTTTGGTGAGAAAATGAGATTTTTGGTGAAAAAAGGTGTTTTTTGCTGAACATTTTTTTTTGGCTGAGAATTTTCTTTTGCCGATAACACGATGTTTTCACTGCTAAAAGCACATTTTGGGCGCGAACAGCACATTTGTGGTGAGAAAAAGAGTGTTTTGCTGAGAAAAAAGCATTTTTGCTGAAAAAAGGTCATTTTAACCCTAACAATGAGGTTTTTTGCTGATGGGATTACTTTTTTTGCCAAAAACACGACATTATTGCTGGTGAAAACAACGTATTGGCTGAAAACACGACGTTTTGGCTGATAAAATGAAGTTTTTGGTGAGAAAATGAGATTTTTGGTGAAAAAAGGTGTTTTTGGCTGAACATTTTTTTTTGGCTGAGAATTTTCTTTTGCCGATAACACGACGTTTTCACTGCTAAAAGCACATTTTGGGCGCGAACAGCACATTTGTGGTGAGAAAAAGAGTGTTTTGCTGAGAAAAAAGCATTTTTGCTGAAAAAAGGTCATTTTAACCCTAACAATGAGGTTTTTTGCTGATGGGATTACTTTTTTTGCCAAAAACACGACATTATTGCTGGTGAAAACAACGTATTGGCTGAAAACACGACGTTTTGGCTGATAAAATGAAGTTTTTGGTGAGAAAATGAGATTTTTGGTGAAAAAAGGTGTTTTTGGCTGAACATTTTTTTTTGGCTGAGAATTTTCTTTTGCCGATAACACGACGTTTTCACTGCTAAAAGCACATTTTGGGCGCGAACAGCACATTTGTGGTGAGAAAAAGAGTGTTTTGCTGAGAAAAAAGCATTTTTGCTGAAAAAAGGTCATTTTAACCCTAACAATGAGGTTTTTTGATGATGGGATTACTTTTTTTGCCAAAAACACGACATTATTGCTGGTGAAAACAACGTATTGGCTGAAAACACGACGTTTTGGCTGATAAAATGAAGTTTTTGGTGAGAAAATGAGATTTTTGGTGAAAAAAGGTGTTTTTGGCTGAACATTTTTTTTTGGCTGAGAATTTTCTTTTGCCGATAACACGACGTTTTCACTGCTAAAAGCACATTTTGGGCGCGAACAGCACATTTGTGGTGAGAAAAAGAGTGTTTTGCTGAGAAAAAAGCATTTTTGCTGAAAAAAGGTCATTTTAACCCTAACAATGAGGTTTTTTGCTGATGGGATTACTTTTTTTGCCAAAAACACGACATTATTGCTGGTGAAAACAACGTATTGGCTGAAAACACGACGTTTTGGCTGATAAAATGAAGTTTTTTGTAAGAAAATGAGATTTTTGGTGAAAAAAGGTGTTTTTTGCTGAACATTTTTTTTTGGCTGAGAATTTTCTTTTGCCGATAACACGACGTTTTCACTGCTAAAAGCACATTTTGGGCGCGAACAGCACATTTGTGGTGAGAAAAAGAGTGTTTTGCTGAGAAAAAAGCATTTTTGCTGAAAAAAGGTCATTTTAACCCTAACAATGAGGTTTTTTGCTGATGGGATTACTTTTTTTGCCAAAAACACGACATTATTGCTGGTGAAAACAACGTATTGGCTGAAAACACGACGTTTTGGCTGATAAAATGAAGTTTTTGGTGAGAAAATGAGATTTTTGGTGAAAAAAGGTGTTTTTTGCTGAACATTTTTTTTTGGCTGAGAATTTTCTTTTGCCGATAACACGACGTTTTCACTGCTAAAAGCACATTTTGGGCGCGAACAGCACATTTGTGGTGAGAAAAAGAGTGTTTTGCTGAGAAAAAAGCATTTTTGCTGAAAAAAGGTCATTTTAACCCTAACAATGAGGTTTTTTGCTGATGGGATTACTTTTTTTGCCAAAAACACGACATTATTGCTGGTGAAAACAACGTATTGGCTGAAAACACGACGTTTTGGCTGATAAAATGAAGTTTTTGGTGAGAAAATGAGATTTTTGGTGAAAAAAGGTGTTTTTTGCTGAACATTTTTTTTTGGCTGAGAATTTTCTTTTGCCGATAACACGACGTTTTCACTGCTAAAAGCACATTTTGGGCGCGAACAGCACATTTGTGGTGAGAAAAAGAGTGTTTTGCTGAGAAAAAAGCATTTTTGCTGAAAAAAGGTCATTTTAACCCTAACAATGAGGTTTTTTGCTGATGGGATTACTTTTTTTGCCAAAAACACGACATTATTGCTGGTGAAAACAACGTATTGGCTGAAAACACGACGTTTTGGCTGATAAAATGAAGTTTTTGGTGAGAAAATGAGATTTTTGGTGAAAAAAGGTGTTTTTTGCTGAACATTTTTTTTTGGCTGAGAATTTTCTTTTGCCGATAACACGACGTTTTCACTGCTAAAAGCACATTTTGGGCGCGAACAGCACATTTGTGGTGAGAAAAAGAGTGTTTTGCTGAGACAAAAGCATTTTTGCTGAAAAAAGGTCATTTTAACCCTAACAATGAGGTTTTTTGCTGATGGGATGACTTTTTTGCCAAAAACACGACATTATTGCTGGTGAAAACAACGTATTGGCTGAAAACACGACGTTTTGGCTGATAAAATGAAGTTTTTGGTGAGAAAATGAGATTTTTGGTGAAAAAAGGTGTTTTTTGCTGAACATTTTTTTTTGGCTGAGAATTTTCTTTTGCCGATAACACGACGTTTTCACTGCTAAAAGCACATTTTGGGCGCGAACAGCACATTTGTGGTGAGAAAAAGAGTGTTTTGCTGAGAAAAAAGCATTTTTGCTGAAAAAAGGTCATTTTAACCCTAACAATGAGGTTTTTTGCTGATGGGATTACTTTTTTTGCCAAAAACACGACATTATTGCTGGTGAAAACAACGTATTGGCTGAAAACACGACGTTTTGGCTGATAAAATGAAGTTTTTGGTGAGAAAATGAGATTTTTGGTGAAAAAAGGTGTTTTTGGCTGAACATTTTTTTTTGGCTGAGAATTTTCTTTTGCCGATAACACGACGTTTTTACTGCTAAAAGCACATTTTGGGCGCGAACAGCACATTTGTGGTGAGAAAAAGAGTGTTTTGCTGAGAAAAAAGCATTTTTGCTGAAAAAAGGTCATTTTAACCCTAACAATGAGGTTTTTTGCTGATGGGATGACTTTTTTGCCAAAAACACGACATTATTGCTGGTGAAAACAACGTATTGGCTGAAAACACGACGTTTTGGCTGATAAAATGAAGTTTTTGGTGAGAAAATGAGATTTTTGGTGAAAAAAGGTGTTTTTTGCTGAACATTTTTTTTTGGCTGAGAATTTTCTTTTGCCGATAACACGACGTTTTCACTGCTAAAAGCACATTTAGGGCGCGAACAGCACATTTGTGGTGAGAAAAAGAGTGTTTTGCTGAGAAAAAAGCATTTTTGCTGAAAAAAGGTCATTTTAACCCTAACAATGAGGTTTTTTGCTGATGGGATGACTTTTTTGCCAAAAACACGACTTTATTGCTGGTGAAAACAACGTATTGGCTGAAAACACGACGTTTTGGCTGATAAAATGAAGTTTTTGGTGAGAAAATGAGATTTTTGGTGAAAAAAGGTGTTTTTTCCTGAAACTTTTTTTTTGGCTGAGAATTTTCTTTTGCCGATAACACGACGTTTTCACTGCTAAAAGCACATTTTGGGCGCGAACAGCACATTTGTGGTGAGAAAAAGAGTGTTTTGCTGAGAAAAAAGCATTTTTGCTGAAAAAAGGTCATTTTAACCCTAACAATGAGGTTTTTTGATGATGGGATTACTTTTTTTGCCAAAAACACGACATTATTGCTGGTGAAAACAACGTATTGGCTGAAAACACGACGTTTTGGCTGATAAAATGAAGTTTTTGGTGAGAAAATGAGATTTTTGGTGAAAAAAGGTGTTTTTTGCTGAACATTTTTTTTTGGCTGAGAATTTTCTTTTGCCGATAACACGACGTTTTCACTGCTAAAAGCACATTTTGGGCGCGAACAGCACATTTGTGGTGAGAAAAAGAGTGTTTTGCTGAGAAAAAAGCATTTTTGCTGAAAAAAGGTCATTTTAACCCTAACAATGAGGTTTTTTGCTGATGGGATTACTTTTTTTGCCAAAAACACGACATTATTGCTGGTGAAAACAACGTATTGGCTGAAAACACGACGTTTTGGCTGATAAAATGAAGTTTTTGGTGAGAAAATGAGATTTTTGGTGAAAAAAGGTGTTTTTGGCTGAACATTTTTTTTTGGCTGAGAATTTTCTTTTGCCGATAACACGACGTTTTCACTGCTAAAAGCACATTTAGGGCGCGAACAGCACATTTGTGGTGAGAAAAAGAGTGTTTTGCTGAGAAAAAAGCATTTTTGCTGAAAAAAGGTCATTTTAACCCTAACAATGAGGTTTTTTGCTGATGGGATGACTTTTTTGCCAAAAACACGACTTTATTGCTGGTGAAAACAACGTATTGGCTGAAAACACGACGTTTTGGCTGATAAAATGAAGTTTTTGGTGAGAAAATGAGATTTTTGGTGAAAAAAGGTGTTTTTTGCTGAACATTTTTTTTTGGCTGAGAATTTTCTTTTGCCGATAACACGACGTTTTCACTGCTAAAAGCACATTTTGGGCGCGAACAGCACATTTGTGGTGAGAAAAAGAGTGTTTTGCTGAGAAAAAAGCATTTTTGCTGAAAAAAGGTCATTTTAACCCTAAAAAATGAGGTTTTTTGCTGATGGGATTACTTTTTTTGCCAAAAACACGACATTATTGCTGGTGAAAACAACGTATTGGCTGAAAACACGACGTTTTGGCTGATAAAATGAAGTTTTTGGTGAGAAAATGAGATTTTTGGTGAAAAAAGGTGTTTTTTGCTGAACATTTTTTTTTGGCTGAGAATTTTCTTTTGCCGATAACACGACGTTTTCACTGCTAAAAGCACATTTTGGGCGCGAACAGCACATTTGTGGTGAGAAAAAGAGTGTTTTGCTGAGAAAAAAGCATTTTTGCTGAAAAAAGGTCATTTTAACCCTAACAATGAGGTTTTTTGCTGATGGGATTACTTTTTTTGCCAAAAACACGACATTATTGCTGGTGAAAACAACGTATTGGCTGAAAACACGACGTTTTGGCTGATAAAATGAAGTTTTTGGTGAGAAAATGAGATTTTTGGTGAAAAAAGGTGTTTTTGGCTGAACATTTTTTTTTGGCTGAGAATTTTCTTTTGCCGATAACACGACGTTTTCACTGCTAAAAGCACATTTTGGGCGCGAACAGCACATTTGTGGTGAGAAAAAGAGTGTTTTGCTGAGAAAAAAGCATTTTTGCTGAAAAAAGGTCATTTTAACCCTAACAATGAGGTTTTTTGATGATGGGATTACTTTTTTTGCCAAAAACACGACATTATTGCTGGTGAAAACAACGTATTGGCTGAAAACACGACGTTTTGGCTGATAAAATGAAGTTTTTGGTGAGAAAATGAGATTTTTGGTGAAAAAAGGTGTTTTTGGCTGAACATTTTTTTTTGGCTGAGAATTTTCTTTTGCCGATAACACGACGTTTTCACTGCTAAAAGCACATTTTGGGCGCGAACAGCACATTTGTGGTGAGAAAAAGAGTGTTTTGCTGAGAAAAAAGCATTTTTGCTGAAAAAAGGTCATTTTAACCCTAACAATGAGGTTTTTTGCTGATGGGATGACTTTTTTGCCAAAAACACGACATTATTGCTGGTGAAAACAACGTATTGGCTGAAAACACGACGTTTTGGCTGATAAAATGAAGTTTTTGGTGAGAAAATGAGATTTTTGGTGAAAAAAGGTGTTTTTTGCTGAACATTTTTTTTTGGCTGAGAAATTTCTTTTGCCGATAACACGACGTTTTCACTGCTAAAAGCACATTTTGGGCGCGAACAGCACATTTGCGGTGAGAAAAAGAGTGTTTTGCTGAGAAAAAAGCATTTTTGCTGAAAAAAGGTCATTTTAACCCTAACAATGAGGTTTTTTGCTGATGGGATGACTTTTTTGCCAAAAACACGACATTACTGCTGGTGAAAACAACGTATTGGCTGAAAACACGACGTTTTGGCTGATAAAATGAAGTTTTTGGTGAGAAAATGAGATTTTTGGTGAAAAAAGGTGTTTTTTGCTGAACATTTTTTTTTGGCTGAGAATTTCCTTTTGCCGATAACACGACGTTTTCACTGCTAAAAGCACATTTTGGGCGCGAACAGCACATTTGTGGTGAGAAAAAGAGTGTTTTGCTGAGAAAAAAGCAGTTTTGCTGAAAAAAGGTCATTTTAACCCTAACAATGAGGTTTTTTGCTGATGGGATGACTTTTTTGCCAAAAACACGACATTATTGCTGGTGAAAACAACGTATTGGCTGAAAACACGACGTTTTGGCTGATAAAATGAAGTTTTGGCTGATAAAATGAAGTTTTTGGTGAGAAAATGAGATTTTTGGTAAAAAAAGGTGTTTTTTCCTGAAACTTTTTTTTTGGCTGAGAATTTTCTTTTGCCGATAACACGACGTTTTCACTGCTAAAAGCACATTTTGGGCGCGAACAGCACATTTGTGGTGAGAAAAAGAGTGTTTTGCTGAGAAAAAAGCAGTTTTGCTGAAAAAAGGTCATTTTAACCCTAACAATGAGGTTTTTTGCTGATGGGATGACTTTTTTGCCAAAAACACGACATTATTGCTGGTGAAAACAACGTATTGGCTGAAAACACGACGTTTTGGCTGATAAAATGAAGTTTTTGGTGAGAAAATGAGATTTTTGGTGAAAAAAGGTGTTTTTTGCTGAACATTTTTTTTTGGCTGAGAATTTCCTTTTGCCGATAACACGACGTTTTCACTGCTAAAAGCACATTTTGGGCGCGAACAGCACATTTGTGGTGAGAAAAAGAGTGTTTTGCTGAGAAAAAAGCAGTTTTGCTGAAAAAAGGTCATTTTAACCCTAACAATGAGGTTTTTTGCTGATGGGATGACTTTTTTGCCAAAAACACGACATTATTGCTGGTGAAAACAACGTATTGGCTGAAAACACGACGTTTTGGCTGATAAAATGAAGTTTTTGGTGAGAAAATGAGATTTTTGGTGAAAAAAGGTGTTTTTTGCTGAACATTTTTTTTTGGCTGAGAATTTCCTTTTGCCGATAACACGACGTTTTCACTGCTAAAAGCACATTTTGGGCGCGAACAGCACATTTGTGGTGAGAAAAAGAGTGTTTTGCTGAGAGAAAAGCAGTTTTGATGAAAAAAGGTCATTTTAACCCTAACAATGAGGTTTTTTGCTGATGGGATGACTTTTTTGCCAAAAACACGACATTATTGCTGGTGAAAACAACGCATTGGCTGAAAACACGACGTTTTGGCTGACAAAATGAAGTTTTTGGTGAGAAAATGAGATTTTTGGTGAAAAAAGGTGTTTTTGGATTGAAATTTTTTTTTGGCTGGGAATTTTCTTTTGCCAATAACACGACGTTTTCACTGCTAAAAGCACATTTTGGGCGCGAACAGCACATTTGTGGTGAGAAAAAGAGTGTTTTGCTGAGAAAAAAGCATTTTTGCTGAGAAAAGGTCATTTTAACCCTAACAATGAGGTTTTTTGCTGATGGGATGACTTTTTTGCCAAAAACACGACATTACTGCTGGTGAAAACAACGTATTGGCTGAAAACACGACGTTTTGGCTGATAAAATGAAGTTTTTGGTGAGAAAATGAGATTTTTGGTGAAAAAAGGTGTTTTTGGCTGAACATTTTTTTTTGGCTGAGAATTTTCTTTTGCCGATAACACGACGTTTTCACTGCTAAAAGCACATTTTGGGCGCGAACAGCACATTTGTGGTGAGAAAAAGAGTGTTTTGCTGAGAAAAAAGCATTTTTGCTGAAAAAAGGTCATTTTAACCCTAACAATGAGGTTTTTTGCTGATGGGATGACTTTTTTGCCAAAAACACGACATTACTGCTGGTGAAAACAACGTATTGGCTGAAAACACGACGTTTTGGCTGATAAAATGAAGTTTTTGGTGAGAAAATGAGATTTTTGGTGAAAAAAGGTGTTTTTTGCTGAACATTTTTTTTTGGCTGAGAATTTTCTTTTGCCGATAACACGACGTTTTCACTGCTAAAAGCACATTTTGGGCGCGAACAGCACATTTGTGGTGAGAAAAAGAGTGTTTTGCTGAGAAAAAAGCATTTTTGCTGAAAAAAGGTCATTTTAACCCTAACAATGAGGTTTTTTGCTGATGGGATGACTTTTTTGCCAAAAACACGACATTACTGCTGGTGAAAACAACGTATTGGCTGAAAACACGACGTTTTGGCTGATAAAATGAAGTTTTTGGTGAGAAAATGAGATTTTTGGTGAAAAAAGGTGTTTTTTGCTGAACATTTTTTTTTGGCTGAGAATTTTCTTTTGCCGATAACACGACGTTTTCACTGCTAAAAGCACATTTTGGGCGCGAACAGCACATTTTTGGTGAGAAAAAGAGTGTTTTGCTGAGAAAAAAGCAGTTTCGCTGAAAAAAGGTCATTTTAACCCTAACAATGAGGTTTTTTGCTGATGGGATGACTTTTTTGCCAAAAACACGACATTATTGCTGGTGAAAACAACGTATTGGCTGAAAACACGACGTTTTGGCTGATAAAATGAAGTTTTTGGTGAGAAAATGAGATTTTTGGTGAAAAAAGGTGTTTTTTGCTGAACATTTTTTTTTGGCTGAGAAATTTCTTTTGCCGATAACACGACGTTTTCACTGCTAAAAGCACATTTTGGGCGCGAACAGCACATTTGCGGTGAGAAAAAGAGTGTTTTGCTGAGAAAAAAGCAGTTTTGCTGAAAAAAGGTCATTTTAACCCTAACAATGAGGTTTTTTGCTGATGGGATGACTTTTTTGCCAAAAACACGACATTATTGCTGATGAAAACAACGTATTGGCTGAAAACACGACGTTTTGGCTGATAAAATGAAGTTTTTGGTGAGAAAATGAGATTTTTGGTGAAAAAAGGTGTTTTTTGCTGAAAATTTTTTTTTGGCTGAGAAATTTCTTTTGCCGATAACACGACGTTTTCACTGCTAAAAGCACATTTTGGGCGCGAACAGCACATTTGCGGTGAGAAAAAGAGTGTTTTGCTGAGAAAAAAGCATTTTTGCAGAAAAAAGGTCATTTTAACCCTAACAATGAGGTTTTTTGCTGATGGGATGACTTTTTTGCCAAAAACACGACATTACTGCTGGTGAAAACAACGTATTGGCTGAAAACACGACGTTTTGGCTGATAAAATGAAGTTTTTGGTGAGAAAATGAGATTTTTGGTGAAAAAAGGTGTTTTTGGCTGAACATTTTTTTTTGGCTGAGAATTTCCTTTTGCCGATAACACGACGTTTTCACTGCTAAAAGCACATTTTGGGCGCGAACAGCACATTTGTGGTGAGAAAAAGAGTGTTTTGCTGAGAAAAAAGCAGTTTTGCTGAAAAAAGGTCATTTTAACCCTAACAATGAGGTTTTTTGCTGATGGGATGACTTTTTTGCCAAAAACACGACATTATTGCTGGTGAAAACAACGTATTGGCTGAAAACACGACGTTTTGGCTGATAAAATGAAGTTTTTGGTGAGAAAATGAGATTTTTGGTGAAAAAAGGTGTTTTTTGCTGAACATTTTTTTTTGGCTGAGAATTTCCTTTTGCCGATAACACGACGTTTTCACTGCTAAAAGCACATTTTGGGCGCGAACAGCACATTTGTGGTGAGAAAAAGAGTGTTTTGATGAGAGAAAAGCAGTTTTGATGAAAAAAGGTCATTTTAACCCTAACAATGAGGTTTTTTGCTGATGGGATGACTTTTTTGCCAAAAACACGACATTATTGCTGGTGAAAACAACGTATTGGCTGAAAACACGACGTTTTGGCTGACAAAATGAAGTTTTTGGTGAGAAAATGAGATTTTTGGTGAAAAAAGGTGTTTTTTGCTGAACATTTTTTTTTGGCTGAGAATTTTCTTTTGCCGATAACACGACGTTTTCACCGCTAAAAGCACATTTTGGGCGCGAACAGCACATTTGTGGTGAGAAAAAGAGTGTTTTGCTGAGAAAAAAGCAGTTTTGCTGAAAAAAGGTCATTTTAACCCTAACAATGAGGTTTTTTGCTGATGGGATGACTTTTTTGCCAAAAACACGACATTATTGCTGGTGAAAACAACGTATTGGCTGAAAACACGACGTTTTGGCTGATAAAATGAAGTTTTTGGTGAGAAAATGAGATTTTTGGTGAAAAAAGGTGTTTTTTGCTGAACATTTTTTTTTGGCTGAGAAATTTCTTTTGCCGATAACACGACGTTTTCACTGCTAAAAGCACATTTTGGGCGCGAACAGCACATTTGTGGTGAGAAAAAGAGTGTTTTGCTGAGAAAAAAGCATTTTTGCTGAGAAAAGGTCATTTTAACCCTAACAATGAGGTTTTTTGCTGATGGGATGACTTTTTTGCCAAAAACACGACATTACTGCTGGTGAAAACAACGTATTGGCTGAAAACACGACGTTTTGGCTGATAAAATGAAGTTTTTGGTGAGAAAATGAGATTTTTGGTGAAAAAAGGTGTTTTTGGCTGAACATTTTTTTTTGGCTGAGAATTTTCTTTTGCCGATAACACGACGTTTTCACTGCTAAAAGCACATTTTGGGCGCGAACAGCACATTTGTGGTGAGAAAAAGAATGTTTTGCTGAGAAAAAAGCATTTTTGCTGAAAAAAGGTCATTTTAACCCTAACAATGAGGTTTTTTGCTGATGGGATGACTTTTTTGCCAAAAACACGACATTACTGCTGGTGAAAACAACGTATTGGCTGAAAACACGACGTTTTGGCTGATAAAATGAAGTTTTTGGTGAGAAAATGAGATTTTTGGTGAAAAAAGGTGTTTTTGGATTGAAATTTTTTTTTGGCTGGGAATTTTCTTTTGCCAATAACACGACGTTTTCACTGCTAAAAGCACATTTTGGGCGCGAACAGCACATTTGTGGTGAGAAAAAGAGTGTTTTGCTGAGAAAAAAGCATTTTTGCTGAGAAAAGGTCATTTTAACCCTAACAATGAGGTTTTTTGCTGATGGGATGACTTTTTTGCCAAAAACACGACATTACTGCTGGTGAAAACAACGTATTGGCTGAAAACACGACGTTTTGGCTGATAAAATGAAGTTTTTGGTGAGAAAATGAGATTTTTGGTGAAAAAAGGTGTTTTTGGCTGAACATTTTTTTTTGGCTGAGAATTTTCTTTTGCCGATAACACGACGTTTTCACTGCTAAAAGCACATTTTGGGCGCGAACAGCACATTTGTGGTGAGAAAAAGAATGTTTTGCTGAGAAAAAAGCATTTTTGCTGAAAAAAGGTCATTTTAACCCTAACAATGAGGTTTTTTGCTGATGGGATGACTTTTTTGCCAAAAACACGACATTACTGCTGGTGAAAACAACGTATTGGCTGAAAACACGACGTTTTGGCTGATAAAATGAAGTTTTTGGTGAGAAAATGAGATTTTTGGTGAAAAAAGGTGTTTTTGGCTGAACATTTTTTTTTGGCTGAGAATTTTCTTTTGCCGATAACACGACGTTTTCACTGCTAAAAGCACATTTTGGGCGCGAACAGCACATTTGTGGTGAGAAAAAGAATGTTTTGCTGAGAAAAAAGCATTTTTGCTGAAAAAAGGTCATTTTAACCCTAACAATGAGGTTTTTTGCTGATGGGATGACTTTTTTGCCAAAAACACGACATTACTGCTGGTGAAAACAACGTATTGGCTGAAAACACGACGTTTTGGCTGATAAAATGAAGTTTTTGGTGAGAAAATGAGATTTTTGGTGAAAAAAGGTGTTTTTTTTTGCTGAAAATTTTTTTTTGGCTGAGAATTTTCTTTTGCCGATAACACGACGTTTTCACTGCTAAAAGCACATTTTGGGCGCGAACAGCACATTTGTGGTGAGAAAAAGAGTGTTTTGCTGAGAAAAAAGCATTTTTGCTGAAAAAAGGTCATTTTAACCCTAACAATGAGGTTTTTTGCTGATGGGATGACTTTTTTGCCAAAAACACGACATTATTGCTGGTGAAAACAACGTATTGGCTGAAAACACGACGTTTTGGCTGATAAAATGAAGTTTTTGGTGAGAAAATGAGATTTTTGGTGAAAAAAGGTGTTTTTGGATGAAAATTTTTTTTTGGCTGGGAATTTTTTTTTTTGCCAATAACACGACGTTTTCACTGCTAAAAGCACATTTTGAGCGCGAACAGCACATTTGCGGTGAGAAAAAGAGTGTTTTGCTGAGAAAAAAGCATGTTTGCTGAAAAAAGGTCATTTTAACCCTAACAATGAGGTTTTTTGCTGATGGGATGACTTTTTTGCCAAAAACACGACATTACTGCTGGTGAAAACAACGTATTGGCTGAAAACACGACGTTTTGGCTGATAAAATGAAGTTTTTGGTGAGAAAATGAGATTTTTGGTGAAAAAAGGTGTTTTTTGCTGAAAATTTTTTTTTGGCTGAGAATTTTCTTTTGCCGATAACACGACGTTTTCACTGCTAAAAGCACATTTTGGGCGCGAACAGCACATTTGTGGTGAGAAAAAGAGTGTTTTGCTGAGAAAAAAGCATTTTTGCTGAAAAAAGGTCATTTTAACCCTAACAATGAGGTTTTTTGCTGATGGGATGACTTTTTTGCCAAAAACACGACATTATTGCTGGTGAAAACAACGTATTGGCTGAAAACACGACGTTTTGGCTGATAAAATGAAGTTTTTGGTGAGAAAATGAGATTTTTGGTGAAAAAAGGTGTTTTTGGATGAAAATTTTTTTTTGGCTGGGAATTTTTTTTTTTGCCAATAACACGACGTTTTCACTGCTAAAAGCACATTTTGAGCGCGAACAGCACATTTGCGGTGAGAAAAAGAGTGTTTTGCTGAGAAAAAAGCATGTTTGCTGAAAAAAGGTCATTTTAACCCTAACAATGAGGTTTTTTGCTGATGGGATGACTTTTTTGCCAAAAACACGACATTACTGCTGGTGAAAACAACGTATTGGCTGAAAACACGACGTTTTGGCTGATAAAATGAAGTTTTTGGTGAGAAAATGAGATTTTTGGTGAAAAAAGGTGTTTTTTGCTGAAAATTTTTTTTTGGCTGAGAATTTTCTTTTGCCGATAACACGACGTTTTCACTGCTAAAAGCACATTTTGGGCGCGAACAGCACATTTGTGGTGAGAAAAAGAGTGTTTTGCTGAGAAAAAAGCATTTTTGCTGAAAAAAGGTCATTTTAACCCTAACAATGAGGTTTTTTGCTGATGGGATGACTTTTTTGCCAAAAACACGACATTATTGCTGGTGAAAACAACGTATTGGCTGAAAACACGACGTTTTGGCTGATAAAATGAAGTTTTTGGTGAGAAAATGAGATTTTTGGTGAAAAAAGGTGTTTTTGGATGAAAATTTTTTTTTGGCTGGGAATTTTTTTTTTTGCCAATAACACGACGTTTTCACTGCTAAAAGCACATTTTGAGCGCGAACAGCACATTTGCGGTGAGAAAAAGAGTGTTTTGCTGAGAAAAAAGCATGTTTGCTGAAAAAAGGTCATTTTAACCCTAACAATGAGGTTTTTTGCTGATGGGATGACTTTTTTGCCAAAAACACGACATTACTGCTGGTGAAAACAACGTATTGGCTGAAAACACGACGTTTTGGCTGATAAAATGAAGTTTTTGGTGAGAAAATGAGATTTTTGGTGAAAAAAGGTGTTTTTTGCTGAACATTTTTTTTTGGCTGAGAATTTTCTTTTGCCGATAACACGACGTTTTCACTGCTAAAAGCACATTTTGGGCGCGAACAGCACATTTGTGGTGAGAAAAAGAGTGTTTTGCTGAGAAAAAAGCATTTTTGCTGAAAAAAGGTCATTTTAACCCTAACAATGAGGTTTTTTGCTGATGGGATGACTTTTTTGCCAAAAACACGACATTACTGCTGGTGAAAACAACGTATTGGCTGAAAACACGACGTTTTGGCTGATAAAATGAAGTTTTTGGTGAGAAAATGAGATTTTTGGTGAAAAAAGGTGTTTTTTGCTGAACATTTTTTTTTGGCTGAGAATTTTCTTTTGCCGATAACACGACGTTTTCACTGCTAAAAGCACATTTTGGGCGCGAACAGCACATTTTTGGTGAGAAAAAGAGTGTTTTGCTGAGAAAAAAGCAGTTTCGCTGAAAAAAGGTCATTTTAACCCTAACAATGAGGTTTTTTGCTGATGGGATGACTTTTTTGCCAAAAACACGACATTATTGCTGGTGAAAACAACGTATTGGCTGAAAACACGACGTTTTGGCTGATAAAATGAAGTTTTTGGTGAGAAAATGAGATTTTTGGTGAAAAAAGGTGTTTTTTGCTGAACATTTTTTTTTGGCTGAGAAATTTCTTTTGCCGATAACACGACGTTTTCACTGCTAAAAGCACATTTTGGGCGCGAACAGCACATTTGCGGTGAGAAAAAGAGTGTTTTGCTGAGAAAAAAGCAGTTTTGCTGAAAAAAGGTCATTTTAACCCTAACAATGAGGTTTTTTGCTGATGGGATGACTTTTTTGCCAAAAACACGACATTATTGCTGATGAAAACAACGTATTGGCTGAAAACACGACGTTTTGGCTGATAAAATGAAGTTTTTGGTGAGAAAATGAGATTTTTGGTGAAAAAAGGTGTTTTTTGCTGAAAATTTTTTTTTGGCTGAGAAATTTCTTTTGCCGATAACACGACGTTTTCACTGCTAAAAGCACATTTTGGGCGCGAACAGCACATTTGCGGTGAGAAAAAGAGTGTTTTGCTGAGAAAAAAGCATTTTTGCAGAAAAAAGGTCATTTTAACCCTAACAATGAGGTTTTTTGCTGATGGGATGACTTTTTTGCCAAAAACACGACATTACTGCTGGTGAAAACAACGTATTGGCTGAAAACACGACGTTTTGGCTGATAAAATGAAGTTTTTGGTGAGAAAATGAGATTTTTGGTGAAAAAAGGTGTTTTTGGCTGAACATTTTTTTTTGGCTGAGAATTTCCTTTTGCCGATAACACGACGTTTTCACTGCTAAAAGCACATTTTGGGCGCGAACAGCACATTTGTGGTGAGAAAAAGAGTGTTTTGCTGAGAAAAAAGCAGTTTTGCTGAAAAAAGGTCATTTTAACCCTAACAATGAGGTTTTTTGCTGATGGGATGACTTTTTTGCCAAAAACACGACATTATTGCTGGTGAAAACAACGTATTGGCTGAAAACACGACGTTTTGGCTGATAAAATGAAGTTTTTGGTGAGAAAATGAGATTTTTGGTGAAAAAAGGTGTTTTTTGCTGAACATTTTTTTTTGGCTGAGAATTTCCTTTTGCCGATAACACGACGTTTTCACTGCTAAAAGCACATTTTGGGCGCGAACAGCACATTTGCGGTGAGAAAAAGAGTGTTTTGCTGAGAAAAAAGCATTTTTGCTGAAAAAAGGTCATTTTAACCCTAACAATGAGGTTTTTTGCTGATGGGATGACTTTTTTGCCAAAAACACGACATTACTGCTGGTGAAAACAACGTATTGGCTGAAAACACGACGTTTTGGCTGATAAAATGAAGTTTTTGGTGAGAAAATGAGATTTTTGGTGAAAAAAGTTGTTTTTTGCTGAACATTTTTTTTTGGCTGAGAATTTCCTTTTGCCGATAACACGACGTTTTCACTGCTAAAAGCACATTTTGGGCGCGAACAGCACATTTGTGGTGAGAAAAAGAGTGTTTTGCTGAGAAAAAAGCAGTTTTGCTGAAAAAAGGTCATTTTAACCCTAACAATGAGGTTTTTTGCTGATGGGATGACTTTTTTGCCAAAAACACGACATTATTGCTGGTGAAAACAACGTATTGGCTGAAAACACGACGTTTTGGCTGATAAAATGAAGTTTTTGGTGAGAAAATGAGATTTTTGGTGAAAAAAGGTGTTTTTTGCTGAACATTTTTTTTTGGCTGAGAAATTTCTTTTGCCGATAACACGACGTTTTCACTGCTAAAAGCACATTTTGGGCGCGAACAGCACATTTGTGGTGAGAAAAAGAGTGTTTTGCTGAGAAAAAAGCATTTTTGCTGAGAAAAGGTCATTTTAACCCTAACAATGAGGTTTTTTGCTGATGGGATGACTTTTTTGCCAAAAACACGACATTACTGCTGGTGAAAACAACGTATTGGCTGAAAACACGACGTTTTGGCTGATAAAATGAAGTTTTTGGTGAGAAAATGAGATTTTTGGTGAAAAAAGGTGTTTTTGGCTGAACATTTTTTTTTGGCTGAGAATTTTCTTTTGCCGATAACACGACGTTTTCACTGCTAAAAGCACATTTTGGGCGCGAACAGCACATTTGTGGTGAGAAAAAGAATGTTTTGCTGAGAAAAAAGCATTTTTGCTGAAAAAAGGTCATTTTAACCCTAACAATGAGGTTTTTTGCTGATGGGATGACTTTTTTGCCAAAAACACGACATTACTGCTGGTGAAAACAACGTATTGGCTGAAAACACGACGTTTTGGCTGATAAAATGAAGTTTTTGGTGAGAAAATGAGATTTTTGGTGAAAAAAGGTGTTTTTGGATTGAAATTTTTTTTTGGCTGGGAATTTTCTTTTGCCAATAACACGACGTTTTCACTGCTAAAAGCACATTTTGGGCGCGAACAGCACATTTGTGGTGAGAAAAAGAGTGTTTTGCTGAGAAAAAAGCATTTTTGCTGAGAAAAGGTCATTTTAACCCTAACAATGAGGTTTTTTGCTGATGGGATGACTTTTTTGCCAAAAACACGACATTACTGCTGGTGAAAACAACGTATTGGCTGAAAACACGACGTTTTGGCTGATAAAATGAAGTTTTTGGTGAGAAAATGAGATTTTTGGTGAAAAAAGGTGTTTTTGGCTGAACATTTTTTTTTGGCTGAGAATTTTCTTTTGCCGATAACACGACGTTTTCACTGCTAAAAGCACATTTTGGGCGCGAACAGCACATTTGTGGTGAGAAAAAGAATGTTTTGCTGAGAAAAAAGCATTTTTGCTGAAAAAAGGTCATTTTAACCCTAACAATGAGGTTTTTTGCTGATGGGATGACTTTTTTGCCAAAAACACGACATTACTGCTGGTGAAAACAACGTATTGGCTGAAAACACGACGTTTTGGCTGATAAAATGAAGTTTTTGGTGAGAAAATGAGATTTTTGGTGAAAAAAGGTGTTTTTGGCTGAACATTTTTTTTTGGCTGAGAATTTTCTTTTGCCGATAACACGACGTTTTCACTGCTAAAAGCACATTTTGGGCGCGAACAGCACATTTGTGGTGAGAAAAAGAATGTTTTGCTGAGAAAAAAGCATTTTTGCTGAAAAAAGGTCATTTTAACCCTAACAATGAGGTTTTTTGCTGATGGGATGACTTTTTTGCCAAAAACACGACATTACTGCTGGTGAAAACAACGTATTGGCTGAAAACACGACGTTTTGGCTGATAAAATGAAGTTTTTGGTGAGAAAATGAGATTTTTGGTGAAAAAAGGTGTTTTTTGCTGAAAATTTTTTTTTGGCTGAGAATTTTCTTTTGCCGATAACACGACGTTTTCACTGCTAAAAGCACATTTTGGGCGCGAACAGCACATTTGTGGTGAGAAAAAGAGTGTTTTGCTGAGAAAAAAGCATTTTTGCTGAAAAAAGGTCATTTTAACCCTAACAATGAGGTTTTTTGCTGATGGGATGACTTTTTTGCCAAAAACACGACATTATTGCTGGTGAAAACAACGTATTGGCTGAAAACACGACGTTTTGGCTGATAAAATGAAGTTTTTGGTGAGAAAATGAGATTTTTGGTGAAAAAAGGTGTTTTTGGATGAAAATTTTTTTTTGGCTGGGAATTTTTTTTTTTGCCAATAACACGACGTTTTCACTGCTAAAAGCACATTTTGAGCGCGAACAGCACATTTGCGGTGAGAAAAAGAGTGTTTTGCTGAGAAAAAAGCATGTTTGCTGAAAAAAGGTCATTTTAACCCTAACAATGAGGTTTTTTGCTGATGGGATGACTTTTTTGCCAAAAACACGACATTACTGCTGGTGAAAACAACGTATTGGCTGAAAATACGACGTTTTGGCTGATAAAATGAAGTTTTTGGTGAGAAAATGAGATTTTTGGTGAAAAAAGGTGTTTTTTGCTGAACATTTTTTTTTGGCTGAGAATTTTCTTTTGCCGATAACACGACGTTTTCACTGCTAAAAGCACATTTTGGGCGCTAACAGCACATTTGTGGTGAGAAAAAGAGTGTTTTGCTGAGAAAAAAGCATTTTTGCTGAAAAAAGGTCATTTTAACCCTAACAATGAGGTTTTTTGCTGATGGGATGACTTTTTTGCCAAAAACACGACATTATTGCTGGTGAAAACAACGTATTGGCTGAAAACACGACGTTTTGGCTGATAAAATGAAGTTTTTGATGAGAAAATGAGATTTTTGGTGAAAAAAGGTGTTTTTTGCTGAACATTTCTTTTTGGCTGAGAATTTTCTTTTGCCGATAACATGACGTTTTCACTGCTAAAAGCACATTTTGGGCGCGAACAGCACATTTGTGGTGAGAAAAAGAGTGTTTTGCTGAGAAAAAAGCAGTTTTGCTGAAAAAAGGTCATTTTAACCCTAACAATGAGGTTTTTTGCTGATGGGATGACTTTTTTGCCAAAAACACGACATTACTGCTGGTGAAAACAACGTATTGGCTGAAAACACGACGTTTTGGCTGATAAAATGAAGTTTTTGGTGAGAAAATGAGATTTTTGGTGAAAAAAGGTGTTTTTTGCTGAACATTTTTTTTTGGCTGAGAATTTTCTTTTGCCGATAACACGACGTTTTCACTGCTAAAAGCACATTTTGGGCGCGAACAGCACATTTGTGGTGAGAAAAAGAGTGTTTTGCTGAGAAAAAAGCATTTTTGCTGAAAAAAGGTCATTTTAACCCTAACAATGAGGTTTTTTGCTGATGGGATGACTTTTTTGCCAAAAACACGACATTATTGCTGGTGAAAACAACGTATTGGCTGAAAACACGACGTTTTGGCTGATAAAATGAAGTTTTTGGTGAGAAAATGAGATTTTTGGTGAAAAAAGGTGTTTTTGGTTGAACATTTTTTTTTGGCTGAGAATTTTCTTTTGCCGATAACACGACGTTTTCACTGCTAAAAGCACATTTTGGGCGCGAACAGCACATTTGTGGTGAGAAAAAGAGTGTTTTGCTGAGAAAAAAGAATTTTTGCTGAAAAAAGGTCATTTTAACCCTAACAATGAGGTTTTTTGCTGATGGGATGACTTTTTTGCCAAAAACACGACATTACTGCTGGTGAAAACAACGTATTGGCTGAAAACACGACGTTTTGGCTGATAAAATGAAGTTTTTGGTGAGAAAATGAGATTTTTGGTGAAAAAAGGTGTTTTTTGCTGAACATTTTTTTTTGGCTGAGAATTTTCTTTTGCCGATAACACGACGTTTTCACTGCTAAAAGCACATTTTGGGCGCGAACAGCACATTTGTGGTGAGAAAAAGAGTGTTTTGCTGAGAAAAAAGCATTTTTGCTGAAAAAAGGTCATTTTAACCCTAACAATGAGGTTTTTTGCTGATGGGATGACTTTTTTGCCAAAAACACGACATTATTGCTGGTGAAAACAACGTATTCGCTGAAAACACGACGTTTTGGCTGATAAAATGAAGTTTTTGGTGAGAAAATGAGATTTTTGGTGAAAAAAGGTGTTTTTGGTTGAACATTTTTTTTTGGCTGAGAATTTTCTTTTGCCGATAACACGACGTTTTCACTGCTAAAAGCACATTTTGGGCGCGAACAGCACATTTGTGGTGAGAAAAAGAGTGTTTTGCTGAGAAAAAAGCATTTTTGCTGAAAAAAGGTCATTTTAACCCTAACAATGAGGTTTTTTGCTGATGGGATGACTTTTTTGCCAAAAACACGACATTACTGCTGGTGAAAACAACGTATTGGCTGAAAACACGACGTTTTGGCTGATAAAATGAAGTTTTTGGTGAGAAAATGAGATTTTTGGTGAAAAAAGGTGTTTTTTGCTGAACATTTTTTTTTGGCTGAGAAATTTCTTTTGCCGATAACATGACGTTTTCACTGCTAAAAGCACATTTTGGGCGCGAACAGCACATTTGTGGTGAGAAAAAGAGTGTTTTGCTGAGAAAAAAGCATTTTTGCTGAAAAAAGGTCATTTTAACCCTAACAATGAGGTTTTTTGCTGATGGGATGACTTTTTTGCCAAAAACACGACATTATTGCTGGTGAAAACAACGTATTGGCTGAAAACACGACGTTTTGGCTGATAAAATGAAGTTTTTGGTGAGAAAATGAGATTTTTGGTGAAAAAAGGTGTTTTTTGCTGAACATTTTTTTTTGCTGAGAATTTTCTTTTGCCGATAACACGACGTTTTCACTGCTAAAAGCACATTTTGGGCGCGAACAGCACATTTGTGGTGAGAAAAAGAGTGTTTTGCTGAGAAAAAAGCATTTTTGCTGAAAAAAGGTCATTTTAACCCTAACAATGAGGTTTTTTGCTGATGGGATGACTTTTTTGCCAAAAACACGACATTACTGCTGGTGAAAACAACGTATTGGCTGAAAACACGACGTTTTGGCTGATAAAATGAAGTTTTTGGTGAGAAAATGAGATTTTTGGTGAAAAAAGGTGTTTTTTGCTGAACATTTTTTTTTGGCTGAGAATTTTCTTTTGCCGATAACACGACGTTTTCACTGCTAAAAGCACATTTTGGGCGCGAACAGCACATTTGTGGTGAGAAAAAGAGTGTTTTGCTGAGAAAAAAGCATTTTTGCTGAAAAAAGGTCATTTTAACCCTAACAATGAGGTTTTTTGCTGATGGGATGACTTTTTTGCCAAAAACACGACATTATTGCTGGTGAAAACAACGTATTGGCTGAAAACACGACGTTTTGGCTGATAAAATGAAGTTTTTGGTGAGAAAATGAGATTTTTGGTGAAAAAAGGTGTTTTTTGCTGAACATTTTTTTTTGGCTGAGAATTTCCTTTTGCCGATAACACGACGTTTTCACTGCTAAAAGCACATTTTGGGCGCGAACAGCACATTTGTGGTGAGAAAAAGAGTGTTTTGCTGAGAAAAAAGCAGTTTTGCTGAAAAAAGGTCATTTTAACCCTAACAATGAGGTTTTTTGCTGATGGGATGACTTTTTTGCCAAAAACACGACATTACTGCTGGTGAAAACAACGTATTGGCTGAAAACACGACGTTTTGGCTGATAAAATGAAGTTTTTGGTGAGAAAATGAGATTTTTGGTGAAAAAAGGTGTTTTTTGATGAACATTTTTTTTTGGCTGAGAAATTTCTTTTGCCGATAACACGACGTTTTCACTGCTAAAAGCACATTTTGGGCGCGAACAGCACATTTATGGTGAGAAAAAGAGTGTTTTGCTGAGAAAAAAGCATTTTTGCTGAAAAAAGGTCATTTTAACCCTAACAATGAGGTTTTTTGCTGATGGCATGACTTTTTTGCCAAAAACACGACATTATTGCTGATGAAAACAACGTATTGGCTGAAAACACGACGTTTTGGCTGATAAAATGAAGTTTTTGGTGAAAAAAGGTGTTTTTGGCTGAACATTTTTTTTTGGCTGAGAATTTTCTTTTGCCGATAACACGACGTTTTCACTGCTAAAAGCACATTTTGGGCGCGAACAGCACATTTGTGGTGAGAAAAAGAGTGTTTTGCTGAGAAAAAAGCATTTTTGCTGAAAAAAGGTCATTTTAACCCTAACAATGAGGTTTTTTGCTGATGGGATGACTTTTTTGCCAAAAACACGACATTATTGCTGGTGAAAACAACGTATTGGCTGAAAACACGACGTTTTGGCTGATAAAATGAAGTTTTTGGTGAGAAAATGAGATTTTTGGTGAAAAAAGGTGTTTTTTGCTGAACATTTCTTTTTGGCTGAGAATTTTCTTTTGCCGATAACATGACGTTTTCACTGCTAAAAGCACATTTTGGGCGCGAACAGCACATTTGTGGTGAGAAAAAGAGTGTTTTGCTGAGAAAAAAGCAGTTTTGCTGAAAAAAGGTCATTTTAACCCTAACAATGAGGTTTTTTGCTGATGGGATGACTTTTTTGCCAAAAACACGACATTATTGCTGGTGAAAACAACGTATTGGCTGAAAACACGACGTTTTGGCTGATAAAAGGAAGTTTTTGGTGAGAAAATGAGATTTTTGGTGAGAAAAGGTGTTTTTGGTTGAACATTTTTTTTTGGCTGAGAATTTTCTTTTGCCGATAACACGACGTTTTCACTGCTAAAAGCACATTTTGGGCGCGAACAGCACATTTGTGGTGAGAAAAAGAGTGTTTTGCTGAGAAAAAAGAATTTTTGCTGAAAAAAGGACATTTTAACCCTAACAATGAGGTTTTTTGCTGATGGGATGACTTTTTTGCCAAAAACACGACATTACTGCTGGTGAAAACAACGTATTGGCTGAAAACACGACGTTTTGGCTGATAAAATGAAGTTTTTGGTGAGAAAATGAGATTTTTGGTGAAAAAACGTGTTTTTTGCTGAACATTTTTTTTTGGCTGAGAATTTTCTTTTGCCGATAACACGACGTTTTCACTGCTAAAAGCACATTTTGGGCGCGAACAGCACATTTATGGTGAGAAAAAGAGTGTTTTGCTGAGAAAAAAGCATTTTTGCTGAAAAAAGGTCATTTTAACCCTAACAATGAGGTTTTTTGCTGATGGCATGACTTTTTTGCCAAAAACACGACATTATTGCTGATGAAAACAACGTATTGGCTGAAAACACGACGTTTTGGCTGATAAAATGAAGTTTTTGGTGAAAAAAGGTGTTTTTGGCTGAACATTTTTTTTTGGCTGAGAATTTTCTTTTGCCGATAACACGACGTTTTCACTGCTAAAAGCACATTTTGGGCGCGAACAGCACATTTGTGGTGAGAAAAAGAGTGTTTTGCTGAGAAAAAAGCATTTTTGCTGAAAAAAGGTCATTTTAACCCTAACAATGAGGTTTTTTGCTGATGGGATGACTTTTTTGCCAAAAACACGACATTATTGCTGGTGAAAACAACGTATTGGCTGAAAACACGACGTTTTGGCTGATAAAATGAAGTTTTTGGTGAGAAAATGAGATTTTTGGTGAAAAAAGGTGTTTTTTGCTGAACATTTCTTTTTGGCTGAGAATTTTCTTTTGCCGATAACATGACGTTTTCACTGCTAAAAGCACATTTTGGGCGCGAACAGCACATTTGTGGTGAGAAAAAGAGTGTTTTGATGAGAAAAAAGCAGTTTTGCTGAAAAAAGGTCATTTTAACCCTAACAATGAGGTTTTTTGCTGATGGGATGACTTTTTTGCCAAAAACACGACATTATTGCTGGTGAAAACAACGTATTGGCTGAAAACACGACGTTTTGGCTGATAAAATGAAGTTTTTGGTGAGAAAATGAGATTTTTGGTGAAAAAAGGTGTTTTTTGCTGAACATTTTTTTTTGGCTGAGAATTTTCTTTTGCCGATAACACGACGTTTTCACTGCTAAAAGCACATTTTGGGCGCGAACAGCACATTTGTGGTGAGAAAAAGAGTGTTTTGCTGAGAAAAAAGCATTTTTGCTGAAAAAAGGTCATTTTAACCCTAACAATGAGGTTTTTTGCTGATGGGATGACTTTTTTGCCAAAAACACGACATTATTGCTGGTGAAAACAACGTATTGGCTGAAAACACGACGTTTTGGCTGATAAAATGAAGTTTTTGGTGAGAAAATGAGATTTTTGGTGAAAAAAGGTGTTTTTTGCTGAACATTTTTTTTTGGCTGAGAATTTTCTTTTGCCGATAACACGACGTTTTCACTGCTAAAAGCACATTTTGGGCGCGAACAGCACATTTGTGGTGAGAAAAAGAGTGTTTTGCTGAGAAAAAAGCATTTTTGCTGAAAAAAGGTCATTTTAACCCTAACAATGAGGTTTTTTGCTGATGGGATGACTTTTTTGCCAAAAACACGACATTATTGCTGGTGAAAACAACGTATTGGCTGAAAACACGACGTTTTGGCTGATAAAAGGAAGTTTTTGGTGATAAAATGAGATTTTTGGTGAGAAAAGGTGTTTTTGGTTGAACATTTTTTTTTGGCTGAGAATTTTCTTTTGCCGATAACACGACGTTTTCACTGCTAAAAGCACATTTTGGGCGCGAACAGCACATTTGTGGTGAGAAAAAGAGTGTTTTGCTGAGAAAAAAGAATTTTTGCTGAAAAAAGGTCATTTTAACCCTAACAATGAGGTTTTTTGCTGATGGGATGACTTTTTTGCCAAAAACACGACATTACTGCTGGTGAAAACAACGTATTGGCTGAAAACACGACGTTTTGGCTGATAAAATGAAGTTTTTGGTGAGAAAATGAGATTTTTGGTGAAAAAACGTGTTTTTTGCTGAACATTTTTTTTTGGCTGAGAATTTTCTTTTGCCGATAACACGACGTTTTCACTGCTAAAAGCACATTTTGGGCGCGAACAGCACATTTGTGGTGAGAAAAAGAGTGTTTTGCTGAGAAAAAAGCATTTTTGCTGTAAAAAGGTCATTTTAACCCTAACAATGAGGTTTTTTGCTGATGGGATGACTTTTTTGCCAAAAACACGACATTATTGCTGGTGAAAACAACGTATTGGCTGAAAACACGACGTTTTGGCTGATAAAATGAAGTTTTTGGTGAGAAAATGAGATTTTTGGTGAAAAAAGGTGTTTTTGGTTGAACATTTTTTTTTGGCTGAGAATTTTCTTTTGCCGATAACACGACGTTTTCACTGCTAAAAGCACATTTTGGGCGCGAACAGCACATTTGTGGTGAGAAAAAGAGTGTTTTGCTGAGAAAAAAGAATTTTTGCTGAAAAAAGGTCATTTTAACCCTAACAATGAGGTTTTTTGCTGATGGGATGACTTTTTTGCCAAAAACACGACATTACTGCTGGTGAAAACAACGTATTGGCTGAAAACACGACGTTTTGGCTGATAAAATGAAGTTTTTGGTGAGAAAATGAGATTTTTGGTGAAAAAACGTGTTTTTTGCTGAACATTTTTTTTTGGCTGAGAATTTTCTTTTGCCGATAACACGACGTTTTCACTGCTAAAAGCACATTTTGGGCGCGAACAGCACATTTGTGGTGAGAAAAAGAGTGTTTTGCTGAGAAAAAAGCATTTTTGCTGAAAAAAGGTCATTTTAACCCTAACAATGAGGTTTTTTGCTGATGGGATGACTTTTTTGCCAAAAACACGACATTATTGCTGGTGAAAACAACGTATTGGCTGAAAACACGACGTTTTGGCTGATAAAATGAAGTTTTTGGTGAGAAAATGAGATTTTTGGTGAAAAAAGGTGTTTTTGGTTGAACATTTGTTTTTGGCTGAGAATTTTCTTTTGCCAATAACACGACGTTTTCACTGCTAAAAGCACATTTTGGGCGCGAACAGCACGTTTGTGGTGAGAAAAAGAGTGTTTTGCTGAGAAAAAAGCATTTTTGCTGAAAAAAGGTCATTTTAACCCTAACAATGAGGTTTTTTGCTGATGGGATGACTTTTTTGCCAAAAACACGACATTACTGCTGGTGAAAACAACGTATTGGCTGAAAACACGACGTTTTGGCTGATAAAATGAAGTTTTTGGTGAGAAAATGAGATTTTTGGTGAAAAAAGGTGTTTTTTGCTGAACATTTTTTTTTGGCTGAGAATTTTCTTTTGCCGATAACACGACGTTTTCACTGCTAAAAGCACATTTTGGGCGCGAACAGCACATTTGTGGTGAGAAAAAGAGTGTTTTGCTGAGAAAAAAGCATTTTTGCTGAAAAAAGGTCATTTTAACCCTAACAATGAGGTTTTTTGCTGATGGGATGACTTTTTTGCCAAAAACACGACATTATTGCTGGTGAAAACAACGTATTGGCTGAAAACACGACGTTTTGGCTGATAAAATGAAGTTTTTGGTGAGAAAATGAGATTTTTGGTGAAAAAAGTTGTTTTCTGCTGAAATTTTTTTTTTTGGCTGAGAATTTTCTTTTGCCGATAACACGACGTTTTCACTGCTAAAAGCACATTTTGGGCGCGAACAGCACATTTGTGGTGAGAAAAAGAGTGTTTTGCTGAGAAAAAAGCATTTTTGCTGAAAAAAGGTCATTTTAACCCTAACAATGAGGTTTTTTGCTGATGGGATGACTTTTTTGCCAAAAACACGACATTACTGCTGGTGAAAACAACGTATTGGCTGAAAACACGACGTTTTGGCTGATAAAATGAAGTTTTTGGTGAGAAAATGAGATTTTTGGTGAAAAAACGTGTTTTTTGCTGAACATTTTTTTTTGGCTGAGAATTTTCTTTTGCCGATAACACGACGTTTTCACTGCTAAAAGCACATTTTGGGCGCGAACAGCACATTTGTGGTGAGAAAAAGAGTGTTTTGCTGAGAAAAAAGCATTTTTGCTGAAAAAAGGTCATTTTAACCCTAACAATGAGGTTTTTTGCTGATGGGATGACTTTTTTGCCAAAAACACGACATTATTGCTGGTGAAAACAACGTATTGGCTGAAAACACGACGTTTTGGCTGATAAAATGAAGTTTTTGGTGAGAAAATGAGATTTTTGGTGAAAAAAGGTGTTTTTGGTTGAACATTTGTTTTTGGCTGAGAATTTTCTTTTGCCGATAACACGACGTTTTCACTGCTAAAAGCACATTTTGGGCGCGAACAGCACATTTGTGGTGAGAAAAAGAGTGTTTTGCTGAGAAAAAAGAATTTTTGCTGAAAAAAGGTCATTTTAACCCTAACAATGAGGTTTTTTGCTGATGGGATGACTTTTTTGCCAAAAACACGACATTACTGCTGGTGAAAACAACGTATTGGCTGAAAACACGACGTTTTGGCTGATAAAATGAAGTTTTTGGTGAGAAAATGAGATTTTTGGTGAAAAAAGGTGTTTTTTGCTGAACATTTTTTTTTGGTGAGAATTTTCTTTTGCCGATAACATGACGTTTTCACTGCTAAAAGCACATTTTGGGCGCGAACAGCACATTTGTGGTGAGAAAAAGAGTGTTTTGCTGAGAAAAAAGCATTTTTGCTGAAAAAAGGTCATTTTAACCCTAACAATGAGGTTTTTTGCTGATGGGATGACTTTTTTGCCAAAAACACGACATTATTGCTGGTGAAAACAACGTATTGGCTGAAAACACGACGTTTTGGCTGATAAAATGAAGTTTTTGGTGAGAAAATGAGATTTTTGGTGAAAAAAGGTGTTTTCTGCTGAAATTTTTTTTTTTGGCTGAGAATTTTCTTTTGCCGATAACACGACGTTTTCACTGCTAAAACCACATTTTGGGCGCGAACAGCACATTTTTGGTGAGAAAAAGAGTGTTTTGCTGAGAAAAAACATTTTTGCTGAAAAAAGGTCATTTTAACCCTAACAATGAGGTTTTTTGCTGATGGGATGACTTTTTTGCCAAAAACACGACATTATTGCTGGTGAAAACAACGTATTGGCTGAAAACACGACGTTTTGGCTGATAAAATGAAGTTTTTGGTGAGAAAATGAGATTTTTGGTATAAAAAGGTGTTTTTGGCTGAACATTTTTTTTTGGCTGAGAATTTTCTTTTGCCGATAACACGACGTTTTCACTGCTAAAAGCACATTTTGGGCGCGAACAGCACATTTGTGGTGAGAAAAAGAGTGTTTTGCTGAGAAAAAAGCATTTTTGCTGAAAAAAGGTCATTTTAACCCTAACAATGAGGTTTTTTGCTGATGGGATTACTTTTTTTGCCAAAAACACGACATTATTGCTGGTGAAAACAACGTATTGGCTGAAAACACGACGTTTTGGCTGATAAAATGAAGTTTTTGGTGAGAAAATGAGATTTTTGGTATAAAAAGGTGTTTTTGGCTGAACATTTTTTTTTGGCTGAGAATTTTCTTTTGCCGATAACACGACGTTTTCACTGCTAAAAGCACATTTTGGGCGCGAACAGCACATTTGTGGTGAGAAAAAGAGTGTTTTGCTGAGAAAAAAGCATTTTTGCTGAAAAAAGGTCATTTTAACCCTAACAATGAGGTTTTTTGCTGATGGGATGACTTTTTTGCCAAAAACACGACATTACTGCTGGTGAAAACAACGTATTGGCTGAAAACACGACGTTTTGGCTGATAAAATGAAGTTTTTGGTGAGAAAATGAGATTTTTGGTGAAAAAAGGTGTTTTTGGCTGAACATTTTTTTTTGGCTGATAATTTTCTTTTGCCGATAACACGACGTTTTCACTGCTAAAAGCACATTTTGGGCGCGAACAGCACATTTGTGGTGAGAAAAAGAGTGTTTTGCTGAGAAAAAAGCATTTTTGCTGAAAAAAGGTCATTTTAACCCTAACAATCAGGTTTTTTGCGGATGGGATGACTTTTTTGCCAAAAACACGACATTACTGCTGGTGAAAACAACGTATTGGCTGAAAACACGACGTTTTGGCTGATAAAATGAAGTTTTTGGTGAGAAAATGAGATTTTTGGTGAAAAAAGGTGTTTTTTGCTGAACATTTTTTTTTGGCTGAGAATTTTCTTTTGCCGATAACACGACGTTTTCACTGCTAAAAGCACATTTTGGGCGCGAACAGCACATTTGTGGTGAGAAAAAGAGTGTTTTGCTGAGAAAAAAACATTTTTGCTGAAAAAAGGTCATTTTAACCCTAACAATGAGGTTTTTTGCTGATGGGATGACTTTTTTACAAAAACACGACATTATTGCTGATGAAAACAACGTATTGGCTGAAAACACGACGTTTTGGCTGATAAAATGAAGTTTTTGGTGAGAAAATGAGATTTTTGGTGAAAAAAGGTGTTTTCTGCTGAAATTTTTTTTTTTGGCTGAGAATTTTCTTTTGCCGATAACACGACGTTTTCACTGCTAAAAGCACATTTTGGGCGCGAACAGCACATTTGTGGTGAGAAAAAGAGTGTTTTGCTGAGAAAAAAGCATTTTTGCTGAAAAAAGGTCATTTTAACCCTAACAATGAGGTTTTTTGCTGATGGGATGACTTTTTTGCCAAAAACACGACATTATTGCTGGTGAAAACAACGTATTGGCTGGAAAAAACGACGTTTTGGCCGATAAAATGAAGTTTTTGGTGAGAAAATGAGATTTTTGGTGAGAAAATGCGATTTTTGGTGAAAAAAGGTGTTTTTTGCTGAACATTTTTTTTTGGCTGAGAATTTTCTTTTGCCGATAACACGACGTTTTCACTGCTAAAAGCACATTTTGGGCGCGAACAGCACATTTGTGGTGAGAAAAAGAGTGTTTTGCTGAGAAAAAAGCATTTTTGCTGAAAAAAGGTCATTTTAACCCTAACAATGAGGTTTTTTGCTGATGGGATGACTTTTTTGCCAAAAACACGACATTATTGCTGGTGAAAACAACGTATTGGCTGAAAACACGACGTTTTGGCTGATAAAATGAAGTTTTTGGTGAGAAAATGAGATTTTTGGTGAAAAAAGGTGTTTTTGGCTGAACATTTTTTTTTGGCTGAGAATTTTCTTTTGCCGATAACACGACGTTTTCACTGCTAAAAGCACATTTTGGGCGCGAACAGCACATTTGTGGTGAGAAAAGGAGTGTTTTGCTGAGAAAAAAGCATTTTTGCTGAAAAAAGGTCATTTTAACCCTAACAATGAGGTTTTTTGCTGATGGGATGACTTTTTTGCCAAAAACACGACATTATTGCTGGTGAAAACAACGTATTGGCTGAAAACACGACGTTTTGGCTGATAAAATGAAGTTTTTGGTGAGAAAATGAGATTTTTGGTGAAAAAAGGTGTTTTTTGCTGAACATTTTTTTTTGGCTGAGAATTTTCTTTTGCCGATAACACGACGTTTTCACTGCTAAAAGCACATTTTGGGCGCGAACAGCACATTTGTGGTGAGAAAAAGAGTGTTTTGCTGAGAAAAAAGCATTTTTGCTGAAAAAAGGTAATTTTAACCCTAACAATGAGGTTTTTTGCTGATGGGATGACTTTTTTGCCAAAAACACGACATTATTGCTGATGAAAACAACGTATTGGCTGAAAACACGACGTTTTGGCTGATAAAATGAAGTTTTTGGTGAGAAAATGAGATTTTTGGTGAAAAAAGGTGTTTTTGGCTGAATATTTTTTTTTGGCTGAGAATTTTCTTTTGCCGATAACACGACGTTTTCACTGCTAAAAGCACATTTTGGGCGCGAACAGCACATTTGTGGTGAGAAAAAGAGTGTTTTGCTGAGAAAAAAGCATTTTTGCTGAAAAAAGGTCATTTTAACCCTAACAATGAGGTTTTTTGCTGATGGGATGACTTTTTTGCCAAAAACACGACATTATTGCTGAAGAAAACAACGTATTGGCTGAAAACAACGTATTGGCTGAAAACACGACGTTTTGGCTGATAAAATGAAGTTTTTGGTGAGAAAATGAGATTTTTGGTGAAAAAAGGGGTTTTTGGCTGAACATTTTTTTTTGGCTGAGAATTTTCTTTTGCCGATAACACGACGTTTAATTTTCACTGCTAAAAGCACATTTTGGGCGCGAACAGCACATTTGTGGTGAGAAAAAGAGTGTTTTGCTGAGAAAAAAAGCATTTTTTGCTGAAAAAAGGTCATTTTAACCCTAACAATGAGGTTTTTTGCTGATGGGATGACTTTTTTGCCAAAAACACGACATTATTGCTGATGAAAACAAGGTATTGGCTGAAAACACGACGTTTTGGCTGATAAAATGAAGTTTTTGGTGAGAAA
Source organism: Anthopleura xanthogrammica (assembly GCA_964019055.1). Lineage (NCBI taxonomy): Eukaryota > Metazoa > Cnidaria > Anthozoa > Actiniaria > Actiniidae > Anthopleura > Anthopleura xanthogrammica. The sequence continues at coordinate 12,956,988 of OZ025211.1, read as the reverse complement.
ATGAGATTTTTGGTGAAAAAAAGTGTTTTTTGCTGAACATTTTTTTTTTGGCTGAGAATTTTCTTTTGCCGATAACACGACGTTTTCACTGCTAAAAGCACATTTTGGGCGCGAACAGCACATTTGTGGTGAGAAAAAGAGTGTTTTGCTTAGAAAAAAGCATTTTTGCTGAAAAAAGGTCATTTTAACCCTAACAATGAGGTTTTTTTCTGATGGGATGACTTTTTTTTCCAAATACACGACATTATTGCTGGTGAAAACAACGTATTGGCTGAAAACACGACGTTTTGGCTGATAAAATGAAGTTTTTGGTGAGAAAATGAGATTTTTGGTGAAAAAAGGTGTTTTTGGCTGAACATTTTTTTTTGGCTGAGAATTTTCTTTTGCCGATAACACGACGTTTTCACTGCTAAAAGCACATTTTGGGCGCGAACAGCACATTTGTGGTGAGAAAAAGAGTGTTTTGCTGAGAAAAAAAGCATTTTTTGCTGAAAAAAGGTCATTTTAACCCTAACAATGAGGTTTTTTGCTGATGGGATGACTTTTTTGCCAAAAACACGACATTATTGCTGATGAAAACAAGGTATTGGCTGAAAACACGACGTTTTGGCTGATAAAATGAAGTTTTTGGTGAGAAAATGAGATTTTTGGTGAAAAAAAGTGTTTTTTGCTGAACATTTTTTTTTTGGCTGAGAATTTTCTTTTGCCGATAACACGACGTTTTCACTGCTAAAAGCACATTTTGGGCGCGAACAGCACATTTGTGGTGAGAAAAAGAGTGTTTTGCTTAGAAAAAAGCATTTTTGCTGAAAAAAGGTCATTTTAACCCTAACAATGAGGTTTTTTTCTGATGGGATGACTTTTTTTTCCAAATACACGACATTATTGCTGGTGAAAACAACGTATTGGCTGAAAACACGACGTTTTGGCTGATAAAATGAAGTTTTTGGTGAGAAAATGAGATTTTTGGTGAAAAAAGGTGTTTTTGGCTGAACATTTTTTTTTGGCTGAGAATTTTCTTTTGCCGATAACACGACGTTTTCACTGCTAAAAGCACATTTTGGGCGCGAACAGCACATTTGTGGTGAGAAAAAGAGTGTTTTGCTGAGAAAAAAGCATTTTTGCTGAAAAAAGGTCATTTTAACCCTAACAATGAGGTTTTTTGCTGATGGGATGACTTTTTTGCCAAAAACACGACATTATTGCTGGTGAAAACAACGTATTGGCTGAAAACACGACGTTTTGGCTGATAAAATGAAGTTTTTGGTGAGAAAATGAGATTTTTGGAGAAAAAAGGTGTTTTTGGCTGAACATTTTTTTTTGGCTGAGAATTTTCTTTTGCCGATAACACGACGTTTTCACTTCTAAAAGCACATTTTGGGCGCGAACAGCACATTTGTGGTGAGAAAAAGAGTGTTTTGCTGAGAAAAAAGCATTTTTGCTGAAAAAAGGTCATTTTAACCCTAACAATGAGGTTTTTTGCTGATGGGATGACTTTTTTGCCAAAAACACGACATTGTTGCTGGTGAAAACAACGTATTGGCTGAAAACACGACGTTTTGGCTGATAAAATGAAGTTTTTGGTGAGAAAATGAGATTTTTGGTGAAAAAAGATGTTTTTGGCTGAACATTTTTTTTTGGCTGAGAATTTTCTTTTGCCGATAACACGACGTTTTCACTTCTAAAAGTACATTTTGGGCGCGAACAGCACATTTGTGGTGAGAAAAAGAGTGTTTTGCTGAGAAAAAAGCATTTTTGCTGAAAAAAGGTCATTTTAACCCTAACAATGAGGTTTTTTGCTGATGGGATGACTTTTTTTGCCAAAAACACGACATTATTGCTGGTGAAAACAACGTATTGGCTGAAAACACGACGTTTTGGCTGATAAAATGAAGTTTTTGGTGAGAAAATGAGATTTTTGGGGAAAAAAGGTGTTTTTTGCTGAACATTTTTTTTTGGCTGAGAATTTTCTTTTGCCGATAACACGACGTTTTCACTGCTAGAAGCACATTTTGGGCGCGAACAGCACATTTGTGGTGAGAAAAAGAGTGTTTTGCTGAGAAAAAAGCATTTTTGCTGAAAAAAGGTCATTTTAACCCTAACAATGAGGTTTTTTGCTGATGGGATGACTTTTTTTGCCAAAAACACGACATTATTGCTGGTGAAAACAACGTATTGGCTGAAAACACGACGTTTTGGCTGATAAAATGAAGTTTTTGGTGAGAAAATGAGATTTTTGGGGAAAAAAGGTGTTTTTTGCTGAACATTTTTTTTTGGCTGAGAATTTTCTTTTGCCGATAACACGACGTTTTCACTGCTAGAAGCACATTTTGGGCGCGAACAGCACATTTGTGGTGAGAAAAAGAGTGTTTTGCTGAGAAAAAAAGCATTTTTTGCTGAAAAAAGGTCATTTTAACCATAACAATGAGGTTTTTTGCTGATGGGATGACTTTTTTGCCAAAAACACGACATTATTGCTGGTGAAAACAACGTATTGGCTGAAAACACGACGTTTTGGCTGATAAAATGAAGTTTTTGGTGAGAAAATGAGATTTTTGGAGAAAAAAGGTGTTTTTGGCTGAACATTTTTTTTTGGCTGAGAATTTTCTTTTGCCGATAACACGACGTTTTCACTTCTAAAAGCACATTTTGGGCGCGAACAGCACATTTGTGGTGAGAAAAAGAGTGTTTTGCTGAGAAAAAAAGCATTTTTTGCTGAAAAAAGGTCATTTTAACCATAACAATGAGGTTTTTTGCTGATGGGATGACTTTTTTGCCAAAAACACGACATTATTGCTGGTGAAAACAACGTATTGGCTGAAAACACGACGTTTTGGCTGATAAAATGAAGTTTTTGGTGAGAAAATGAGATTTTTGGTGAAAAAAGGTGTTTTTGGCTGAACATTTTTTTTTGGCTGAGAATTTTCTTTCGCCGATAACACGACGTTTTCACTGCTAAAAGCACATTTTGGGCGCGAAAAGCACATTTGTGGTGAGAAAAAGAGTGTTTTGCTGAGAAAAAAGCATTTTTGCTGAAAAAAGGTCATTTTAACCCTAACAATGAGGTTTTTTGCTGATGGGATGATTTTTTTGCCAAAAACACGACCTTATTGCTGGTGAAAACAACGTATTGGCTGAAAACACGACGTTTTGGCTGATAAAATGAAGTTTTTGGTGAGAAAATGAGATTTTTGGTGAAAAAAGGTGTTTTTGGCTGAACATTTTTTTTTGGCTGAGAATTTTCTTTTGCCGATAACACGACGTTTTCACTGCTAAAAGCACATTTTGGGCGCGAACAGCACATTTGTGGTGAGAAAAAGAGTGTTTTGCTGAGAAAAAAGCATTTTTGCTGAAAAAAGGTCATTTTAACCCTAACAATGAGGTTTTTTGCTGATGGGATGATTTTTTTGCCAAAAACACGACATTATTGCTGGTGAAAACAACGTATTGGCTGAAAACACGACGTTTTGGCTGATAAAATGAAGTTTTTGGTGAGAAAATGAGATTTTTGGTGAAAAAAGATGTTTTTGGCTGAACATTTTTTTTTGGCTGAGAATTTTCTTTTGCCGATAACACGACGTTTTCACTGCTAAAAGCACATTTTGGGCGCGAACAGCACATTTGTGGTGAGAAAAAGAGTGTTTTGCTGAGAAAAAAGCATTTTTGCTGAAAAAAGGTCATTTTAACCCTAACAATGAGGTTTTTTGCTGATGGGATGACTTTTTTGCCAAAAACACGACATTATTGCTGGTGAAAACAACGTATTGGCTGAAAACACGACGTTTTGGCTGATAAAATGAAGTTTTTGGTGAGAAAATGAGATTTTTGGTGAAAAAAGGTGTTTTTTGCTGAACATTTTTTTTTGGCTGAGAATTTTCTTTTGCCGATAACACGACGTTTTCACTGCTAAAAGCACATTTTGGGCGCGAACAGCACATTTGTGGTGAGAAAAAGAGTGTTTTGCTGAGAAAAAAGCATTTTTGCTGAAAAAAGGTCATTTTAACCCTAACAATGAGGTTTTTTTGCTGATGGGATGACTTTTTTGCCAAAAACACGACATTATTGCTGGTGAAAACAACGTATTGGCTGAAAACACGACGTTTTGGCTGATAAAATGAAGTTTTTGGTGAGAAAATGAGATTTTTGGTGAAAAAAGGTGTTTTCTGCTGAAATTTTTTTTTTTGGCTGAGAATTTTCTTTTGCCGATAACACGACGTTTTCACTGCTAAAAGCACATTTTGGGCGCGAACAGCACATTTGTGGTGAGAAAAAGAGTGTTTTGCTGAGAAAAAAGCATTTTTGCTGAAAAAAGGTCATTTTAACCCTAACAATGAGGTTTTTTTGCTGATGGGATGACTTTTTTGCCAAAAACACGACATTATTGCTGGTGAAAACAACGTATTGGCTGAAAACACGACGTTTTGGCTGATAAAATGAAGTTTTTGGTGAGAAAATGAGATTTTTGGAGAAAAAAGGTGTTTTTGGCTGAACATTTTTTTTTGGCTGAGAATTTTCTTTTGCCGATAACACGACGTTTTCACTTCTAAAAGCACATTTTGGGCGCGAACAGCACATTTGTGGTGAGAAAAAGAGTGTTTTGCTGAGAAAAAAGCATTTTTGCTGAAAAAAGGTCATTTTAACCCTAACAATGAGGTTTTTTGCTGATGGGATGACTTTTTTTGCCAAAAACACGACATTATTGCTGGTGAAAACTACGTATTGGCTGAAAACACGACGTTTTGGCTGATAAAATGAAGTTTTTGGTGAGAAAATGAGATTTTTGGGGAAAAAAGGTGTTTTTTGCTGAACATTTTTTTTTGGCTGAGAATTTTCTTTTGCCGATAACACGACGTTTTCACTGCTAGAAGCACATTTTGGGCGCGAACAGCACATTTGTGGTGAGAAAAAGAGTGTTTTGCTGAGAAAAAAAGCATTTTTTGCTGAAAAAAGGTCATTTTAACCATAACAATGAGGTTTTTTGCTGATGGGATGACTTTTTTGCCAAAAACACGACATTATTGCTGGTGAAAACAACGTATTGGCTGAAAACACGACGTTTTGGCTGATAAAATGAAGTTTTTGGTGAGAAAATGAGATTTTTGGTGAAAAAAGGTGTTTTTGGCTGAACATTTTTTTTTGGCTGAGAATTTTCTTTCGCCGATAACACGACGTTTTCACTGCTAAAAGCACATTTTGGGCGCGAAAAGCACATTTGTGGTGAGAAAAAGAGTGTTTTGCTGAGAAAAAAGCATTTTTGCTGAAAAAAGGTCATTTTAACCCTAACAATGAGGTTTTTTGCTGATGGGATGATTTTTTTGCCAAAAACACGACCTTATTGCTGGTGAAAACAACGTATTGGCTGAAAACACGACGTTTTGGCTGATAAAATGAAGTTTTTGGTGAGAAAATGAGATTTTTGGTGAAAAAAGGTGTTTTTGGCTGAACATTTTTTTTTGGCTGAGAATTTTCTTTTGCCGATAACACGACGTTTTCACTGCTAAAAGCACATTTTGGGCGCGAACAGCACATTTTTGGTGAGAAAAAGAGTGTTTTGCTGAGAAAAAAGCATTTTTGCTGAAAAAAGGTCATTTTAACCCTAACAATGAGGTTTTTTGCTGATGGGATGATTTTTTTGCCAAAAACACGACATTATTGCTGGTGAAAACAACGTATTGGCTGAAAACACGACGTTTTGGCTGATAAAATGAAGTTTTTGGTGAGAAAATGAGATTTTTGGTGAAAAAAGATGTTTTTGGCTGAACATTTTTTTTTGGCTGAGAATTTTCTTTTGCCGATAACACGACGTTTTCACTGCTAAAAGCACATTTTGGGCGCGAACAGCACATTTGTGGTGAGAAAAAGAGTGTTTTGCTGAGAAAAAAGCATTTTTGCTGAAAAAAGGTCATTTTAACCCTAACAATGAGGTTTTTTGCTGATGGGATGACTTTTTTGCCAAAAACACGACATTATTGCTGGTGAAAACAACGTATTGGCTGAAAACACGACGTTTTGGCTGATAAAATGAAGTTTTTGGTGAGAAAATGAGATTTTTGGTGAAAAAAGGTGTTTTTTGCTGAACATTTTTTTTTGGCTGAGAATTTTCTTTTGCCGATAACACGACGTTTTCACTGCTAAAAGCACATTTTGGGCGCGAACAGCACATTTTTGGTGAGAAAAAGAGTGTTTTGCTGAGAAAAAAGCATTTTTGCTGAAAAAAGGTCATTTTAACCCTAACAATGAGGTTTTTTTGCTGATGGGATGACTTTTTTGCCAAAAACACGACATTATTGCTGGTGAAAACAACGTATTGGCTGAAAACACGACGTTTTGGCTGATAAAATGAAGTGTTTGGTAAGAAAATGAGATTTTTGGTGAAAAAAGGTGTTTTTGGCTGAACATTTTTTTTTGGCTGAGAATTTTCTTTTGCCGATAACACGACGTTTTCACTGCTAAAAGCACATTTTGGGCGCGAACAGCACATTTTTGGTGAGAAAAAGAGTGTTTTGCTGAGAAAAAAGCATTTTTGCTGAAAAAAGGTCATTTTAACCCTAACAATGAGGTTTTTTTGCTGATGGGATGACTTTTTTGCCAAAAACACGACATTATTGCTGGTGAAAACAACGTATTGGCTGAAAACACGACGTTTTGGCTGATAAAATGAAGTTTTTGGTGAGAAAATGAGATTTTTGGTGAAAAAAGGTTTTTTTGGCTGAACATTTTTTTTTGGCTGAGAATTTTCTTTTGCCGATAACACGACGTTTTCACTGCTAAAAGCACATTTTGGGCGCGAACAGCACATTTTTGGTGAGAAAAAGAGTGTTTTGCTGAGAAAAAAGCATTTTTGCTGAAAAAAGGTCATTTTAACCCTAACAATGAGGTTTTTTTGCTGATGGGATGACTTTTTTGCCAAAAACACGACATTATTGCTGGTGAAAACAACGTATTGGCCGAAAACACGACGTTTTGGCTGATAAAATGAAGTTTTTGGTGAGAAAATGAGATTTTTGGTGAAAAAAGGTGTTTTTGGCTGAACATTTTTTTTTGGCTGAGAATTTTCTATTGCCGATAACACGACGTTTATACTGCTAAAAGCACATTTTGGGCGCGAACAGCACATTTTTGGTGAGAAAAAGAGTGTTTTGCTGAGAAAAAAGCATTTTTGCTGAAAAAAGGTCATTTTAACCCTAACAATGAGGTTTTTTGCTGATGGGATGACTTTTTTGCCAAAAACACGACATTATTGCTGGTGAAAACAACGTATTGGCTGAAAACACGACGGTTTGGCTGATAAAATGAAGTTTTTGGTGAGAAAATGAGATTTTTGGTGAAAAAAGGTGTTTTTGGATGAAAATTTTTTGTTGGCTGAGAATTTTCTTTTGCCAATAACACGACGTTTTCACTGCTAAAAGCACATTTTGGGCGCGAACAGCACATTTGTGGTGAGAAAAAGAGTGGTTTGCTGAGAAAAAAGCATTTTTGCTGAAAAAAAGTCATTTTAACCCTAACAATGAGGTTTTTTGCTCATGGGATGACTTTTTTGCCAAAAACACGACATTATTGCTGGTGAAAACAACGTATTGGCTGAAAACACGACGTTTTGGCTGATAAAATGAAGTTTTTGGTGAGAAAATGAGATTTTTGGTGAAAAAAGGTGTTTTTGGCTGAACATTTTTTTTGGCTGAGAATTTTCTTTTGCCAAGAACACGACGTTTTCACTGCTAAAAGCACATTTTGGGCGCGAACAGCACATTTGTGGTGAGAAAAAGAGTGTTTTGCTGAGAAAAAAGCATTTTTGCTGAAAAAAGGTCATTTTAACCCTAACAATGAGGTTTTTTGCTGATGGGATGACTTTTTTGCCAAAAACACGACATTACTGCTGGTGAAAACAACGTATTGGCTGAAAACACGACGTTTTAGCTGATAAAATGAAGTTTTTGGTGAGAAAATGAGATTTTTGGTGAAAAAAGGTGTTTTTGGATGAACATTTTTTTTTGGCTGAGAATTTTCTTTTGCCAATAACACGACGTTTTCACTGCTAAAAGCACATTTTGGGCGCGAACAGCACATTTGTGGTGAGAAAAAGAGTGTTTTGCTGAGAAAAAAGCATTTTTGCTGAAAAAAGGTCATTTTAACCCTAACAATGAGGTTTTTTGCTGATGGGATGACTTTTTTGCCAAAAACACGACATTATTGCTGGTGAAAACAACGTATTGGCTGAAAACACGACGTTTTGGCTGATAAAATGAAGTTTTTGGTGAGAAAATGAGATTTTTGGTGAAAAAAGGTGTTTTTGGCTGAACATTTTTTTTTGGCTGAGAATTTTCTTTTGCCGATAACACGACGTTTTCACTGCTAAAAGCACATTTTGGGCGCGAACAGCACATTTTTGGTGAGAAAAAGAGTGTTTTGCTGAGAAAAAAGCATTTTTGCTGAAAAAAGGTCATTTTAACCCTAACAATGAGGTTTTTTTGCTGATGGGATGACTTTTTTGCCAAAAACACGACATTATTGCTGGTGAAAACAACGTATTGGCTGAAAACACGACGTTTTGGCTGATAAAATGAAGTTTTTGGTGAGAAAATGAGATTTTTGGTGAAAAAAGGTGTTTTTGGCTGAACATTTTTTTTTGGCTGAGAATTTTCTTTTGCCGATAACACGACGTTTTCACTGCTAAAAGCACATTTTGGGCGCGAACAGCACATTTGTGGTGAGAAAAAGAGTGTTTTGCTGAGAAAAAAGCATTTTTGCTGAAAAAAGGTCATTTTAACCCTAACAATGAGGTTTTTTTGCTGATGGGATGACTTTTTTGCCAAAAACACGACATTATTGCTGGTGAAAACAACGTATTGGCTGAAAACACGACGTTTTGGCTGATAAAATGAAGTTTTTGGTGAGAAAATGAGATTTTTGGTGAAAAAAGGTGTTTTTGGCTGAACATTTTTTTTTGGCTGAGAATTTTCTTTTGCCGATAACACGACGTTTTCACTGCTAAAAGCACATTTTGGGCGCAAACGGCACATTTTTGGTGAGAAAAAGAGTGTTTTGCTGAGAAAAAAGCATTTTTGCTGAAAAAAGGTCATTTTAACCCTAACAATGAGGTTTTTTTGCTGATGGGATGACTTTTTTGCCAAAAACACGACATTATTGCTGGTGAAAACAACGTATTGGCTGAAAACACGACGTTTTGGCTGATAAAATGAAGTTTTTGGTGAGAAAATGAGATTTTTGGTGAAAAAAGGTGTTTTTGGCTGAAAATTTTTTTTTGGCTGAGAATTTTCTTTTGCCGATAACACGACGTTTTCACTGCTAAAAGCACATTTTGGGCGCGAACAGCACATTTGTGGTGAGAAAAAGAGTGTTTTGCTGAGAAAAAAGCATTTTTGCTGAAAAAAGGTCATTTTAATAATAATAATAATAATTACACTTATAAAGCGCAAATTAGCATGAAATGTTCATCTGCGCTGAATACAAAAATAATAAATCATAGTCATAAACGCTATAAAAAGGCTTTCCTATAAAAATATGTCTTCAAGTGTTCTTTAAAAGTAGCTAATGATGTAATATGCCTAATACTAGATGGTAAAGAGTTCCATTCTAGTGGCGCAGCATATGAAAAAGTCCTACCACCAAGAGTAGGTCGAAGCTTAGTCGGTAGAGGTGCTAATAGAAGCTCATTATTAGACCTAAGATTATAACTAGACTGATTTTTGATAGAAATTAGATCAGATAAATAACTAGGAGCAAGACCGTGGATAGCCTTAAAAGCGAAAATAAGTATCTTAAAGCGTATTCTAAATCTCACTGGTAGCCAGTGGAGATCAGCTAAGACAGGAGTAATATGCGAAAAGCGCGGGGTCAAAGACACTAAACGAGCGGCAGCATTCTGTATGCGTTGCAGTTTAGCTATTTGATAACCAGGTAGCCCATAGTATAAGCTATTACAGTAATCTATGCGACAGGTTATGAAAGCATTGACTAGAGTAGCGCAAGAATCAGGAGATAGGAATTTCCTGATCTTTCTAATATTATATAGATAATAAAAAGAAGATTTGCATATGCTTGCTATCTGCTTATCTAAGGATAAGTTAGTGTCAAAAATAGTTCCAAGATTCCTGAAAGAAGATGATGGCTTGATTGAAGAATTGCCAACAGTGAGCTGCTCTATTGATTGCTTGGACACTTGCTGTCGCGTGCCAATGATCATGAACTCTGTCTTCCCATCATTCATTTTCAATTTGCTGCATGTCATCCATCCTTGAATATCTCTGATGCAGTTCGTCACAGTATCCGTAGCTTCATTTTGGTTAACCATGCTTCCTGGTTTGAACGAGAGATACAGTTGGCTGTCATCTGCATAAGCATGAGCTTTAACTGAGTGTTTGTTTAGAATCTTAAACAGATCACTGGCGTAAATGATAAAGAGGAGAGGCCCTAGACAGCTTCCTTGAGGCACACCGCTTGTGATGCTGAACTTCTTAGATATACATCCGTTGATAGAGACACGTTGACTTCGGCCAGAGAGGTACTCCTTGAACCACGATAGAGCAGGTTCTGAAATGCCAAGGTTTGAATTGAGACGAGCTATAAGAATATCGTGGTCAATAGTATCGAATGCAGCGCTCAGGTCCAGGAATACTAGCAATATGACGTTCTGACTGTTCATATCAAGCAGGATGTCGTTGAACACTTTCAGTAATGAAGTCTCCGTGCTGTGATTTTTGCGATATGCTGACTGCAGTGTTGGATAGAGGTTATTACTGGCCATGTGCTTATGAAGTTGTTGAAATACTGCTTTTTCAGTAAGTTTAGATACATAGGCAAGGTTGCTGACAGGACGAAGGTTACCAAAAGAAGTGTCAAGCTCTACTTTCTTCAGTCTTGGTTGTACTATTGCTTCTTTCCATACATCTGGGAAGCAGTTCTGCTGAAGAGACATGTTGATCCTGGTGGTTATTACTGGTAAAATAGTTGGAATACAGCGTATGAGCAAATATGTAGGCATGGGATCCAGCGTACACGTACATTTTAACCATAACAATGAGGTTTTTTGCTGATGGGATGACTTTTTTGCCAAAAACACGACATTATTGCTGGTGAAAACAACGTATTGGCCGAAAACACGACGTTTTGGCTGATAAAATGAAGTTTTTGGTCAGAAAATGAGATTTTTGGTGAAAAAAGGTGTTTTTGGCTGAACATTTTTTTTTGGCTGAGAATTTTCTTTTGCCGATAACACGACGTTTTCACTGCTAAAAGCACATTTTGGGCGCGAACAGCACATTTTTGGTGAGAAAAAGAGTGTTTTGCTGAGAAAAAAGCATTTTTGCTGAAAAAAGGTCATTTTAACCCTAACAATGAGGTTTTTTTGCTGATGGGATGACTTTTTTGCCAAAAACACGACATTATTGCTGGTGAAAACAACGTATTGGCTGAAAACACGACGTTTTGGCTGATAAAATGAAGTTTTTGGTGAGAAAATGAGATTTTTGGTGAAAAAAGGTGTTTTTGGCTGAACATTTTTTTTTGGCTGAGAATTTTCTTTTGCCGATAACACGACGTTTTCACTGCTAAAAGCACATTTTGGGCGCGAACAGCACATTTGTGGTGAGAAAAAGAGTGTTTTGCTGAGAAAAAAGCATTTTTGCTGAAAAAAGGTCATTTTAACCCTAACAATGAGGTTTTTTGCTGATGGGATGACTTTTTTGCCAAAAACACGACATTATTGCTGGTGAAAACAACGTATTGGCCGAAAACACGACGTTTTGGCTGATAAAATGAAGTTTTTGGTCAGAAAATGAGATTTTTGGTGAAAAAAGGTGTTTTTGGCTGAACATTTTTTTTTGGCTGAGAATTTTCTTTTGCCGATAACACGACGTTTTCACTGCTAAAAGCACATTTTGGGCGCGAACAGCACATTTTTGGTGAGAAAAAGAGTGTTTTGCTGAGAAAAAAGCATTTTTGCTGAAAAAAGGTCATTTTAACCCTAACAATGAGGTTTTTTTGCTGATGGGATGACTTTTTTGCCAAAAACACGACATTATTGCTGGTGAAAACAACGTATTGGCTGAAAACACGACGTTTTGGCTGATAAAATGAAGTTTTTGGTGAGAAAATGAGATTTTTGGTGAAAAAAGGTGTTTTTGGCTGAACATTTTTTTTTGGCTGAGAATTTTCTTTTGCCGATAACACGACGTTTTCACTGCTAAAAGCACATTTTGGGCGCGAACAGCACATTTGTGGTGAGAAAAAGAGTGTTTTGCTGAGAAAAAAGCATTTTTGCTGAAAAAAGGTCATTTTAACCCTAACAATGAGGTTTTCTGCTGATGGGATGACTTTTTTACAAAAACACGACATTATTGCTGATGAAAACAACGTATTGGCTGAAAACACGACGTTTTGGCTGATAAAATGAAGTTTTTGGTGAGAAAATGAGATTTTTGGTGAAAAAAGGTGTTTTTGGCTGAACATTTTTTTTTGGCTGAGAATTTTCTTTTGCCGATAACACGACGTTTTCACTGCTAAAAGCACATTTTGGGCGCGAACAGCACATTTGTGGTGAGAAAAAGAGTGTTTTGCTGAGAAAAAAGCATTTTTGCTGAAAAAAGGTCATTTTAACCCTAACAATGAGGTTTTTTTGCTGATGGGATGACTTTTTTGCCAAAAACACGACATTATTGCTGGTGAAAACAACGTATTGGCTGAAAACACGACGTTTTGGTTGATAAAATGAAGTTTTTGGTGAGAAAATGAGATTTTTGGTGAAAAAAGGTGTTTTTGGCTGAACATTTTTTTTTGGCTGAGAATTTTCTTTTGCCGATAACACGACGTTTTCACTGCTAAAAGCACATTTTGGGCGCGAACAGCACATTTGTGGTGAGAAAAAGAGTGTTTTGCTGAGAAAAAAGCATTTTTGCTGAAAAAAGGTCATTTTAACCCTAACAATGAGGTTTTTTGCTGATGGGATGACTTTTTTACAAAAACACGACATTATTGCTGATGAAAACAACGTATTGGCTGAAAACACGACGTTTTGGCTGATAAAATGAAGTTTTTGGTGAGAAAATGAGATTTTTGGTGAAAAAAGGTGTTTTTGGCTGAAAATGTTTTTTTGGCTGAGAATTTTCTTTTGCCAATAACACGACGTTTTCACTGCTAAAAGCACATTTTGGGCGCGAACAGCACATTTGTGGTGAGAAAAAGAGTGTTTTGCTGAGAAAAAAGCATTTTTGCTGAAAAAATGTCATTTTAACCCTAACAATGAGGTTTTTTGCTGATGGGATGACTTTTTTGCCAAAAACACGACATTATTGCTGGTGAAAACAACGTATTGGCTGAAAACACGACGTTTTGGCTGATAAAATGAAGTTTTTGGTGAGAAAATGAGATTTTTGGTGAAAAAAGGTGTTTTTGGCTGAACATTTTTTTTTGGCTGAGAATTTTCTTTTGCCGATAACACGACGTTTTCACTGCTAAAAGCACATTTTGGGCGCGAACAGCACATTTGTGGTGAGAAAAAGAGTGTTTTGCTGAGAAAAAAGCATTTTTGCTGAAAAAAGGTCATTTTAACCCTAACAATGAGGTTTTTTGCTGATGGGATGACTTTTTTGCCAAAAACACGACATTATTGCTGGTGAAAACAACGTATTGGCTGAAAACACGACGTTTTGGCTGATAAAATGAAGTTTTTGGTGAGAAAATGAGATTTTTGGTGAAAAAAGGTGTTTTTGGCTGAAAATTTTTTTTTGGCTGAGAATTTTCTTTTGCCGATAACACGACGTTTTCACTGCTAAAAGCACATTTTGGGCGCGAACAGCACATTTGTGGTGAGAAAAAGAGTGTTTTGCTGAGAAAAAAGCATTTTTGCTGAAAAAAGGTCATTTTAACCCTAACAATGAGGTTTTTTTGCTGATGGGATGACTTTTTTGCCAAAAACACGACATTATTGCTGGTGAAAACAACGTATTGGCTGAAAACACGACGTTTTGGCTGATAAAATGAAGTTTTTGGTGAGAAAATGAGATTTTTGGTGAAAAAAGGTGTTTTTGGCTGAACATTTTTTTTTGGCTGAGAATTTTCTTTTGCCGATAACACGACGTTTTCACTGCTAAAAGCACATTTTGGGCGCGAACAGCACATTTTTGGTGAGAAAAAGAGTGTTTTGCTGAGAAAAAAGCATTTTTGCTGAAAAAAGGTCATTTTAACCCTAACAATGAGGTTTTTTTGCTGATGGGATGACTTTTTTGCCAAAAACACGACATTATTGCTGGTGAAAACAACGTATTGGCTGAAAACACGACGTTTTGGTTGATAAAATGAAGTTTTTGGTGAGAAAATGAGATTTTTGGTGAAAAAAGGTGTTTTTGGCTGAACATTTTTTTTTGGCTGAGAATTTTCTTTTGCCGATAACACGACGTTTTCACTGCTAAAAGCACATTTTGGGCGCGAACAGCACATTTGTGGTGAGAAAAAGAGTGTTTTGCTGAGAAAAAAGCATTTTTGCTGAAAAAAGGTCATTTTAACCCTAACAATGAGGTTTTTTTGCTGATGGGATGACTTTTTTGCCAAAAACACGACATTATTGCTGGTGAAAACAACGTATTGGCTGAAAACACGACGTTTTGGCTGATAAAATGAAGTTTTTGGTGAGAAAATGAGATTTTTGGTGAAAAAAGGTGTTTTTGGCTGAACATTTTTTTTTGGCTGAGAATTTTCTTTTGCCGATAACACGACGTTTTCACTGCTAAAAGCACATTTTGGGCGCGAACAGCACATTTGTGGTGAGAAAAAGAGTGTTTTGCTGAGAAAAAAGCATTTTTGCTGAAAAAAGGTCATTTTAACCCTAACAATGAGGTTTTTTGCTGATGGGATGACTTTTTTGCCAAAAACACGACATTATTGCTGGTGAAAACAACGTATTGGCCGAAAACACGACGTTTTGGCTGATAAAATGAAGTTTTTGGTCAGAAAATGAGATTTTTGGTGAAAAAAGGTGTTTTTGGCTGAACATTTTTTTTTGGCTGAGAATTTTCTTTTGCCGATAACACGACGTTTTCACTGCTAAAAGCACATTTTGGGCGCGAACAGCACATTTTTGGTGAGAAAAAGAGTGTTTTGCTGAGAAAAAAGCATTTTTGCTGAAAAAAGGTCATTTTAACCCTAACAATGAGGTTTTTTTGCTGATGGGATGACTTTTTTGCCAAAAACACGACATTATTGCTGGTGAAAACAACGTATTGGCTGAAAACACGACGTTTTGGCTGATAAAATGAAGTTTTTGGTGAGAAAATGAGATTTTTGGTGAAAAAAGGTGTTTTTGGCTGAACATTTTTTTTTGGCTGAGAATTTTCTTTTGCCGATAACACGACGTTTTCACTGCTAAAAGCACATTTTGGGCGCGAACAGCACATTTGTGGTGAGAAAAAGAGTGTTTTGCTGAGAAAAAAGCATTTTTGCTGAAAAAAGGTCATTTTAACCCTAACAATGAGGTTTTCTGCTGATGGGATGACTTTTTTACAAAAACACGACATTATTGCTGATGAAAACAACGTATTGGCTGAAAACACGACGTTTTGGCTGATAAAATGAAGTTTTTGGTGAGAAAATGAGATTTTTGGTGAAAAAAGGTGTTTTTGGCTGAACATTTTTTTTTGGCTGAGAATTTTCTTTTGCCGATAACACGACGTTTTCACTGCTAAAAGCACATTTTGGGCGCGAACAGCACATTTGTGGTGAGAAAAAGAGTGTTTTGCTGAGAAAAAAGCATTTTTGCTGAAAAAAGGTCATTTTAACCCTAACAATGAGGTTTTTTTGCTGATGGGATGACTTTTTTGCCAAAAACACGACATTATTGCTGGTGAAAACAACGTATTGGCTGAAAACACGACGTTTTGGTTGATAAAATGAAGTTTTTGGTGAGAAAATGAGATTTTTGGTGAAAAAAGGTGTTTTTGGCTGAAAATTTTTTTTTGGCTGAGAATTTTCTTTTGCCGATAACACGACGTTTTCACTGCTAAAAGCACATTTTGGGCGCGAACAGCACATTTGTGGTGAGAAAAAGAGTGTTTTGCTGAGAAAAAAGCATTTTTGCTGAAAAAAGGTCATTTTAACCCTAACAATGAGGTTTTTTGCTGATGGGATGACTTTTTTACAAAAACACGACATTATTGCTGATGAAAACAACGTATTGGCTGAAAACACGACGTTTTGGCTGATAAAATGAAGTTTTTGGTGAGAAAATGAGATTTTTGGTGAAAAAAGGTGTTTTTGGCTGAAAATGTTTTTTTGGCTGAGAATTTTCTTTTGCCAATAACACGACGTTTTCACTGCTAAAAGCACATTTTGGGCGCGAACAGCACATTTGTGGTGAGAAAAAGAGTGTTTTGCTGAGAAAAAAGCATTTTTGCTGAAAAAATGTCATTTTAACCCTAACAATGAGGTTTTTTGCTGATGGGATGACTTTTTTGCCAAAAACACGACATTATTGCTGGTGAAAACAACGTATTGGCTGAAAACACGACGTTTTGGCTGATAAAATGAAGTTTTTGGTGAGAAAATGAGATTTTTGGTGAAAAAAGGTGTTTTTGGCTGAAAATGTTTTTTTGGCTGAGAATTTTCTTTTGCCAATAACACGACGTTTTCACTGCTAAAAGCACATTTTGGGCGCGAACAGCACATTTGTGGTGAGAAAAAGAGTGTTTTGCTGAGAAAAAAGCATTTTTGCTGAAAAAATGTCATTTTAACCCTAACAATGAGGTTTTTTGCTGATGGGATGACTTTTTTGCCAAAAACACGACATTATTGCTGGTGAAAACAACGTATTGGCTGAAAACACGACGTTTTGGCTGATAAAATGAAGTTTTTGGTGAGAAAATGAGATTTTTGGTGAAAAAAGGTGTTTTTGGCTGAACATTTTTTTTTGGCTGAGAATTTTCTTTTGCCGATAACACGACGTTTTCACTGCTAAAAGCACATTTTGGGCGCGAACAGCACATTTGTGGTGAGAAAAAGAGTGTTTTGCTGAGAAAAAAGCATTTTTGCTGAAAAAAGGTCATTTTAACCCTAACAATGAGGTTTTTTGCTGATGGGATGACTTTTTTGCCAAAAACACGACATTATTGCTGGTGAAAACAACGTATTGGCTGAAAACACGACGTTTTGGCTGATAAAATGAAGTTTTTGGTGAGAAAATGAGATTTTTGGTGAAAAAAGGTGTTTTTGGCTGAAAATTTTTTTTTGGCTGAGAATTTTCTTTTGCCGATAACACGACGTTTTCACTGCTAAAAGCACATTTTGGGCGCGAACAGCACATTTGTGGTGAGAAAAAGAGTGTTTTGCTGAGAAAAAAGCATTTTTGCTGAAAAAAGGTCATTTTAACCCTAACAATGAGGTTTTTTTGCTGATGGGATGACTTTTTTGCCAAAAACACGACATTATTGCTGGTGAAAACAACGTATTGGCTGAAAACACGACGTTTTGGCTGATAAAATGAAGTTTTTGGTGAGAAAATGAGATTTTTGGTGAAAAAAGGTGTTTTTGGCTGAACATTTTTTTTTGGCTGAGAATTTTCTTTTGCCGATAACACGACGTTTTCACTGCTAAAAGCACATTTTGGGCGCGAACAGCACATTTTTGGTGAGAAAAAGAGTGTTTTGCTGAGAAAAAAGCATTTTTGCTGAAAAAAGGTCATTTTAACCCTAACAATGAGGTTTTTTTGCTGATGGGATGACTTTTTTGCCAAAAACACGACATTATTGCTGGTGAAAACAACGTATTGGCTGAAAACACGACGTTTTGGTTGATAAAATGAAGTTTTTGGTGAGAAAATGAGATTTTTGGTGAAAAAAGGTGTTTTTGGCTGAACATTTTTTTTTGGCTGAGAATTTTCTTTTGCCGATAACACGACGTTTTCACTGCTAAAAGCACATTTTGGGCGCGAACAGCACATTTGTGGTGAGAAAAAGAGTGTTTTGCTGAGAAAAAAGCATTTTTGCTGAAAAAAGGTCATTTTAACCCTAACAATGAGGTTTTTTGCTGATGGGATGACTTTTTTGCCAAAAACACGACATTATTGCTGGTGAAAACAACGTATTGGCTGAAAACACGACGTTTTGGCTGATAAAATGAAGTTTTTGGTGAGAAAATGAGATTTTTGGTGAAAAAAGGTGTTTTTGGCTGAACATTTTTTTTTTGGCTGAGAATTTTCTTTTGCCGATAACACGACGTTTTCACTGCTAAAAGCACATTTTGGGCGCGAACAGCACATTTGTGGTGAGAAAAAGAGTGTTTTGCTGAGAAAAAAGCATTTTTGCTGAAAAAAGGTCATTTTAACCCTAACAATGAGGTTTTTTGCTGATGGGATGACTTTTTTGCCAAAAACACGACATTATTGCTGGTGAAAACAACGTATTGGCTGAAAACACGACGTTTTGGCTGATAAAATGAAGTTTTTGGTGAGAAAATGAGATTTTTGGTGAAAAAAGGTGTTTTTGGCTGAACAATTTTTTTTGGCTGAGAATTTTCTTTTGCCGATAACACGACGTTTTCACTGCTAAAAGCACATTTTGGGCGCGAACAGCACATTTGTGGTGAGAAAAAGAGTGTTTTGCTGAGAAAAAAGCATTTTTGCTGAAAAAAGGTCATTTTAACCCTAACAATGAGGTTTTTTGCTGATGGGATAACTTTTTTGCCAAAAACACGACATTATTGCTGGTGAAAAAAACGTATTGGCTGAAAACACGACGTTTTGGCTGATAAAATGAAGTTTTTGGTGAGAAAATGAGATTTTTGGTGAAAAAAGGTGTTTTTTGCTGAACATTTTTTTTTGGCTGAGAATTTTCTTTTGCCGATAACACGACGTTTTCACTGCTAAAAGCACATTTTGGGCGCGAACAGCACATTTGTGGTGAGAAAAAGAGTGTTTTGCTGAGAAAAAAGCATTTTTGCTGAAAAAAGGTCATTTTAACCCTAACAATGAGGTTTTTTGCTGATGGGATAACTTTTTTGCCAAAAACACGACATTATTGCTGGTGAAAAAAACGTATTGGCTGAAAACACGACGTTTTGGCTGATAAAATGAAGTTTTTGGAGAGAAAATGAGATTTTTGGTGAAAAAAGGTGTTTTTGGCTGAACAATTTTTTTTGGCTGAGAATTTTCTTTTGCCGATAACACGACGTTTTCACTGCTAAAAGCACATTTTGGGCGCGAACAGCACATTTGTGGTGAGAAAAAGAGTGTTTTGCTGAGAAAAAAGCATTTTTGCTGAAAAAAGGTCATTTTAACCCTAACAATGAGGTTTTTTGCTGATGGGATGACTTTTTTGCCAAAAACACGACATTATTGCTGGTGAAAACAACGTATTGGCTGAAAACACGACGTTTTGGCTGATAAAATGAAGTTTTTGGTGAGAAAATGAGATTTTTGGTGAAAAAAGGTGTTTTTGGCTGAACAATTTTTTTTGGCTGAGAATTTTCTTTTGCCGATAACACGACGTTTTCACTGCTAAAAGCACATTTTGGGCGCGAACAGCACATTTGTGGTGAGAAAAAGAGTGTTTTGCTGAGAAAAAAGCATTTTTGCTGAAAAAAGGTCATTTTAACCCTAACAATGAGGTTTTTTGCTGATGGGATGACTTTTTTGCCAAAAACACGACATTATTGCTGGTGAAAACTACGTATTGGCTGAAAACACGACGTTTTGGCTGATAAAATGAAGTTTTTGGTGAGAAAATGAGATTTTTGGTGAAAAAAGGTGTTTTTGGCTGAACATTTTTTTTTGGCTGAGAATTTTCTTTTGCCGATAACACGACGTTTTCACTGCTAAAAGCACATTTTGGGCGCGAACAGCACATTTGTGGTGAGAAAAAGAGTGTTTTGCTGAGAAAAAAGCATTTTTGCTGAAAAAAGGTCATTTTAACCCTAACAATGAGGTTTTTTGCTGATGGGATGAATTTTTTTGCCAAAAACACGACATTATTGCTGGTGAAAACAACGTATTGGCTGAAAACACGACGTTTTGGCTGATAAAATGAAGTTTTTGGTGAGAAAATGAGATTTTTGGTGAAAAAAGGTGTTTTTGGCTGAAAATTTTTTTTTGGCTGAGAATTTTCTTTTGCCGATAACACGACGTTTTCACTGCTAAAAGCACATTTTGGGCGCGAACAGCACATTTGTGGTGAGAAAAAGAGTGTTTTGCTGAGAAAAAAGCATTTTTGCTGAAAAAAGGTCATTTTAACCCTAACAATGAGGTTTTTTGCTGATGGGATGACTTTTTTGCCAAAAACACGACATTATTGCTGGTGAAAACAACGTATTGGCTGAAAACACGACGTTTTGGCTGATAAAATGAAGTTTTTGGTGAGAAAATGAGATTTTTGGTGAAAAAAGGTGTTTTTTGCTGAACATTTTTTTTGGCTGAGAATTTTCTTTTGCCGATAACACGACGTTTTCACTGCTAAAAGCACATTTTGGGCGCGAACAGCACATTTGTGGTGAGAAAAAGAGTGTTTTGCTGAGAAAAAAGCATTTTTGCTGAAAAAAGGTCATTTTAACCCTAACAATGAGGTTTTTTGCTGATGGGATGACTTTTTTGCCAAAAACACGACATTATTGCTGGTGAAAACAACGTATTGGCTGAAAACACGACGTTTTGGCTGATAAAATGAAGTTTTTGGTGAGAAAATGAGATTTTTGGTGAAAAAAGGTGTTTTTGGTTGAAATTTTTTTTTTTGGCTGAGAATTTTCTTTTGCCGATAACACGACGTTTTCACTGCTAAAAGCACATTTTGGGCGCGAACAGCACATTTGTGGTGAGAAAAAGAGTGTTTTGCTGAGAAAAAAGCATTTTTGCTGAAAAAAGGTCATTTTAACCCTAACAATGAGGTTTTTTGCTGATGGGATGACTTTTTTGCCAAAAACACGACATTATTGCTGGTGAAAACAACGTATTGGCTGAAAACACGACGTTTTGGCTGATAAAATGAAGTTTTTGGTGAGAAAATGAGATTTTTGGTGAAAAAAGGTGTTTTTGGCTGAACATTTTTTTTGGCTGAGAATTTTCTTTTGCCGATAACACGAAGTTTTCACTGCTAAAAGCACATTTTAGGCGCGAGCAGCACATTTGTGGTGAGAAAAAGAGTGTTTTGCTGAGAAAAAAGCATTTTTGCTGAAAAAAGGTCATTTTAACCCTAACAATGAGGTTTTTTGCTGATGGGATGACTTTTTTGCCAAAAACACTACATTATTGCTGGTGAAAACAACGTATTGGCTGAAAACACGACGTTTTGGCTGATAAAATGAAGTTTTTGGTGAGAAAATGAGATTTTTGGTGAAAAAAGGTGTTTTTGGCTGAAATTTTTTTTTTTGGCTGAGAATTTTCTTTTGCCGATAACACGACGTTTTCACTGCTAAAAGCACATTTTGGGCGCGAACAGCACATTTGTGGTGAGAAAAAGAGTGTTTTGCTGAGAAAAAAGCAATTTTGCTGAAAAAAGGTCATTTTAACCCTAACAATGAGGTTTTTTGCTGATGGGATGACTTTTTTGCCAAAAACACGACATTATTGCTGGTGAAAACAACGTATTGGCTGAAAACACGACGTTTTGGCTGATAAAATGAAGTTTTTGGTGAGAAAATGAGATTTTTGGTGAAAAAAGGTGTTTTTGGCTGAAGATTTTTTTTTTGGCTGAGAATTTTCTTTTGCCGATAACACGACGTTTTCACTGCTAAAAGCACATTTTGGGCGCGAACAGCACATTTGTGGTGAGAAAAAGAGTGTTTTGCTGAGAAAAAAGCATTTTTGCTGAAAAAAGGTCATTTTAACCCTAACAATGAGGTTTTTTGCTGATGGGATGACTTTTTTGCCAAAAACACGACATTATTGCTGGTGAAAACAACGTATTGGCTAAAAACACGACGTTTTGGCCGATAAAATGAAGTTTTTGGTGAGAAAAAGAGTGTTTTGCTGAGAAAAAAGCATTTTTGCTGAAAAAAGGTCATTTTAACCCTAACAATGAGGTTTTTTGCTGATGGGATGACTTTTTTGCCAAAAACACGACATTATTGCTGGTGAAAACAACGTATTGGCTGAAAACACGACGTTTTGGCTGATAAAATGAAGTTTTTGGTGAGAAAATGAGATTTTTGGTGAAAAAAGGTGTTTTTGGCTGAACATTTTTTTTTGGCTGAGAATTTTCTTTTGCCGATAACACGACGTTTTCACTGCTAAAAGCACATTTTGGGCGCGAACAGCACATTTGTGGTGAGAAAAAGAGTGTTTTGCTGAGAAAAAAGCATTTTTGCTGAAAAAAGGTCATTTTAACCCTAACAATGAGGTTTTTTGCTGATGGGATGACTTTTTTGCCAAAAACACGACATTATTGCTGGTGAAAACAACGTATTGGCTGAAAACACGACGTTTTGGCTGATAAAATGAAGTTTTTGGTGAGAAAATGAGATTTTTGGTGAAAAAAGGTGTTTTTTCCTGAAACTTTTTTTTTGGCTGAGAATTTTCTTTTGCCGATAACACGACGTTTTCACTGCTAAAAGCACATTTTGGGCGCGAACAGCACATTTGTGGTGAGAAAAAGAGTGTTTTGCTGAGAAAAAAGCATTTTTGCTGAAAAAAGGTCATTTTAACCCTAACAATGAGGTTTTTTGCTGATGGGATAACTTTTTTGCCAAAAACACGACATTATTGCTGGTGAAAAAAACGTATTGGCTGAAAACACGACGTTTTGGCTGATAAAATGAAGTTTTTGGTGAGAAAATGAGATTTTTGGTGAAAAAAGGTGTTTTTTGCTGAACATTTTTTTTTGGCTGAGAATTTTCTTTTGCCGATAACACGACGTTTTCACTGCTAAAAGCACATTTTGGGCGCGAACAGCACATTTGTGGTGAGAAAAAGAGTGTTTTGCTGAGAAAAAAGCATTTTTGCTGAAAAAAGGTCATTTTAACCCTAACAATGAGGTTTTTTGCTGATGGGATAACTTTTTTGCCAAAAACACGACATTATTGCTGGTGAAAAAAACGTATTGGCTGAAAACACGACGTTTTGGCTGATAAAATGAAGTTTTTGGTGAGAAAATGAGATTTTTGGTGAAAAAAGGTGTTTTTGGCTGAACAATTTTTTTTGGCTGAGAATTTTCTTTTGCCGATAACACGACGTTTTCACTGCTAAAAGCACATTTTGGGCGCGAACAGCACATTTGTGGTGAGAAAAAGAGTGTTTTGCTGAGAAAAAAGCATTTTTGCTGAAAAAAGGTCATTTTAACCCTAACAATGAGGTTTTTTGCTGATGGGATGACTTTTTTGCCAAAAACACGACATTATTGCTGGTGAAAACAACGTATTGGCTGAAAACACGACGTTTTGGCTGATAAAATGAAGTTTTTGGTGAGAAAATGAGATTTTTGGTGAAAAAAGGTGTTTTTGGCTGAACAATTTTTTTTGGCTGAGAATTTTCTTTTGCCGATAACACGACGTTTTCACTGCTAAAAGCACATTTTGGGCGCGAACAGCACATTTGTGGTGAGAAAAAGAGTGTTTTGCTGAGAAAAAAGCATTTTTGCTGAAAAAAGGTCATTTTAACCCTAACAATGAGGTTTTTTGCTGATGGGATGACTTTTTTGCCAAAAACACGACATTATTGCTGGTGAAAACAACGTATTGGCTGAAAACACGACGTTTTGGCTGATAAAATGAAGTTTTTGGTGAGAAAATGAGATTTTTGGTGAAAAAAGGTGTTTTTGGCTGAACATTTTTTTTTGGCTGAGAATTTTCTTTTGCCGATAACACGACGTTTTCACTGCTAAAAGCACATTTTGGGCGCGAACAGCACATTTGTGGTGAGAAAAAGAGTGTTTTGCTGAGAAAAAAGCATTTTTGCTGAAAAAAGGTCATTTTAACCCTAACAATGAGGTTTTTTGCTGATGGGATGACTTTTTTGCCAAAAACACGACATTATTGCTGGTGAAAACTACGTATTGGCTGAAAACACGACGTTTTGGCTGATAAAATGAAGTTTTTGGTGAGAAAAAGAGTGTTTTGCTGAGAAAAAAGCATTTTTGCTGAAAAAAGGTCATTTTAACCCTAACAATGAGGTTTTTTGCTGATGGGATGACTTTTTTGCCAAAAACACGACATTATTGCTGGTGAAAACAACGTATTGGCTGAAAACACGACGTTTTGGCTGATAAAATGAAGTTTTTGGTGAGAAAATGAGATTTTTGGTGAAAAAAGGTGTTTTTGGCTGAACATTTTTTTTTGGCTGAGAATTTTCTTTTGCCGATAACACGACGTTTTCACTGCTAAAAGCACATTTTGGGCGCGAACAGCACATTTGTGGTGAGAAAAAGAGTGTTTTGCTGAGAAAAAAGCATTTTTGCTGAAAAAAGGTCATTTTAACCCTAACAATGAGGTTTTTTGCTGATGGGATGAATTTTTTTGCCAAAAACACGACATTATTGCTGGTGAAAACAACGTATTGGCTGAAAACACGACGTTTTGGCTGATAAAATGAAGTTTTTGGTGAGAAAATGAGATTTTTGGTGAAAAAAGGTGTTTTTGGCTGAAAATTTTTTTTTGGCTGAGAATTTTCTTTTGCCGATAACACGACGTTTTCACTGCTAAAAGCACATTTTGGGCGCGAACAGCACATTTGTGGTGAGAAAAAGAGTGTTTTGCTGAGAAAAAAGCATTTTTGCTGAAAAAAGGTCATTTTAACCCTAACAATGAGGTTTTTTGCTGATGGGATGACTTTTTTGCCAAAAACACGACATTATTGCTGGTGAAAACAACGTATTGGCTGAAAACACGACGTTTTGGCTGATAAAATGAAGTTTTTGGTGAGAAAATGAGATTTTTGGTGAAAAAAGGTGTTTTTTGCTGAACATTTTTTTTGGCTGAGAATTTTCTTTTGCCGATAACACGACGTTTTCACTGCTAAAAGCACATTTTGGGCGCGAACAGCACATTTGTGGTGAGAAAAAGAGTGTTTTGCTGAGAAAAAAGCATTTTTGCTGAAAAAAGGTCATTTTAACCCTAACAATGAGGTTTTTTGCTGATGGGATGACTTTTTTGCCAAAAACACGACATTATTGCTGGTGAAAACAACGTATTGGCTGAAAACACGACGTTTTGGCTGATAAAATGAAGTTTTTGGTGAGAAAATGAGATTTTTGGTGAAAAAAGGTGTTTTTGGTTGAAATTTTTTTTTTTGGCTGAGAATTTTCTTTTGCCGATAACACGACGTTTTCACTGCTAAAAGCACATTTTGGGCGCGAACAGCACATTTGTGGTGAGAAAAAGAGTGTTTTGCTGAGAAAAAAGCATTTTTGCTGAAAAAAGGTCATTTTAACCCTAACAATGAGGTTTTTTGCTGATGGGATGACTTTTTTGCCAAAAACACGACATTATTGCTGGTGAAAACAACGTATTGGCTGAAAACACGACGTTTTGGCTGATAAAATGAAGTTTTTGGTGAGAAAATGAGATTTTTGGTGAAAAAAGGTGTTTTTGGCTGAACATTTTTTTTGGCTGAGAATTTTCTTTTGCCGATAACACGAAGTTTTCACTGCTAAAAGCACATTTTAGGCGCGAGCAGCACATTTGTGGTGAGAAAAAGAGTGTTTTGCTGAGAAAAAAGCATTTTTGCTGAAAAAAGGTCATTTTAACCCTAACAATGAGGTTTTTTGCTGATGGGATGACTTTTTTGCCAAAAACACTACATTATTGCTGGTGAAAACAACGTATTGGCTGAAAACACGACGTTTTGGCTGATAAAATGAAGTTTTTGGTGAGAAAATGAGATTTTTGGTGAAAAAAGGTGTTTTTGGCTGAAATTTTTTTTTTTGGCTGAGAATTTTCTTTTGCCGATAACACGACGTTTTCACTGCTAAAAGCACATTTTGGGCGCGAACAGCACATTTGTGGTGAGAAAAAGAGTGTTTTGCTGAGAAAAAAGCAATTTTGCTGAAAAAAGGTCATTTTAACCCTAACAATGAGGTTTTTTGCTGATGGGATGACTTTTTTGCCAAAAACACGACATTATTGCTGGTGAAAACAACGTATTGGCTGAAAACACGACGTTTTGGCTGATAAAATGAAGTTTTTGGTGAGAAAATGAGATTTTTGGTGAAAAAAGGTGTTTTTGGCTGAAGATTTTTTTTTTGGCTGAGAATTTTCTTTTGCCGATAACACGACGTTTTCACTGCTAAAAGCACATTTTGGGCGCGAACAGCACATTTGTGGTGAGAAAAAGAGTGTTTTGCTGAGAAAAAAGCATTTTTGCTGAAAAAAGGTCATTTTAACCCTAACAATGAGGTTTTTTGCTGATGGGATGACTTTTTTGCCAAAAACACGACATTATTGCTGGTGAAAACAACGTATTGGCTAAAAACACGACGTTTTGGCCGATAAAATGAAGTTTTTGGTGAGAAAAAGAGTGTTTTGCTGAGAAAAAAGCATTTTTGCTGAAAAAAGGTCATTTTAACCCTAACAATGAGGTTTTTTGCTGATGGGATGACTTTTTTGCCAAAAACACGACATTATTGCTGGTGAAAACAACGTATTGGCTGAAAACACGACGTTTTGGCTGATAAAATGAAGTTTTTGGTGAGAAAATGAGATTTTTCGTGAAAAAAGGTGTTTTTTGCTGACAATTTTTTTTTGGCTGAGAATTTTCTTTTGCCCATAACACGACGTTTTCACTGCTAAAAGCACATTTTGGGCGCGAACAGCACATTTGTGGTGAGAAAAAGAGTGTTTTGCTGAGAAAAAAGCAATTTTGCTGAAAAAAGGTCATTTTAACCCTAACAATGAGGTTTTTTGCTGATGGGATGACTTTTTTGCCAAAAACACGACATTATTGCTGGTGAAAACAACGTATTGGCTGAAAACACGACGTTTTGGCTGATAAAATGAAGTTTTTGGTGAGAAAATGAGATTTTTGGTGAAAAAAGGTGTTTTTGGCTGAAGATTTTTTTTTTGGCTGAGAATTTTCTTTTGCCGATAACACGACGTTTTCACTGCTAAAAGCACATTTTGGGCGCGAACAGCACATTTGTGGTGAGAAAAAGAGTGTTTTGCTGAGAAAAAAGCATTTTTGCTGAAAAAAGGTCATTTTAACCCTAACAATGAGGTTTTTTGCTGATGGGATGACTTTTTTGCCAAAAACACGACATTATTGCTGGTGAAAACAACGTATTGGCTAAAAACACGACGTTTTGGCCGATAAAATGAAGTTTTTGGTGAGAAAAAGAGTGTTTTGCTGAGAAAAAAGCATTTTTGCTGAAAAAAGGTCATTTTAACCCTAACAATGAGGTTTTTTGCTGATGGGATGACTTTTTTGCCAAAAACACGACATTATTGCTGGTGAAAACAACGTATTGGCTGAAAACACGACGTTTTGGCTGATAAAATGAAGTTTTTGGTGAGAAAATGAGATTTTTCGTGAAAAAAGGTGTTTTTTGGTGACAATTTTTTTTTGGCTGAGAATTTTCTTTTGCCCATAACACGACGTTTTCACTGCTAAAAGCACATTTTGGGCGCGAACAGCACATTTGTGGTGAGAAAAAGAGTGTTTTGCTGAGAAAAAAACATTTTTGCTGAAAAAAGGTCATTTTAACCCTAACAATGAGGTTTTTTTGCAGATGGGATGACTTTTTTGCCAAAAACACGACATTATTGCTGGTGAAAACAACGTATTGGCTGAAAACACGACGTTTTGGCTGATAAAATGAAGTTTTTGGTGAGAAAATGAGATTTTTGGTAAAAAAAGGGGTTTTTGGCTGAACATTTTTTTTTGGCTGAGAATTTTCTTTTGCCGATAACACGACGTTTTCACTGCTAAAATCACATTTTGGGCGCGAACAGCACATTTGTGGTGAGAAAAAGAGTGTTTTGCTGAGAAAAAAGCATTTTTGCTGAAAAAAGGTCATTTTAACCCTAACAATGAGGTTTTTTGCTGATGGGATGACTTTTTTGCCAAAAACACGACATTATTGCTGGTGAAAACAACGTATTGGCTGAAAACACGATGTTTTGGCTGATAAAATGAAGTTTTTGGTGAGAAAATGAGATTTTTGGTGAAAAAAGGTGTTTTTTGCTGAACATTTTTTTTTGGCTGAGAATTTTCTTTTGCCGATAACACGACGTTTTCACTGCTAAAAGCACATTTTGGGCGCGAACAGCACATTTGTGGTGAGAAAAAGAGTGTTTTGCTGAGAAAAAAGCATTTTTGCTGAAAAAAGGTCATTTTAACCCTAACAATGAGGTTTTTTGCTGATGGGATGACTTTTTTTGCCAAAAACACGACATTATTGCTGGTGAAAACAACGTATTGGCTGAAAACACGACGTTTTGGCTGATAAAATGAAGTTTTTGGTGAGAAAATGAGATTTTTGGTGAAAAAAGGGGTTTTTTGCTGAACATTTTTTTTTGGCTGAGAATTTTCTTTTGCCGATAACACGACGTTTTCACTGCTAAAAGCACATTTTGGGCGCGAACAGCACATTTGTGGTGAGAAAAAGAGTGTTTTGCTGAGAAAAAAGCATTTTTGCTGAAAAAAGGTCATTTTAACCCTAACAATGAGGTTTTTTGCTGATGGGATGACTTTTTTGCCAAAAACACGACATTATTGCTGGTGAAAACAACGTATTGGCTGAAAACACGACGTTTTGGCTGTTAAAATGAAGTTTTTGGTGAGAAAATGAGATTTTTGGTGAAAAAAGGTGTTTTTGGCTGAACATTTTTTTTTGGCTGAGAATTTTCTTTTGCCGATAACACGACGTTTTCACTGCTAAAAGCACATTTTGGGCGCGAACAGCACATTTGTGGTGAGAAAAAGAGTGTTTTGCTGAGAAAAAAGCATTTTTGCTGAAAAAAGGTCATTTTAACCCTAACAATGAGGTTTTTTGCTGATGGGATGACTTTTTTGCCAAAAACACGACATTATTGCTGGTGAAAACAACGTATTGGCTGAAAACACGACGTTTTGGCTGATAAAATGAAGTTTTTGGTGAAAAAAGGTGTTTTTTGCTGAACATTTTTTTTTGGCTGAGAATTTTCTTTTGCCGATAACACGACGTTTTCACTGCTAAAAGCACATTTTGGGCGCGTACAGCACATTTGTGGTGAGAAAAAGAGTGTTTTGCTGAGAAAAAAGCATTTTTGCTGAAAAAAGGTCATTTTAACCCTAACAATGAGGTTTTTTGCTGATGGGATGACTTTTTTGCCAAAAACACGACATTATTGCTGATGAAAACAACGTATTGGCTGAAAACACGACGTTTTGGCTGATAAAATGAAGTTTTTGGTGAAAAAAGGTGTTTTTTGCTGAACATTTTTTTTTGGCTGAGAATTTTCTTTTGCCGATAACACGACGTTTTCACTGCTAAAAGCACATTTTGGGCGCGTACAGCACATTTGTGGTGAGAAAAAGAGTGTTTTGCTGAAAAAAGGTCATTTTAACCCTAACAATGAGGTTTTTTGCTGATGGGATGACTTTTTTGCCAAAAACACGACATTATTGCTGGTGAAAACAACGTATTGGCTGAAAACACGACGTTTTGGCTGATAAAATGAAGTGTTTGGTAAGAAAATGAGATTTTTGGTGAAAAAAGGTGTTTTTTGCTGTACATTTTTTTTTGGCTGAGAATTTTCTTTTGCCGATAACACGACGTTTTCACTGCCAAAAGCACATTTTGGGCGCGAACAGCACATTTGTGGTGAGAAAAAGAGTGTTTTGCTGAGAAAAAAGCATTTTTGCTGAAAAAAGGTCATTTTAACCCTAACCATGAGGTTTGTTGCTGATGGGATGACTTTTTTGCCAAAAACACGACATTATTGCTGGTGAAAACAACGTATTGGCTGAAAACACGACGTTTTGGCTGATAAAATGAAGTTTTTGGTGAGAAAATGAGATTTTTGGTGAAAAAAGGTGTTTTTGGCTGAACATTTTTTTTTGGCTGAGAATTTTCTTTTGCCGATAACACGACGTTTTCACTGCTAAAAGCACATTTTGGGCGCGAACAGCACATTTGTGGTGAGAAAAAGAGTGTTTTGCTGAGAAAAAAGCATTTTTGCTGAAAAAAGGTCATTTTAACCCTAACAATGAGGTTTTTTGCTGATGGGATGACTTTTTTGCCAAAAACACGACATTATTGCTGGTGAAAACAACGTGTTGGCTGAAAACACGACGTTTTGGCTGATAAAATGAAGTGTTTGGTAAGAAAATGAGATTTTTGGTGAAAAAAGGTGTTTTTTGCTGTACATTTTTTTTTGGCTGAGAATTTTCTTTTGCCGATAACACGACGTTTTCACTGCCAAAAGCACATTTTGGGCGCGAACAGCACATTTGTGGTGAGAAAAAGAGTGTTTTGCTGAGAAAAAAGCATTTTTGCTGAAAAAAGGTCATTTTAACCCTAACCATGAGGTTTGTTGCTGATGGGATGACTTTTTTGCCAAAAACACGACATTATTGCTGGTGAAAACAACGTATTGGCTGAAAACACGACGTTTTGGCTGATAAAATGAAGTTTTTGGTGAAAAAAGGTGTTTTTTGCTGAACATTTTTTTTTGGCTGAGAATTTTCTTTTGCGGATAACACGATGTTTTCACTGCTAAAAGCACAATTTGGGCGCGTACAGCACATTTGTGGTGAGAAAAAGAGTGTTTTGCTGAAAAAAGGTCATTTTAACCCTAACAATGAGGTTTTTTGCTGATGGGATGACTTTTTTGCCAAAAACACGACATTATTGCTGGTGAAAACAACGTATTGGCTGAAAACACGACGTTTTGGCTGATAAAATGAAGTTTTTGGTGAGAAAATGAGATTTTTGGTGAAAAAAGGTGTTTTTGGCTGAAAATTTTTTTTTGGCTGAGAATTTTCTTTTGCCGATAACACGACGTTTTCACTGCTAAAAGCACATTTTGGGCGCGAACAGCACATTTGTGGTGAGAAAAAGAGTGTTTTGCTGAGAAAAAAGCAATTTTGCTGAAAAAAGGTAATTTTAACCCTAACAATGAGGTTTTTTGCTGATGGGATGACTTTTTTGCCAAAAACACGACATTATTGCTGGTGAAAACAACGTATTGGCTGAAAACACGACGTTTTGGCTGATAAAATGAAGTTTTTGGTGAGAAAATGAGATTTTTGGTGAAAAAAGGTGTTTTTGGCTGAAAATGTTTTTTTGGCTGAGAATTTTCTTTTGCGGATAACACGATGTTTTCACTGCTAAAAGCACATTTTGGGCGCGTACAGCACATTTGTGGTGAGAAAAAGAGTGTTTTGCTGAAAAAAGGTCATTTTAACCCTAACAATGAGGTTTTTTGCTGATGGGATGACTTTTTTGCCAAAAACACGACATTATTGCTGGTGAAAACAACGTATTGGCTGAAAACACGACGTTTTGGTTGATAAAATGAAGTTTTTGGTGAGAAAATGAAATTTTTGGTGATAAAAGGTGTTTTTGGCTGAAAATTTTTTTTTGGCTGAGAATTTTCTTTTGCCGATAACACGACGTTTTCACTGCTAAAAGCACATTTTGGGCGCGAACAGCACATTTGTGGTGAGAAAAAGAGTGTTTTGCTGAGAAAAAAGCATTTTTGCTGAAAAAAGGTCATTTTAACCCTAACAATGAGGTTTTTTGCTGATGGGATGACTTTTTTGCCAAAAACACGACATTATTGCTGGTGAAAACAACGTATTGGCAGAAAACACGACGTTTTGCTGATAAGATGAAGTTTTTGGTGAGAAAATGAGATTTTTGGTGAAAAAAGGTGTTTTTTGCTGAACATTTTTTTTTGGCTGAGAATTTTCTTTTGCCGATAACACGATGTTTTCACTGCTAAAAGCACATTTTGTGCGCGTACAGCACATTTGTGGTGAGAAAAAGAGTGTTTTGCTGAAAAAAGGTCATTTTAACCCTAACAATGAGGTTTTTTGCTGATGGGATGACTTTTTTGCCAAAAACACGACATTATTGCTTGTGAAAACAACGTATTGGCTGAAAACATGACGTTTTGGCTGATAAAATGAAGTTTTTGGTGAGAAAATGAGATTTTTGGTGAAAAAAGGTGTTTTTGGCTGAAAATGTTTTTTTGGCTGAGAATTTTCTTTTGCCGATAACACGACGTTTTCACTGCTAGAAGCACATTTTGGGCGCGAACAGCACATTTGTGGTGAGAAAAAGAGTGTTTTGCTGAGAAAAAAGCAATTTTGCTGAAAAAAGGTCATTTTAACCCTAACAATGAGGTTTTTTGCTGATGGGATGACTTTTTTGCCAAAAACACGACATTATTGCTGGTGAAAACAACGTATTGGCTGAAAACACGACGTTTTGGCTGATAAAATGAAGTTTTTGGTGAGAAAATGAGATTTTTGGTGAAAAAAGGTGTTTTTGGCTGAAAATGTTTTTTTGGCTGAGAATTTTCTTTTGCCGAGAACACGACGTTTTCACTGCTAAAAGCACATTTTGGGCGCGTACAGCACATTTGTGGTGAGAAAAAGAGTGTTTTGCTGAGAAAAAAGCATTTTTGCTGAAAAAAGGTCATTTTAACCCTAACAATGAGGTTTTTTGCTGATGGGATGACTTTTTTGCCAAAAACACGACATTATTGCTGATGAAAACAACGTATTGGCTGAAAACACGACGTTTTGGCTGATAAAATGAAGTTTTTGGTGAGAAAATGAGATTTTTGGTGAAAAAAGGTGTTTTTGGCTGAAAATGTTTTTTTGGCTGAGAATTTTCTTTTGCCGAGAACACGACGTTTTCACTGCTAAAAGCACATTTTGGGCGCGTACAGCACATTTGTGGTGAGAAAAAGAGTGTTTTGCTGAGAAAAAAGCATTTTTGCTGAAAAAAGGTCATTTTAACCCTAACAATGAGGTTTTTTGCTGATGGGATGACTTTTTTGCCAAAAACACGACATTATTGCTGATGAAAACAACGTATTGGCTGAAAACACGACGTTTTGGCTGATAAAATGAAGTTTTTGGTGAGAAAATGAGATTTTTGGTGAAAAAAGGTGTTTTTGGCTGAAAATTTTTTTTTGGCTGAGAATTTTCTTTTGCCGATAACACGACGTTTTCACTGCTAAAAGCACATTTTGGGCGCGAACAGCACATTTGTGGTGAGAAAAAGAGTGTTTTGCTGAGAAAAAAGCAATTTTGCTGAAAAAAGGTCATTTTAACTCTAACAATGAGGTTTTTTGCTGATGGGATGACTTTTTTGCCAAAAACACGACATTATTGCTGGTGAAAACAACGTATTAGCTGAAAACACGACGTTTTGGCTGATAAAATGAAGTTTTTGGTGAGAAAATGAGATTTTTGGTGAAAAAAGGTGTTTTTGGCTGAAAATGTTTTTTTGGCTGAGAATTTTCTTTTGCCGATAACACGACGTTTTCACTGCTAAAAGCACATTTTGGGCGCGTACAGCACATTTGTGGTGAGAAAAAGAGTGTTTTGCTGAAAAAAGGTCATTTTAACCCTAACAATGAGGTTTTTTGCTGATGGGATGACTTTTTTGCCAAAAACACGACATTATTGCTGGTGAAAACAACGTATTGGCTGAAAACACGACGTTTTGGCTGATAAAATGAAGTGTTTGGTAAGAAAATGAGATTTTTGGTGAAAAAAGGTGTTTTTTGCTGTACATTTTTTTTTGGCTGAGAATTTTCTTTTGCCGATAACACGACGTTTTCACTGCCAAAAGCACATTTTGGGCGCGAACAGCACATTTGTGGTGAGAAAAAGAGTGTTTTGCTGAGAAAAAAGCATTTTTGCTGAAAAAAGGTCATTTTAACCCTAACCATGAGGTTTGTTGCTGATGGGATGACTTTTTTGCCAAAAACACGACATTATTGCTTGTGAAAACAACGTATTGGCTGAAAACATGACGTTTTGGCTGATAAAATGAAGTTTTTGGTGAGAAAATGAGATTTTTGGTGAAAAAAGGTGTTTTTGGCTGAAAATGTTTTTTTGGCTGAGAATTTTCTTTTGCCGATAACACGACGTTTTCACTGCTAAAAGCACAATTTGGGCGCGTACAGCACATTTGTGGTGAGAAAAAGAGTGTTTTGCTGAAAAAAGGTCATTTTAACCCTAACAATGAGGTTTTTTGCTGATGGGATGACTTTTTTGCCAAAAACACGACATTATTGCTGGTGAAAACAACGTATTGGCTGAAAACACGACGTTTTGGCTGATAAAATGAAGTTTTTGGTGAGAAAATGAGATTTTTGGTGAAAAAAGGTGTTTTTGGCTGAAAATGTTTTTTTGGCTGAGAATTTTCTTTTGCCGATAACACGACGTTTTCACTGCTAAAAGCACATTTTGGGCGCGAACAGCACATTTGTGGTGAGAAAAAGAGTGTTTCGCTGAGAAAAAAGCAATTTTGCTGAAAAAAGGTCATTTTAACCCTAACCATGAGGTTTTTTGCTGATGGGATGACTTTTTTGCCAAAAACACGACATTATTGCTGGTGAAAACAACGTATTGGCTGAAAACACGACGTTTTGGCTGATAAAATGAAGTTTTTGGTGAGAAAATGAGATTTTTGGTGAAAAAAGGTGTTTTTGGCTGAAAATGTTTTTTTGGCTGAGAATTTTCTTTTGCCGATAACACGACGTTTTCACTGCTAAAAGCACATTTTGGGCGCGAACAGCACATTTGTGGTGAGAAAAAGAGTGTTTCGCTGAGAAAAAAGCAATTTTGCTGAAAAAAGGTCATTTTAACCCTAACCATGAGGTTTTTTGCTGATGGGATGACTTTTTTGCCAAAAACACGACATTATTGCTGGTGAAAACAACGTATTGGCTGAAAACACGACGTTTTGGCTGATAAAATGAAGTTTTTGGTGAGAAAATGAGATTTTTGGTGAAAAAAGGTGTTTTTGGCTGAAAATGTTTTTTTGGCTGAGAATTTTCTTTTGCCGATAACACGACGTTTTCACTGCTAAAAGCACATTTTGGGCGCGTACAGCACATTTGTGGTGAGAAAAAGAGTGTTTTGCTGAAAAAAGGTCATTTTAACCCTAACAATGAGGTTTTTTGCTGATGGGATGACTTTTTTGCCAAAAACACGACATTATTGCTGGTGAAAACAACGTATTGGCTGAAAACACGACGTTTTGGCTGATAAAATGAAGTGTTTGGTAAGAAAATGAGATTTTTGGTGAAAAAAGGTGTTTTTTGCTGTACATTTTTTTTTGGCTGAGAATTTTCTTTTGCCGATAACACGACGTTTTCACTGCCAAAAGCACATTTTGGGCACGAACAGCACATTTGTGGTGAGAAAAAGAGTGTTTTGCTGAGAAAAAAGCATTTTTGCTGAAAAAAGGTCATTTTAACCCTAACCATGAGGTTTGTTGCTGATGGGATGACTTTTTTGCCAAAAACACGACATTATTGCTGGTGAAAACAACGTATTGGCTGAAAACACGACGTTTTGGCTGATAAAATGAAGTTTTTGGTGAGAAAATGAGATTTTTGGTGAAAAAAGGTGTTTTTGGCTGAACATTTTTTTTTGGCTGAGAATTTTCTTTTGCCGATAACACGACGTTTTCACTGCTAAAAGCACATTTTGGGCGCGAACAGCACATTTGTGGTGAGAAAAAGAGTGTTTTGCTGAGAAAAAAGCATTTTTGCTGAAAAAAGGTCATTTTAACCCTAACAATGAGGTTTTTTGCTGATGGGATGACTTTTTTGCCAAAAACACGACATTATTGCTGGTGAAAACAACGTATTGGCTGAAAACACGACGTATTGGCTGAAAACACGACGTTTTGGCTGATAAAATAAAGTTTTTGGTGAAAAAAGGTGTTTTTTGCTGAATATTTTTTTTTGGCTGAGAATTTTCTTTTGCCGATAACACGACGTTTTCACTGCTAAAAGCACATTTTGGGCGCGAACAGCACATTTGTGGTGAGAAAAAGAGTGTTTTGCTGAGAAGAAAGCATTTTTGCTGAAAAAAGGTCATTTTAACCCTAACAATGAGGTTTTTTGCTGATGGGATGACTTTTTTGCTAAAAACACGACATTATTGCTGGTGAAAACAACGTATTGGCTGAAAACACGACGTTTTGGCTGATAAAATGAAGTTTTTGGTGAGAAAATGAGATTTTTGGTGAAAAAAGGTGTTTTTGGCTGAAAATGTTTTTTTGGCTGAGAATTTTCTTTTGCGGATAACACGATGTTTTCACTGCTAAAAGCACAATTTGGGCGCGTACAGCACATTTGTGGTGAGAAAAAGAGTGTTTTGCTGAAAAAACGTCATTTTAACCCTAACAATGAGGTTTTTTTGCTGATGGGATGACTTTTTTGCCAAAAACACGACATTATTGCTGGTGAAAACAACGTATTGGCTGAAAACACGACGTTTTGGCTGATAAAATAAAGTTTTTGGTGAGAAAATGAGATTTTTGGTGAAAAAAGGTGTTTTTGGCTGAACATTTTTTTTTGGCTGAGAATTTTCTTTTGCCGATAACACGACGTTTTCACTGCTAAAAGCACATTTTGGGCGCGAACAGCACATTTGTGGTGAGAAAAAGAGTGTTTTGCTGAGAAAAAAGCATTTTTGCTGAAAAAAGGTCATTTTAACCCTAACAATGAGGTTTTTTGCTGATGGGATGACTTTTTTGCCAAAAACACGACATTATTGCTGGTGAAAACAACGTATTGGCTGAAAACACGACGTATTGGCTGAAAACACGACGTTTTGGCTGATAAAATAAAGTTTTTGGTGAAAAAAGGTGTTTTTTGCTGAATATTTTTTTTTGGCTGAGAATTTTCTTTTGCCGATAACACGACGTTTTCACTGCTAAAAGCACATTTTGGGCGCGAACAGCACATTTGTGGTGAGAAAAAGAGTGTTTTGCTGAGAAGAAAGCATTTTTGCTGAAAAAAGGTCATTTTAACCCTAACAATGAGGTTTTTTGCTGATGGGATGACTTTTTTGCTAAAAACACGACATTATTGCTGGTGAAAACAACGTATTGGCTGAAAACACGACGTTTTGGCTGATAAAATGAAGTTTTTGGTGAGAAAATGAGATTTTTGGTGAAAAAAGGTGTTTTTGGCTGAAAATGTTTTTTTGGCTGAGAATTTTCTTTTGCGGATAACACGATGTTTTCACTGCTAAAAGCACAATTTGGGCGCGTACAGCACATTTGTGGTGAGAAAAAGAGTGTTTTGCTGAAAAAACGTCATTTTAACCCTAACAATGAGGTTTTTTTGCTGATGGGATGACTTTTTTGCCAAAAACACGACATTATTGCTGGTGAAAACAACGTATTGGCTGAAAACACGACGTTTTGGCTGATAAAATAAAGTTTTTGGTGAGAAAATGAGATTTTTGGTGAAAAAAGGTGTTTTTGGCTGAACATTTTTTTTTGGCTGAGAATTTTCTTTTGCCGATAACACGACGTTTTCACTGCTAAAAGCACATTTTGGGCGCGAACAGCACATTTGTGGTGAGAAAAAGAGTGTTTTGCTGAGAAAAAAGCATTTTTGCTGAAAAAAGGTCATTTTAACCCTAACAATGAGGTTTTTTGCTGATGGGATGACTTTTTTGCCAAAAACACGACATTATTGCTGGTGAAAACAACGTATTGGCTGAAAACACGACGTTTTGGCTGATAAAATGAAGTTTTTGGTGAGAAAATGAGATTTTTGGTGAAAAAAGGTGTTTTTTGCTGAACATTTTTTTTTGGCTGAGAATTTTCTTTTGCCGATAACACGACGTTTTCACTGCTAAAAGCACATTGTGGGCGCGAACAGCACATTTGTGGTGAGAAAAAGAGTGTTTTGCTGAGAAAAAAGAATTTTTGCTGAAAAAAGGTCATTTTAACCATAACAATGAGGTTTTTTGCTGATGGGATGACTTTTTTGCCAAAAACACGACATTATTGCTGGTGAAAACAACGTATTGGCTGAAAACACGACGTTTTGGCTGATAAAATGAAGTTTTTGGTGAGAAAATGAGATTTTTGGTGAAAAAAGGTGTTTTTGGCTGAACATTTTTTTTTGGCTGAGAATTTTCTTTTGCCGATAACACGACGTTTTCACTGCTAAAAGCACATTTTGGGCGCGAACAGCACATTTGTGGTGAGAAAAAGAGTGTTTTGCTGAGAAAAAAACATTTTTTGCTGAAAAAAGGTCATTTTAACCCTAACAATGAGGTTTTTTGCTGATGGGATGACTTTTTTGCCAAAAACACGACATTATTGCTGGTGAAAACAACGTATTGGCTGAAAACACGACGTTTTGGCTGATAAAATGAAGTTTTTGGTGAGAAAATGAGATTTTTGGTGAAAAAAGGTATTATTGGCTGAACATTTTTTTTTGGTTGAGAATTTTCTTTTGCCGATAACACGACGTTTTCACTGCTAAAAGCACATTTTGGGCGCGAACAGCACATTTGTGGTGAGAAAAAGAGTGTTTTGCTGAGAAAAAAGCATTTTTGCTGAAAAAAGGTCATTTTAACCCTAACAATGAGGTTTTTTGCTGATGGGATGACTTTTTTGCCAAAAACACGACATTATTGCTGGTGAAAACAACGTATTGGCTGAAAACACGACGTTTTGGCTGATAAAATGAAGTTTTTGGTGAGAAAATGAAATTTTTGGTGAAAAAAAGGTGTTTTTGGCTGAAAATTTTTTTTTGGCTGAGAATTTTCTTTTGCCGATAACACGACGTTTTCACTGCTAAAAGCACATTTTGGGCGCGAACAGCACATTTGTGGTGAGAAAAAGAGTGTTTTGCTGAGAAAAAAGCATTTTTGCTGAAAAAAGGTCATTTTAACCCTAACAATGAGGTTTTTTGCTGATGGGATGACTTTTTTGCCAAAAACACGACATTATTGCTGGTGAAAACAACGTATTGGCTGAAAACACGACGTTTTGGCTGATAAAATGAGATTTTTGGTGAGAAAATGAGATTTTTGGTGAAAAAAGGTGTTTTTGGCTGAACATTTTTTTTTTGGCTGAGAATTTTCTTTTGCCGATAACACGACGTTTTCACTGCTAAAAGCACATTTTGGGCGCGAACAGCACATTTGTGGTGAGAAAAAGAGTGTTTTGCTGAGAAAAAAGCATTTTTGCTGAAAAAAGGTCATTTTAACCCTAACAATGAGGTTTTTTGCTGATGGGATGACTTTTTTGCCAAAAACACGACATTATTGCTGGTGAAAACAACGTATTGGCTGAAAACACGACGTTTTGGCTGATAAAATGAAGTTTTTGGTGAGAAAATGAGATTTTTGGTAAAAAAAGGTGTTTTTGGCTGAACATTTTTTTTTGGCTGAGAATTTTCTTTTGCCGATAACACGACGTTTTCACTGCTAAAAGCACATTTTGGGCGCGAACAGCACATTTGTGGTGAGAAAAAGAGTGTTTTGCTGAGAAAAAAACATTTTTGCTGAAAAAAGGTCATTTTAACCCTAACAATGAGGTTTTTTGCTGATAGGATGACTTTTTTGCCAAAAACACGACATTATTGCTGGTGAAAAAAACGTATTGGCTGAAAACACGACGTTTTGGCTGATAAAATGAAGTTTTTGGTGAGAAAATGAGATTTTTGGTGAGAAAATGAGATTTTTGGTGAAAAAAGGTGTTTTTTGCTGAATTTTTTTTTTTGGCTGAGAATTTTCTTTTGCCGATAACACGACGTTTTCACTGCTAAAAGCACATTTTGGGCGCGAACAGCACATTTGTGGTGAGAAAAAGAGTGTTTTGCTGAGAAAAAAGCATTTTTGCTGAAAAAAGGTCATTTTAACCCTAACAATGAGGTTTTTTGCTGATGGGATGACTTTTTTGCCAAAAACACGACATTATTGCTGGTGAAAACAACGTATTGGCTGAAAACACGACGTTTTGGCTGATAAAATGAAGTTTTTGGTGAGAAAATGAGATTT
This sequence comes from Anthopleura xanthogrammica, assembly GCA_964019055.1. NCBI lineage: Eukaryota > Metazoa > Cnidaria > Anthozoa > Actiniaria > Actiniidae > Anthopleura > Anthopleura xanthogrammica. Next base: position 12,917,081 of record OZ025211.1, on the reverse strand, counting down.
TTGGTGAAAAAAGGTGTTTTTGGCTGAACATTTTTTTTTTGGCTGAGAATTTTCTTTTGCCGATAACACGACGTTTTCACTGCTAAAAGCACATTTTGGGCGCGAACAGCACATTTGTGGTGAGAAAAAGAGTGTTTTGCTGAGAAAAAAGCATTTTTGCTGAAAAAAGGTCATTTTAACCCTAACAATGAGGTTTTTTGCTGATGGGATGACTTTTTTGCCAAAAACACGACATTATTGCTGGTGAAAACAACGTATTGGCTGAAAACACGACGTTTTGGCTGATAAAATGAAGTTTTTGGTGAGAAAATGAGATTTTTGGTGAAAAAAGGTGTTTTTGGCTGAACTTTTTTTTTTTGGCTGAGAATTTTCTTTTGCCGATAACACGACGTTTTCACTGCTAAAAGCACATTTTGGGCGCGAACAGCACATTTGTGGTGAGAAAAAGAGTGTTTTGCTGAGAAAAAAGCATTTTTGCTGAAAAAAGGTCATTTTAACCCTAACAATGAGGTTTTTTGCTGATGGGATGACTTTTTTGCCAAAAACACGACATTATTGCTGGTGAAAACAACGTATTGGCTGAAAACACGACGTTTTGGCTGATAAAATGAAGTTTTTGGTGAGAAAATGAGATTTTTGGTGAAAAAAGGTGTTTTTGGCTGAACATTTTTTTTTTGGCTGAGAATTTTCTTTTGCCGATAACACGACGTTTTCACTGCTAAAAGCACATTTTGGGCGCGAACAGCACATTTGTGGTGAGAAAAAGAGTGTTTTGCTGAGAAAAAAGCATTTTTGCTGAAAAAAGGTCATTTTAACCCTAACAATGAGGTTTTTTGCTGATGGGATGACTTTTTTGCCAAAAACACGACATTATTGCTGGTGAAAACAACGTATTGGCTGAAAACACGACGTTTTGGCTGATAAAATGAAGTTTTTGGTGAGAAAATGAGATTTTTGGTGAAAAAAGGTGTTTTTGGTGACAATTTTTTTTGGCTGAGAATTTTCTTTTACCGATAACACGACGTTTTCACTGCTAAAAGCAAATTTTGGGCGCGAACAGCACATTTGTGGTGAGAAAAAGAGTGTTTTGCTGAGAAAAAAGCATTTTTGCTGAAAAAAGGTCATTTTAACCCTAACAATGAGGTTTTTTGCTGATGGGATGACTTTTTTGCCAAAAACACGACATTATTGCTGGTGAAAACAACGTATTGGCTGAAAACACGACGTTTTGGCTGATAAAATGAAGTTTTTGGTGAGAAAATGAGATTTTTGGTAAAAAAAGGTGTTTTTGGCTGAACTTTTTTTTTTTTGGCTGAGAATTTTCTTTTGCCGATAACACGACGTTTTCACTGCTAAAAGCACATTTTGGGCGCGAACAGCACATTTGTGGTGAGAAAAAGAGTGTTTTGCTGAGAAAAAAGCATTTTTGCTGAAAAAAGGTCATTTTAACCCTAACAATGAGGTTTTTTGCTGATGGGATGACTTTTTTGCCAAAAACACGACATTATTGCTGGTGAAAACAACGTATTGGCTGAAAACACGACGTTTTGGCTGATAAAATGAAGTTTTTGGTGAGAAAATGAGATTTTTGGTGAAAAAAGGGGTTTTTGGCTGAACATTTTTTTTTGGCTGAGAATTTTCTTTTGCCGATAACACGACGTTTTCACTGCTAAAAGCACATTTTGGGCGCGAACAGCACATTTGTGGTGAGAAAAAGAGTGTTTTGCTGAGAAAAAAGCATTTTTGCTGAAAAAAGGTCATTTTAACCCTAACAATGAGGTTTTTTGCTGATGGGATGACTTTTTTGCCAAAAACACGACATTATTGCTGGTGAAAACAACGTATTGGCTGAAAACACGACGTTTTGGCTGATAAAATGAAGTTTTTGGTGAGAAAATGAGATTTTTGGTGAAAAAAGGTGTTTTTGGCTGAACATTTTTTTTTGGCTGAGAATTTTCTTTTGCCGATAACACGACGTTTTCACTGCTAAAAGCACATTTTGGGCGCGAACAGCACATTTGTGGTGAGAAAAAGAGTTTTTTGCTGAAAAAAGGTCATTTTAACCCTAACAATGAGGTTTTTGCTGATGGGATGACTTTTTTGCCAAAAACACGACATTATTGCTGGTGAAAACAACGTATTGGCTGAAAACACGACGTTTTGGCTGATAAAATGAAGTTTTTGGTGAGAAAATGAGATTTTTGGTGAAAAAAGGTGTTTTTTGCTGAACATTTTTTTTTGGCTGAGAATTTTCTTTTGCCGAAAACACGACGTTTTCACTGCTAAAAGCACATTTTGGGCGCGAACAGCACATTTGTGGTGAGAAAAAGAGTGTTTTGCTGAGAAAAGGTCATTTTAACCCTAACAATGAGGTTTTTTGCTGATGGGATGACTTTTTTGCCAAAAACACGACATTATTGCTGGTGAAAACAACGTATTGACTGAAAACACGTCGTTTTGGCTGATAAAATGAAGTTTTTGGTGAGAAAATGAGATTTTTGGTGAAAAAAGGGGTTTTTGGCTGAACATTTTTTTTTGGCTGAGAATTTTCTTTTGCCGATAACACGACGTTTTCACTGCTAAAAGCACATTTTGGGCGCGAACAGCACATTTGTGGTGAGAAAAAGAGTGTTTTGCTGAGAAAAAAGCATTTTTGCTGAAAAAAGGTCATTTTAACCCTAACAATGAGGTTTTTTGCTGATGGGATGACTTTTTTGCCAAAAACACGACATTATTGCTGGTGAAAACAACGTATTGGCAGAAAACACGACGTTTTGCTGATAAGATGAAGTTTTTGGTGAGAAAATGAGATTTTTGGTGAAAAAAGGTGTTTTTTGCTGAACATTTTTTTTTGGCTGAGAATTTTCTTTTGCCGATAACACGACGTTTTCACTGCTAAAAGCACATTTTGGGCGCGAACAGCACATTTGTGGTGAGGAAAAGAGTGTTTTGCTGAGAAAAAAGCATTTTTGCTGAAAAAAGGTCATTTTAACCCTAACAATGAGGTTTTTTGCTGATGGGATGACTTTTTTGCCAAAAACACGACATTATTGCTGGTGAAAACAACGTATTGGCTGAAAACACGACGTTTTGGCTGATAAAATGAAGTTTTTGGTGAGAAAATGAGATTTTTGGTGAAAAAAGGGGTTTTTGGCTGAACATTTTTTTTTGGCTGAGAATTTTCTTTTGCCGATAACACGACGTTTTCACTGCTAAAAGCACATTTTGGGCGCGAACAGCACATTTGTGGTGAGAAAAAGAGTGTTTTGCTGAGAAAAAAGCATTTTTGCTGAAAAAAGGTCATTTTAACCCTAACAATGAGGTTTTTTGCTGATGGGATGACTTTTTTGCCAAAAACACGACATTATTGCTGGTGAAAACAACGTATTGGCTGAAAACACGACGTTTTGGCTGATAAAATGAAGTTTTTGGTGAGAAAATGAGATTTTTGGTGAAAAAAGGTGTTTTTGGCTGAACATTTTTTTTTGGCTGAGAATTTTCTTTTGCCGATAACACGACGTTTTCACTGCTAAAAGCACATTTTGGGCGCGAACAGCACATTTGTGGTGAGAAAAAGAGTGTTTTGCTGAGAAAAAAGCATTTTTGCTGAAAAAAGGTCATTTTAACCCTAACAATGAGGTTTTTTGCTGATGGGATGACTTTTTTGCCAAAAACACGACATTATTGCTGGTGAAAACAACGTATTGGCTGAAAACACGACGTTTTGGCTGATAAAATGAAGTTTTTGGTGAGAAAATGAGATTTTTGGTGAAAAAAGGTGTTTTTGGCTGAACATTTTTTTTTGGCTGAGAATTTTCTTTTGCCGATAACACGACGTTTTCACTGCTAAAAGCACATTTTGGGCGCGAACAGCACATTTGTGGTGAGAAAAAGAGTGTTTTGCTGAGAAAAAAGCATTTTTGCTGAAAAAAGGTCATTTTAACCCTAACAATGAGGTTTTTTGCTGATGGGATGACTTTTTTGCCAAAAACACGACATTATTGCTGGTGAAAACAACGTATTGGCTGAAAACACGACGTTTTGGCTGATAAAATGAAGTTTTTGGTGAAAAAAGGTGTTTTTTGCTGAACATTTTTTTTTGGCTGAGAATTTTCTTTTGCCGATAACACGACGTTTTCACTGCTAAAAGCACATTTTGGGCGCGTACAGCACATTTGTGGTGAGAAAAAGAGTGTTTTGCTGAGAAAAAAGCATTTTTGCTGAAAAAAGGTCATTTTAACCCTAACAATGAGGTTTTTTGCTGATGGGATGACTTTTTTGCCAAAAACACGACATTATTGCTGGTGAAAACAACGTATTGGCTGAAAACACGACGTTTTGGCTGATAAAATGAAGTTTTTGGTGAGAAAATGAGATTTTTGGTGAAAAAAGGTGTTTTTGGCTGAACATTTTTTTTTGGCTGAGAATTTTCTTTTGCCGATAACACGACGTTTTCACTGCTAAAAGCACATTTTGGGCGCGAACAGCACATTTGTGGTGAGAAAAAGAGTTTTTTGCTGAAAAAAGGTCATTTTAACCCTAACAATGAGGTTTTTGCTGATGGGATGACTTTTTTGCCAAAAACACGACATTATTGCTGGTGAAAACAACGTATTGGCTGAAAACACGACGTTTTGGCTGATAAAATGAAGTTTTTGGTGAGAAAATGAGATTTTTGGTGAAAAAAGGTGTTTTTTGCTGAACATTTTTTTTTGGCTGAGAATTTTCTTTTTCCGAAAACACGACGTTTTCACTGCTAAAAGCACATTTTGGGCGCGAACAGCACATTTGTGGTGAGAAAAAGAGTGTTTTGCTGAGAAAAGGTCATTTTAACCCTAACAATGAGGTTTTTTGCTGATGGGATGACTTTTTTGCCAAAAACACGACATTATTGCTGGTGAAAACAACGTATTGACTGAAAACACGTCGTTTTGGCTGATAAAATGAAGTTTTTGGTGAGAAAATGAGATTTTTGGTGAAAAAAGGGGTTTTTGGCTGAACATTTTTTTTTGGCTGAGAATTTTCTTTTGCCGATAACACGACGTTTTCACTGCTAAAAGCACATTTTGGGCGCGAACAGCACATTTGTGGTGAGAAAAAGAGTGTTTTGCTGAGAAAAAAGCATTTTTGCTGAAAAAAGGTCATTTTAACCCTAACAATGAGGTTTTTTGCTGATGGGATGACTTTTTTGCCAAAATCACGACATTATTGCTGGTGAAAACAACGTATTGGCTGAAAACACGACGTTTTGGCTGATAAAATGAAGTTTTTGGTGAGAAAATGAGATTTTTGGTGAAAAAAGGTGTTTTTGGCTGAAAATGTTTTTTTGGCTGAGAATTTTCTTTTGCCGATAACACGATGTTTTCACTGCTAAAAGCACATTTTGGGCGCGTACAGCACATTTGTGGTGAGAAAAAGAGTGTTTTGCTGAAAAAAGGTCATTTTAACCCTAACAATGAGGTTTTTTGCTGATGGGATGACTTTTTTGCCAAAAACACGACATTATTGCTGGTGAAAACAACGTATTGGCTGAAAACACGACGTTTTGGTTGATAAAATGAAGTTTTTGGTGAGAAAATGAAATTTTTGGTGATAAAAGGTGTTTTTGGCTGAAAATTTTTTTTTGGCTGAGAATTTTCTTTTGCCGATAACACGACGTTTTCACTGCTAAAAGCACATTTTGGGCGCGAGCAGCACATTTGTGGTGAGAAAAAGAGTGTTTTGCTGAGAAAAAAGCATTTTTGCTGAAAAAAGGTCATTTTAACCCTAACAATGAGGTTTTTTGCTGATGGGATGACTTTTTTGCCAAAAACACGACATTATTGCTGGTGAAAACAACGTATTGGCTGAAAACACGACGTTTTGGCTGATAAAATGAAGTTTTTGGTGAGAAAATGAGATTTTTGGTGAAAAAAGGTGTTTTTGGTGACAATTTTTTTTGGCTGAGAATTTTCTTTTACCGATAACACGACGTTTTCACTGCTAAAAGCACATTTTGGGCGCGAACAGCACATTTGTGGTGAGAAAAAGAGTGTTTTGCTGAGAAAAAAGCATTTTTGCTGAAAAAAGGTCATTTTAACCCTAACAATGAGGTTTTTTGCTGATGGGATGACTTTTTTGCCAAAAACACGACATTATTGCTGGTGAAAACAACGTATTGGCTGAAAACACGACGTTTTGGCTGATAAAATGAAGTTTTTGGTGAGAAAATGAGATTTTTGGTGAAAAAAGGTGTTTTTGGCTGAACTTTTTTTTTTTTGGCTGAGAATTTTCTTTTGCCGATAACACGACGTTTTCACTGCTAAAAGCACATTTTGGGCGCGAACAGCACATTTGTGGTGAGAAAAAGAGTGTTTTGCTGAGAAAAAAGCATTTTTGCTGAAAAAAGGTCATTTTAACCCTAACAATGAGGTTTTTTGCTGATGGGATGACTTTTTTGCCAAAAACACGACATTATTGCTGGTGAAAACAACGTATTGGCTGAAAACACGACGTTTTGGCTGATAAAATGAAGTTTTTGGTGAGAAAATGAGATTTTTGGTGAAAAAAGGGGTTTTTGGCTGAACATTTTTTTTTGGCTGAGAATTTTCTTTTGCCGATAACACGACGTTTTCACTGCTAAAAGCACATTTTGGGCGCGAACAGCACATTTGTGGTGAGAAAAAGAGTGTTTTGCTGAGAAAAAAGCATTTTTGCTGAAAAAAGGTCATTTTAACCCTAACAATGAGGTTTTTTGCTGATGGGATGACTTTTTTGCCAAAAACACGACATTATTGCTGGTGAAAACAACGTATTGGCTGAAAACACGACGTTTTGGCTGATAAAATGAAGTTTTTGGTGAGAAAATGAGATTTTTGGTGAAAAAAGGTGTTTTTGGCTGAACATTTTTTTTTGGCTGAGAATTTTCTTTTGCCGATAACACGACGTTTTCACTGCTAAAAGCACATTTTGGGCGCGAACAGCACATTTGTGGTGAGAAAAAGAGTTTTTTGCTGAAAAAAGGTCATTTTAACCCTAACAATGAGGTTTTTGCTGATGGGATGACTTTTTTGCCAAAAACACGACATTATTGCTGGTGAAAACAACGTATTGGCTGAAAACACGACGTTTTGGCTGATAAAATGAAGTTTTTGGTGAGAAAATGAGATTTTTGGTGAAAAAAGGTGTTTTTTGCTGAACATTTTTTTTTGGCTGAGAATTTTCTTTTGCCGAAAACACGACGTTTTCACTGCTAAAAGCACATTTTGGGCGCGAACAGCACATTTGTGGTGAGAAAAAGAGTGTTTTGCTGAGAAAAGGTCATTTTAACCCTAACAATGAGGTTTTTTGCTGATGGGATGACTTTTTTGCCAAAAACACGACATTATTGCTGGTGAAAACAACGTATTGACTGAAAACACGTCGTTTTGGCTGATAAAATGAAGTTTTTGGTGAGAAAATGAGATTTTTGGTGAAAAAAGGGGTTTTTGGCTGAACATTTTTTTTTGGCTGAGAATTTTCTTTTGCCGATAACACGACGTTTTCACTGCTAAAAGCACATTTTGGGCGCGAACAGCACATTTGTGGTGAGAAAAAGAGTGTTTTGCTGAGAAAAAAGCATTTTTGCTGAAAAAAGGTCATTTTAACCCTAACAATGAGGTTTTTTGCTGATGGGATGACTTTTTTGCCAAAAACACGACATTATTGCTGGTGAAAACAACGTATTGGCAGAAAACACGACGTTTTGCTGATAAGATGAAGTTTTTGGTGAGAAAATGAGATTTTTGGTGAAAAAAGGTGTTTTTTGCTGAACATTTTTTTTTGGCTGAGAATTTTCTTTTGCCGATAACACGACGTTTTCACTGCTAAAAGCACATTTTGGGCGCGAACAGCACATTTGTGGTGAGAAAAAGAGTGTTTTGCTGAGAAAAAAGCATTTTTGCTGAAAAAAGGTCATTTTAACCCTAACAATGAGGTTTTTGCTGATGGGATGACTTTTTTGCCAAAAACACGACATTATTGCTGGTGAAAACAACGTATTGGCTGAAAACACGACGTTTTGGCTGATAAAATGAAGTTTTTGGTGAGAAAATGAGATTTTTGGTGAAAAAAGGTGTTTTTGGCTGAACATTTTTTTTTGGCTGAGAATTTTCTTTTGCCGATAACACGACGTTTTCACTGCTAAAAGCACATTTTGGGCGCGAACAGCACATTTGTGGTAAGAAAAAGAGTGTTTTGCTGAGAAAAAAGCATTTTTGCTGAAAAAAGGTCATTTTAACCCTAACCATGAGGTTTTTTGCTGATGGGATGACTTTTTTGCCAAAAACACGACATTATTGCTGGTGAAAACAACGTATTGGCTGAAAACACGACGTTTTGGCTGATAAAATGAAGTTTTTGGTGAGAAAATGAGATTTTTGGTGAAAAAAGGGGTTTTTTGCTGAACATTTTTTTTTGGCTGAGAATTTTCTTTTGCCGATAACACGACGTTTTCACTGCTAAAAGCACATTTTGGGCGCGAACAGCACATTTGTGGTGAGAAAAAGAGTGTTTTGCTGAGAAAAAAGCATTTTTGCTGAAAAAAGGTCATTTTAACCCTAACAATGAGGTTTTTTGCTGATGGGATGACTTTTTTGCCAAAAACACGACATTATTGCTGGTGAAAACAACGTATTGGCTGAAAACACGACGTTTTGGCTGATAAAATGAAGTTTTTGGTGAGAAAATGAGATTTTTGGTGAAAAAAGGGGTTTTTGGCTGAACATTTTTTTTTGGCTGAGAATTTTCTTTTGCCGATAACACGACGTTTTCACTGCTAAAAGCACATTTTGGGCGCGAACAGCACATTTGTGGTGAGAAAAAGAGTGTTTTGCTGAGAAAAAAGCATTTTTGCTGAAAAAAGGTCATTTTAACCCTAACAATGAGGTTTTTTGCTGATGGGATGACTTTTTTGCCAAAAACACGACATTATTGCTGGTGAAAACAACGTATTGGCTGAAAACACGACGTTTTGGCTGATAAAATGAAGTTTTTGGTGAGAAAATGAGATTTTTGGTGAAAAAAGGTGTTTTTGGCTGAACATTTTTTTTTGGCTGAGAATTTTCTTTTGCCGATAACACGACGTTTTCACTGCTAAAAGCACATTTTGGGCGCGAACAGCACATTTGTGGTGAGAAAAAGAGTGTTTTGCTGAGAAAAAAGCATTTTTGCTGAAAAAAGGTCATTTTAACCCTAACAATGAGGTTTTTTGCTGATGGGATGACTTTTTTGCCAAAAACACGACATTATTGCTGGTGAAAACAACGTATTGGCTGAAAACACGACGTTTTGGCTGATAAAATAAAGTTTTTGGTGAAAAAAGGTGTTTTTGGCTGAGCATTTTTTTTTGGCTGAGAATTTTCTTTTGCCGATAACACGACGTTTTCACTGCTAAAAGCACATTTTGGGCGCGAACAGCACATTTGTGGTGAGAAAAAGAGTGTTTTGCTGAGAAAAAAGCATTTTTGCTGAAAAAAGGTCATTTTAACCCTAACAATGAGGTTTTTTGCTGATGGGATGACTTTTTTGCCAAAAACACGACATTATTGCTGATGAAAACAACGTATTGGCTGAAAACACGACGTTTTGGCTGATAAAATGAAGTTTTTGGTGAGAAAATGAGATTTTTGGTGAAAAAAGGTGTTTTTGGCTGAAATTTTTTTTTTTGGCTGAGAATTTTCTTTTGCCGATAACACGACGTTTTCACTGCTAAAAGCACATTTTGGGCGCGAACAGCACATTTGTGGTGAGAAAAAGAGTGTTTTGCTGAGAAAAAAGCATTTTTGCTGAAAAAAGGTCATTTTAACCCTAACAATGAGGTTTTTTGCTGATGGGATGACTTTTTTGCCAAAAACACGACATTATTGCTGGTGAAAACAACGTATTGGCTGAAAACACGACGTTTTGGCTGATAAAATGAAGTTTTTGGTGAGAAAATGAGATTTTTGGTGAAAAAAGGTGTTTTTTGCTGAACATTTTTTTCGGCTGAGAATTTTCTTTTGCCGATAACACGACGTTTTCACTGCTAAAAGCACATTTTGGGCGCGAACAGCACATTTGTGGTGAGAAAAAGAGTGTTTTGCTGAGAAAAAATTTTAACCCTAACAATGAGGTTTTTTGCTGATGGGATGACTTTTTTGCCAAAAACACTACATTATTGCTGGTGAAAACAACGTATTGGCTGAAAACACGACGTTTTGGCTGATAAAATGAAGTTTTTGGTGAGAAAATGAGATTTTTGGTGAAAAAAGGTGTTTTTTGCTGAACATTTTTTTTTGGCTGAGAATTTTCTTTTGCCGATAACACGACGTTTTCACTGCTAAAAGCACATTTTGGGCGCGAACAGCACATTTGTGGTGAGAAAAAGAGTGTTTTGCTGAGAAAAAAGCATTTTTGCTGAAAAAAGGTCATTTTAACCCTAACAATGAGGTTTTTTGCTGATGGGATGACTTTTTTGCCAAAAACACGACATTATTGCTGGTGAAAACAACGTATTGGCTGAAAACACGACGTTTTGGCTGATAAAATGAAGTTTTTGGTGAGAAAATGAGATTTTTGGTGAAAAAAGGTGTTTTTGGCTGAACATTTTTTTTTGGCTGAGAATTTTCTTTTGCCGATAACACGACGTTTTCACTGCTAAAAGCACATTTTGGGCGCGAACAGCACATTTGTGGTGAGAAAAAGAGTGTTTTGCTGAGAAAAAAGCATTTTTGCTGAAAAAAGGTCATTTTAACCCTAACAATGAGGTTTTTTTGCTGATGGGATGACTTTTTTGCCAAAAACACGACATTATTGCTGGTGAAAACAACGTATTGGCTGAAAACACGACGTTTTGGCTGATAAAATGAAGTTTTTGGTCAGAAAATGAGATTTTTGGTGAAAAAAGGTGTTTTTGGTGACAATTTTTTATTGGCTGAGAATTTTCTTTTGCCGATAACACGACGTTTTCACTGCTAAAAGCACATTTTGGGCGCGAACAGCACATTTGTGGTGAGAAAAAGAGTGTTTTGCTGAGAAAAAAGCATTTTTGCTGAAAAAAGGTCATTTTAACCCTAACAATGAGGTTTTTTGCTGATGGGATGACTTTTTTGCCAAAAACACGACATTATTGCTGGTGAAAACAACGTATTCGCTGAAAACACGACGTTTTGGCTGATAAAATGAAGTTTTTGGTGAGAAAATGAGATTTTTGGTGAAAAAAGGTGTTTTTTGCTGAACATTTTTTTTTGGCTGAGAATTTTCTTTAGCCGATAACACGACGTTTTCACTGCTAAAAGCACATTTTGGGCGCGAACAGCACATTTGTGGTGAGAAAAAGAGTGTTTTGCTGAGAAAAAAGCATTTTTGCTGAAAAAAGGTCATTTTAACCCTAACAATGAGGTTTTTTGCTGATGGGATGACTTTTTTGCCAAAAACACGACATTATTGCTGGTGAAAACAACGTATTGGCTGAAAACACGACGTTTTGGCTTATAAAATGAAGTTTTTGGTGAGAAAATGAGATTTTTGGTATAAAAAGGTGTTTTTGGCTGAACATTTTTTTTTGGCTGAGAATTTTCTTTTGCCGATAACACGACGTTTTCACTGCTAAAAGCACATTTTGGGCGCGAACAGCACATTTGTGGTGAGAAAAAGAGTGTTTTGCTGAGAAAAAAGCATTTTTGCTGAAAAAAGGTCATTTTAACCTTAACAATGAGGTTTTTTGCTGATGGGATGACTTTTTTCTGCCAAAAACACGACATTATTGCTGGTGAAAACAACGTATTGGCTGAAAACACGACGTTTTGGCTGATAAAATGAAGTTTTTGGTGAGAAAATGAGATTTTTGGTGAAAAAAGGTGTTTTTTGCGAAACATTTTTTTTTAGCTGAGAATTTTCTTTTGCCGATAACACGACGTTTTCACTGCTAAAAGCACATTTTGGGCGCGAACAGCACATTTGTGGTGAGAAAAAGAGTGTTTTGCTGAGAAAAAAGCATTTTTGCTGAAAAAAGGTCATTTTAACCCTAACAATGAGGTTTTTTGCTGATAGGATGACTTTTTTGCCAAAAACACGACATTATTGCTGGTGAAAACAACGTATTGGCTGAAAACACGACGTTTTGGCTGATAAAATGAAGTTTTTGGTGAGAAAATGAGATTTTTGGTGAAAAAAGGGGTTTTTTGCTGAACATTTTTTTTTGGCTGAGAATTTTCTTTTGCCGATAACACGACGTTTTCACTGCTAAAAGCACATTTTGGGCGCGAACAGCACATTTGTGGTGAGAAAAAGAGTGTTTTGCTGAGAACAAAGCATTTTTGCTGAGAAAAGGTCATTTTAACCCTAACAATGAGGTTTTTTGCTGATGGGATGACTTTTTTGCCAAAAACACGACATTATTGCTGGTGAAAACAACGTATTGGCTGAAAACACGACGTTTTGGCTGATAAAATGAAGTTTTTGGTGAGAAAATGAGATTTTTGGTGAAAAAAGGTGTTTTTGGCTGAACATTTTTTTTTGGCTGAGAATTTTCTTTTGCCGATAACACGACGTTTTCACTGCTAAAAGCACATTTTGGGCGCGAACAGCACATTTGTGGTGAGAAAAAGAGTGTTTTGCTGAGAAAAAAGCATTTTTGCTGAAAAAAGGTCATTTTAACCCTAACAATGAGGTTTTTTGCTGATGGGATGACTTTTTTGCCAAAAACACGACATTATTGCTGGTGAAAACAACGTATTGGCTGAAAACACGACGTTTTGGCTGATAAAATGAAGTTTTTGGTGAGAAAATGAGATTTTTGGTGAAAAAAGGTGTTTTTTGCTGAACATTTTTTTTTGGCTGAGAATTTTCTTTTGCCGATAACACGACGTTTTCACTGCTAAAAGCACATTTTGGGCGCGAACAGCACATTTGTGGTGAAAAAAAGAGTGTTTTGCTGAGAAAAAAGCAGTTTTGCTGAAAAAAGGTCATTTTAACCCTAACAATGAGGTTTTTTGCTGATGGGATGACTTTTTTGCCAAAAACACGACATTATTGCTGGTGAAAACAACGTATTGGCTGAAAACACGACGTTTTGGCTGATAAAATGAAGTTTTTGGTGAGAAAATGAGATTTTTGGTGAAAAAAGGTGTTTTTTGCTGAACATTTTTTTTTGGCTGAGAATTTTCTTTTGCCGATAACACGACGTTTTCACTGCTAAAAGCACATTTTGGGCGCGAACAGCACATTTGTGGTGAAAAAAAGAGTGTTTTGCTGAGAAAAAAGCAGTTTTGCTGAAAAAAGGTCATTTTAACCTTAACAATGAGGTTTTTTGCTGATGGGATGACTTTTTTCTGCCAAAAACACGACATTATTGCTGGTGAAAACAACGTATTGGCTGAAAACACGACGTTTTGGCTGATAAAATGAAGTTTTTGGTGAGAAAATGAGATTTTTGGTGAAAAAAGGTGTTTTTTGCTGAACATTTTTTTTTGCCTGAGAATTTTCTTTTGCCGATAACACGACGTTTTCACTGCTAAAAGCACATTTTGGGCGCGAACAGCACATTTGTGGTGAGAAAAAGAGTGTTTTGCTGAGAAAAAAGCATTTTTGCTGAAAAAAGGTCATTTTAACCCTAACAATGAGGTTTTTTGCTGATGGGATGACTTTTTTGCCAAAAACACGACATTATTGCTGGTGAAAACAACGTATTGGCTGAAAACACGACGTTTTGGCTGATAAAATGAAGTTTTTGGTGAGAAAATGAGATTTTTGGTATAAAAAGGTGTTTTTGGCTGAACATTTTTTTTTGGCTGAGAATTTTCTTTTGCCGATAACACGACGTTTTCACTGCTAAAAGCACATTTTGGGCGCGAACAGCACATTTGTGGTGAGAAAAAGAGTGTTTTGCTGAGAAAAAAGCATTTTTGCTGAAAAAAGGTCATTTTAACCTTAACAATGAGGTTTTTTGCTGATGGGATGACTTTTTTCTGCCAAAAACACGACATTATTGCTGGTGAAAACAACGTATTGGCTGAAAACACGACGTTTTGGCTGATAAAATGAAGTTTTTGGTGAGAAAATGAGATTTTTGGTGAAAAAAGGTGTTTTTTGCTGAACATTTTTTTTTGCCTGAGAATTTTCTTTTGCCGATAACACGACGTTTTCACTGCTAAAAGCACATTTTGGGCGCGAACAGCACATTTGTGGTGAGAAAAAGAGTGTTTTGCTGAGAAAAAAAGCATTTTTGCTGAAAAAAGGTCATTTTAACCCTAACAATGAGGTTTTTTTGCTGATGGGATGATTTTTTTGGCAAAAACACGACATTATTGCTGGTGAAAACAACGTATTGGCTGAAAACACGACGTTTTGGCTGATACAATGAAGTTTTTGGTCAGAAAATGAGATTTTTGGTGAAAAAAGGTGTTTTTTGCTGAACATTTTTTTTTGGCTGAGAATTTTCTTTTGCCGATAACACGACGTTTTCACTGCTAAAAGCACATTTTGGGCGCGAACAGCACATTTGTGGTGAAAAAAAGAGTGTTTTGCTGAGAAAAAAGCATTTTTGCTGAAAAAAGGTCATTTTAACCCTAACAATGAGGTTTTTTGCTGATGGGATGACTTTTTTGCCAAAAACACGACATTATTGCTGGTGAAAACAACGTATTGGCTGAAAACACGACGTTTTGGCTGATAAAATGAAGTTTTTGGTGAGAAAATGAGATTTTTGGTGAAATAAGGTGTTTTTTGCTGAACATTTTTTTTTGGCTGAGAATTTTCTTTTGCCGATAACACGACGTTTTCACTGCTAAAAGCACATTTTGGGCGCGAACAGCACATTTGTGGTGAGAAAAAGAGTGTTTTGCTGAGAAAAAAGCATTTTTGCTGAACAAAGGTCATTTTAACCCTAACAATGAGGTTTTTTGCTGATGGGATGACTTTTTTGCCAAAAACACGACATTATTGCTGGTGAAAACAACGTATTGGCTGAAAACACGACGTTTTGGCTGATAAAATGAAGTTTTTGGTGAGAAAATGAGATTTTTGGTGAAAAAAGGGGTTTTTGGCTGAACATTTTTTTTTGGCTGAGAATTTTCTTTTGCCGATAACACGACGTTTTCACTGCTAAAAGCACATTTTGGGCGCGAACAGCACATTTGTGGTGAGAAAAAGAGTGTTTTGCTGAGAAAAAAGCATTTTTGCTGAAAAAAAGGTCATTTTAACCCTAACAATGAGGTTTTTTGCTGATGGGATGACTTTTTTGCCAAAAACACGACATTATTGCTGGTACGTGAAAACAACGTATTGGCTGAAAACACGACGTTTTGGCTGATAAAATGAAGTTTTTGGTGAGAAAATGAGATTTTTGGTGAAAAAAGGTGTTTTTGGCTGAACATTTTTTTTTGGCTGAGAATTTTCTTTTGCCGATAACACGACGTTTTCACTGCAAAAAGCACATTTTGGGCGCGAACAGCACATTTGTGGTGAGAAAAAGAGTGTTTTGCTGAGAAAAAAGCATTTTTGCTGAAAAAAGGTCATTTTAACCCTAACAATGAGGTTTTTTGCTGATGGGATGACTTTTTTGCCAAAAACACGACATTATTGCTGGTGAAAACAACGTATTGGCTGAAAACACGACGTTTTGGCTGATAAAATGAAGTTTTTGGTGAGAAAATGAGATTTTTGGTGAAAAAAGGTGTTTTTGGCTGAACATTTTTTTTTGGCTGAGAATTTTCTTTTGCCGATAACACGACGTTTTCACTGCAAAAAGCACATTTTGGGCGCGAACAGCACATTTGTGGTGAGAAAAAGAGTGTTTTGCTGAGAAAAAAGCATTTTTGCTGAAAAAAAGGTCATTTTAACCCTAACAATGAGGTTTTTTGCTGATGGGATGACTTTTTTGCCAAAAACACGACATTATTGCTGGTGAAAACGTATTGGCTGAAAACACGACGTTTTGGCTGATAAAATGAAGTTTTTGGTGAGAAAATGAGATTTTTGGTGAAAAAAGGTGTTTTTGGCTGAACATTTTTTTTTAACTGAGAATTTTCTTTTGCCGATAACACGACGTTTTCACTGCTAAAAGCACATTTTGGGCGCGAACAGCACATTTGTGGTGAGAAAAAGAGTGTTTTGCTGAGAAAAAAGCATTTTTGCTGAAAAAAAGGTCATTTTAACCCTAACAATGAGGTTTTTTGCTGATGGGATGACTTTTTTGCCAAAAACACGACATTATTGCTGGTGAAAACAACGTATTGGCTGAAAACACGACGTTTTGGCTGATAAAATGAAGTTTTTGGTGAGAAAATGAGATTTTTGGTGAAAAAAGGTGTTTTTGGCTGAACATTTTTTTTTGGCTGAGAATTTTCTTTTGCCGATAACACGACGTTTTCACTGCTAAAAGCACATTTTGGGCGCGAACAGCACATTTGTGGTGAGAAAAAGAGTGTTTTGCTGAGAAAAAAGCATTTTTGCTGAAAAAAAGGTCATTTTAACCCTAACAATGAGGTTTTTTGCTGATGGGATGACTTTTTTGCCAAAAACACGACATTATTGCTGGTGAAAACAACGTATTGGCTGAAAACACGACGTTTTGGCTGATAAAATGAAGTTTTTGGTGAGAAAATGAGATTTTTGGTGAAAAAAGGTGTTTTTGGCTGAACATTTTTTTTTGGCTGAGAATTTTCTTTTGCCGATAACACGACGTTTTCACTGCTAAAAGCACATTTTGGGCGCGAACAGCACATTTGTGGTGAGAAAAAGAGTGTTTTGCTGAGAAAAAAGCATTTTTGCTGAAAAAAGGTCATTTTAACCCTAACAATGAGGTTTTTTGCTGATGGGATGACTTTTTTGCCAAAAACACGACATTATTGCTGGTGAAAACAACGCATTGGCTGAAAACACGACGTTTTGGCTGATAAAATGAAGTTTTTGGTGAGAAAATGAGATTTTTGGTGAAAAAAGGTGTTTTTGGCTGAACATTTTTTTTTGGCTGAGAATTTTCTTTTGCCGATAACACGACGTTTTCACTGCTAAAAGCACATTTTGGGCGCGAACAGCACATTTGTGGTGAGAAAAAGAGTGTTTTGCTGAGAAAAAAGCATTTTTGCTGAAAAAAGGTCATTTTAACCCTAACAATGAGGTTTTTTGCTGATGGGATGACTTTTTTGCCAAAAACACGACATTATTGCTGGTGAAAACAACGCATTGGCTGAAAACACGACGTTTTGGCTGATAAAATGAAGTTTTTGGTGAGAAAATGAGATTTTTGGTGAAAAAAGGTGTTTTTTGCTGAACATTTTTTTTTGGCTGAGAATTTTCTTTTGCCGATAACACGACGTTTTCACTGCTAAAAGCACATTTTGGGCGCGAACAGCACATTTGTGGTGAGAAAAAGAGTGTTTTGCTGAGAAAAAAGCATTTTTGCTGAAAAAAGGTCATTTTAACCCTAACAATGAGGTTTTTTGCTGATGGGATGACTTTTTTGCCAAAAACACGACGTTATTGCTGGTGAAAACAACGTATTGGCTGAAAACACGACGTTTTGGCTGATAAAATGAAGTTTTTGGTGAGAAAATGAGATTTTTGGTGAAAAAAGGTGTTTTTGGCTGAACATTTTTTTTTGGCTGAGAATTTTCTTTTGCCGATAACACGACGTTTTCACTGCTAAAAGCACATTTTGGGCGCGAACAGCACATTTGTGGTGAGAAAAAGAGTGTTTTGCTGAGAAAAAAGCATTTTTGCTGAAAAAAGGTCATTTTAACCCTAACAATGAGGTTTTTTGCTGATGGGATGACTTTTTTGCCAAAAACACGACATTATTGCTGGTGAAAACAACGTATTGGCTGAAAACACGACGTTTTGGCTGATAAAATGAAGTTTTTGGTGAGAAAATGAGATTTTTGGTGAAAAAAGGTGTTTTTGGCTGAACATTTTTTTTTGGCTGAGAATTTTCTTTTGCCGATAACACGACGTTTTCACTGCTAAAAGCACATTTTGGGCGCGAACAGCACATTTGTGGTGAGAAAAAGAGTGTTTTGCTGAGAAAAAAGCATTTTTGCTGAAAAAAGGTCATTTTAACCCTAACAATGAGGTTTTTTGCTGATGGGATGACTTTTTTGCCAAAAACACGACATTATTGCTGGTGAAAACAACGTATTGGCTGAAAACACGACGTTTTGGCTGATAAAATGAAGTTTTTGGTGAGAAAATGAGATTTTTGGTGAAAAAAGGTGTTTTTGGCTGAACATTTTTTTTTGGCTGAGAATTTTCTTTTGCCGATAACACGACGTTTTCACTGCTAAAAGCACATTTTGGGCGCGAACAGCACATTTGTGGTGAGAAAAAGAGTGTTTTGCTGAGAAAAAAGCATTTTTGCTGAAAAAAGGTCATTTTAACCCTAACAATGAGGTTTTTTGCTGATGGGATGACTTTTTTGCCAAAAACACGACATTATTGCTGGTGAAAACAACGTATTGGCTGAAAACACGACGTTTTGGCTGATAAAATGAAGTTTTTGGTAAGAAAATGAGATTTTTGGTGAAAAAAGGTGTTTTTGGCTGAACATTTTTTTTTGGCTGAGAATTTTCTTTTGCCGATAACACGACGTTTTCACTGCTAAAAGCACATTTTGGGCGCGAACAGCACATTTGTGGTGAGAAAAAGAGTGTTTTGCTGAGAAAAAAGCATTTTTGCTGAAAAAAGGTCATTTTAACCCTAACAATGAGGTTTTTTGCTGATGGGATGACTTTTTTGCCAAAAACACGACATTATTGCTGGTGAAAACAACGTATTGGCTGAAAACACGACGTTTTGGCTGATAAAATGAAGTTTTTGGTGAGAAAATGAGATTTTTGGTGAAAAAAGGTGTTTTTTGCTGAACATTTTTTTTTGGCTGAGAATTTTCTTTTGCCGATAACACGACGTTTTCACTGCTAAAAGCACATTTTGGGCGCGAACAGCACATTTGTGGTGAGAAAAAGAGTGTTTTGCTGAGAAAAAAGCAGTTTTGCTGAAAAAAGGTCATTTTAACCCTAACAATGAGGTTTTTTGCTGATGGGATGACTTTTTTTGCCAAAAACACGACATTATTGCTGGTGAAAACAACGTATTGGCTGAAAACACGACGTTTTGGCTGATAAAATGAAGTTTTTGGTGAGAAAATGAGATTTTTGCTGAAAAAAGGTGTTTTTGGCTGAACATTTTTTTTTGGCTGAGAATTTTCTTTTGCCGATAACACGACGTTTTCACTGCTAAAAGCACATTTTGGGCGCGAACAGCACATTTGTGGTGAGAAAAAGAGTGTTTTGCTGAGAAAAAAGCATTTTTGCTGAAAAAAGGTCATTTTAACCCTAACAATGAGGTTTTTTGCTGATGGGATGACTTTTTTGCCAAAAACACGACATTATTGCTGGTGAAAACAACGTATTCGCTGAAAACACGACGTTTTGGCTGATAAAATGAAGTTTTTGGTGAGAAAATGAGATTTTTGGTGAAAAAAGGTGTTTTTGGCTGAACATTTTTTTTTGGCTGAGAATTTTCTTTTGCCGATAACACGACGTTTTCACTGCTAAAAGCACATTTTGGGCGCGAACAGCACATTTGTGGTGAGAAAAAGAGTGTTTTGCTGAGAAAAAAGCATTTTTGCTGAAAAAAGGTCATTTTAACCCTAACAATGAGGTTTTTTGCTGATGGGATGACTTTTTTGCCAAAAACACGACATTATTGCTGGTGAAAACAACGTATTGGCTGAAAACACGACGTTTTGGCTGATAAAATGAAGTTTTTGGTGAGAAAATGAGATTTTTGGTGAAAAAAGGTGTTTTTTGCTGAACATTTTTTTTTGGCTGAGAATTTTCTTTTGCCGATAACACGACGTTTTCACTGGTAAAAGCACATTTTGGGCGCGAACAGCACATTTGTGGTGAGAAAAAGAGTGTTTTGCTGAGAAAAAAGCATTTTTGCTGAAAAAAGGTCATTTTAACCCTAACAATGAGGTTTTTTGCTGATGGGATGACTTTTTTGCCAAAAACACGACATTATTGCTGGTGAAAACAACGTATTGGCTGAAAACACGACGTTTTGGCTGATAAAATGAAGTTTTTGGTGAGAAAATGAGATTTTTGGTGAAAAAAGGGGTTTTTTGGCTGAACATTTTTTTTTGGCTGAGAATTTTCTTTTGCCGATAACACGACGTTTTCACTGCTAAAAGCACATTTTGGGCACGAACAGCACATTTGTGGTGAGAAAAAGAGTGTTTTGCTGAGAAAAAAGCATTTTTGCTGAAAAAAGGTCATTTTAACCCTAACAATGAGGTTTTTTGCTGATGGGATGACTTTTTTGCCAAAAACACGACATTATTGCTGGTGAAAACAACGTATTGGCTGAAAACACGACGTTTTGGCTGATAAAATGAAGTTTTTGGTGAGAAAATGAGATTTTTGCTGAAAAAAGGTGTTTTTGGCTGAACATTTTTTTTTGGCTGAGAATTTTCTTTTGCCGATAACACGACGTTTTCACTGTTAAAAGCACATTTTGGGCGCGAACAGCACATTTGTGGTGAAAAAAAGAGTGTTTTGCTGAGAAAAAAGCATTTTTGCTGAAAAAAGGTCATTTTAACCCTAACAATGAGGTTTTTTGCTGATGGGATGACTTTTTTGCCAAAAACACGACATTATTGCTGGTGAAAACAACGTATTGGCTGAAAACACGACGTTTTGGCTGATAAAATGAAGTTTTTGGTGAGAAAATGAGATTTTTGGTGAAAAAAGGTGTTTTTGGCTGAACATTTTTTTTTGGCTGAGAATTTTCTTTTGCCGATAACACGACGTTTTCACTGCTAAAAGCACATTTTGGGCGCGAACAGCACATTTGTGGTGAGAAAAAGAGTGTTTTGCTGAGAAAAAAGCATTTTTGCTGAAAAAAGGTCATTTTAACCCTAACAATGAGGTTTTTTGCTGATGGGATGACTTTTTTGCCAAAAACACGACATTATTGCTGGTGAAAACAACGTATTGGCTGAAAACACGACGTTTTGGCTGATAAAATGAAGTTTTTGGTGAGAAAATGAGATTTTTGGTGAAAAAAGGGGTTTTTTGGCTGAACATTTTTTTTTGGCTGAGAATTTTCTTTTGCCGATAACACGACGTTTTCACTGCTAAAAGCACATTTTGGGCACGAACAGCACATTTGTGGTGAGAAAAAGAGTGTTTTGCTGAGAAAAAAGCATTTTTGCTGAAAAAAGGTCATTTTAACCCTAACAATGAGGTTTTTTGCTGATGGGATGACTTTTTTGCCAAAAACACGACATTATTGCTGGTGAAAACAACGTATTGGCTGAAAACACGACGTTTTGGCTGATAAAATGAAGTTTTTGGTGAGAAAATGAGATTTTTGCTGAAAAAAGGTGTTTTTGGCTGAACATTTTTTTTTGGCTGAGAATTTTCTTTTGCCGATAACACGACGTTTTCACTGTTAAAAGCACATTTTGGGCGCGAACAGCACATTTGTGGTGAAAAAAAGAGTGTTTTGCTGAGAAAAAAGCATTTTTGCTGAAAAAAGGTCATTTTAACCCTAACAATGAGGTTTTTTGCTGATGGGATGACTTTTTTGCCAAAAACACGACATTATTGCTGGTGAAAACAACGTATTGGCTGAAAACACGACGTTTTGGCTGATAAAATGAAGTTTTTGGTGAGAAAATGAGATTTTTGGTGAAAAAAGGGGTTTTTTGCTGAACATTTTTTTTTGGCTGAGAATTTTCTTTTGCCGATAACACGACGTTTTCACTGCTAAAAGCACATTTTGGGCGCGAACAGCACATTTGTGGTGAGAAAAAGAGTGTTTTGCTGAGAAAAAAGCATTTTTGCTGAAAAAAGGTCATTTTAACCCTAACAATGAGGTTTTTTGCTGATGGGATGACTTTTTTGCCAAAAACACGACATTATTGCTGGTGAAAACAACGTATTGGCTGAAAACACGACGTTTTGGCTGATAAAATGAAGTTTTTGGTGAGAAAATGAGATTTTTGCTGAAAAAAGGTGTTTTTGGCTGAACATTTTTTTTTGGCTGAGAATTTTCTTTTGCCGATAACACGACGTTTTCACTGTTAAAAGCACATTTTGGGCGCGAACAGCACATTTGTGGTGAAAAAAAGAGTGTTTTGCTGAGAAAAAAGCATTTTTGCTGAAAAAAGGTCATTTTAACCCTAACAATGAGGTTTTTTGCTGATGGGATGACTTTTTTGCCAAAAACACGACATTATTGCTGGTGAAAACAACGTATTGGCTGAAAACACGACGTTTTGGCTGATAAAATGAAGTTTTTGGTGAGAAAATGAGATTTTTGGTGAAAAAAGGGGTTTTTTGCTGAACATTTTTTTTTGGCTGAGAATTTTCTTTTGCCGATAACACGACGTTTTCACTGCTAAAAGCACATTTTGGGCGCGAACAGCACATTTGTGGTGAGAAAAAGAGTGTTTTGCTGAGAAAAAAGCATTTTTGCTGAAAAAAGGCCATTTTAACCCTAACAATGAGGTTTTTTGCTGATGGGATGACTTTTTTGCCAAAAACACGACATTATTGCTGGTGAAAACAACGTATTGGCTGAAAACACGACGTTTTGGCTGATAAAATGAAGTTTTTGGTGAGAAAATGAGATTTTTGCTGAAAAAAGGTGTTTTTGGCTGAACATTTTTTTTTGGCTGAGAATTTTCTTTTGCCGATAACACGACGTTTTCACTGCTAAAAGCACATTTTGGGCGCGAACAGCACATTTGTGGTGAGAAAAAGAGTGTTTTGCTGAGAAAAAAGCATTTTTGCTGAAAAAAGGTCATTTTAACCCTAACAATGAGGTTTTTTGCTGATGGGATGACTTTTTTGCCAAAAACACGACATTATTGCTGGTGAAAACAACGTATTGGCTGAAAACACGACGTTTTGGCTGATAAAATGAAGTTTTTGGTGAGAAAATGAGATTTTTGGTGAAAAAAGGGGTTTTTTGCTGAACATTTTGTTTTGGGTGAGAATTTTCTTTTGCCGATAACACGACGTTTTCACTGCTAAAAGCACATTTTGGGCGCGAACAGCACATTTGTGGTGAGAAAAAGAGTGTTTTGCTGAGAAAAAAGCATTTTTGCTGAAAAAAGGTCATTTTAACCCTAACAATGAGGTTTTTTGCTGATGGGATGACTTTTTTGCCAAAAACACGACATTATTGCTGGTGAAAACAACGTATTGGCTGAAAACACGACGTTTTGGCTGATAAAATGAAGTTTTTGGTGAGAAAATGAGATTTTTGGTGAAAAAAGGTGTTTTTGGCTGAACATTTTTTTTTGGCTGAGAATTTTCTTTTGCCGATAACACGACGTTTTCACTGCTAAAAGCACATTTTGGGCGCGAACAGCACATTTGTGGTGAGAAAAAGAGTGTTTTGCTGAGAAAAAAGCATTTTTGCTGAAAAAAGGTCATTTTAACCCTAACAATGAGGTTTTTTGCTGATGGGATGACTTTTTTGCCAAAAACACGACATTATTGCTGGTGAAAACAACGTATTGGCTGAAAACACGACGTTTTGGCTGATAAAATGAAGTTTTTGGTGAGAAAATGAGATTTTTGCTGAAAAAAGGTGTTTTTGGCTGAACATTTTTTTTTGGCTGAGAATTTTCTTTTGCCGATAACACGACGTTTTCACTGCTAAAAGCACATTTTGGGCGCGAACAGCACATTTGTGGTGAGAAAAAGAGTGTTTTGCTGAGAAAAAAGCATTTTTGCTGAAAAAAGGTCATTTTAACCCTAACAATGAGGTTTTTTGCTGATGGGATGACTTTTTTGCCAAAAACACGACATTATTGCTGGTGAAAACAACGTATTGGCTGAAAACACGACGTTTTGGCTGATAAAATGAAGTTTTTGGTGAGAAAATGAGATTTTTGGTGAAAAAAGGTGTTTAAGGCTAAACATTTTTTTTTGACTGAGAATTTTCTTTTGGGGATAACACGACGTTTTCACTGCTAAAAGCACATTTTGGGCGCGAACAGCACATTTGTGGTGAGAAAAAGAGTGTTTTGCTGAGAAAAAAGCATTTTTGCTGAAAAAAGGTCATTTTAACCCTAACAATGAGGTTTTTTGCTGATGGGATGACTTTTTTGCCAAAAACACGACATTATTGCTGGTGAAAACAACGTATTGGCTGAAAACACGACGTTTTGGCTGATAAAATGAAGTTTTTGGTGAGAAAATGAGATTTTTGGTGAAAAAAGGTGTTTTTTGCTGAACATTTTTTTTTTGGCTGAGAATTTTCTTTTGCCGATAACACGACGTTTTCACTGCTAAAAGCACATTTTGGGCGCGAACAGCACATTTGTGGTGAGAAAAAGAGTGTTTTGCTGAGAAAAAAGCATTTTTGCTGAAAAAAGGTCATTTTAACCCTAACAATGAGGTTTTTTGCTGATGGGATGACTTTTTTGCCAAAAACACGACATTATTGCTGGTGAAAACAACGTATTGGCTGAAAACACGACGTTTTGGCTGATAAAATGAAGTTTTTGGTGAGAAAATGAGATTTTTGGTGAAAAAAGGTGTTTTTGGCTGAACATTTTTTTTTGGCTGAGAATTTTCTTTTGCCGATAACACGACGTTTTCACTGCTAAAAGCACATTTTGGGCGCGAACAGCACATTTGTGGTGAGAAAAAGAGTGTTTTGCTGAGAAAAAAGCATTTTTGCTGAAAATAGGTCATTTTAACCCTAACAATGAGGTTTTTTGCTGATGGGATGACTTTTTTGCCAAAAACACGACATTATTGCTGGTGAAAACAACGCATTGTCTAAAAACACGACGTTTTGGCTGATAAAATGAAGTTTTTGGTGAGAAAATGAGATTTTTGCTGAAAAAAGGTGTTTTTTGCTGAACATTTTTTTTTGGCTGAGAATTTTCTTTTGCCGATAACAGGACGTTTTCACTGCTAAAAGCACATTTTGGGCGCGAACAGCACATTTGTGGTGAGAAAAAGAGTGTTTTGCTGAGAAAAAAGCATTTTTGCTGAAAAAAGGTCATTTTAACCCTAACAATGAGGTTTTTTGCTGATGGGATGACTTTTTTGCCAAAAACACGACATTATTGCTGGTGAAAACTACGTATTGGCTGAAAACACGACGTTTTGGCTGATAAAATGAAGTTTTTGGTGAGAAAATGAGATTTTTGGTGAAAAAAGGTGTTTTTTGCTGAACATTTTTTTTTGGCTGAGAATTTTCTTTTGCCGATAACACGACGTTTTCACTGCTAAAAGCACATTTTGGGCGCGAACAGCACATTTGTGGTGAGAAAAAGAGTGTTTTGCTGAGAAAAAAGCATTTTTGCTGAAAAAAGGTCATTTTAACCCTAACAATAAGGTTTTTTGCTGATGGGATGACTTTTTTGCCAAAAACACGACATTATTGCTGGTGAAAACAACGTATTGGCTGAAAACACGACGTTTTGGCTGATAAAATGAAGTTTTTGGTGAGAAAATGAGATTTTTGGTGAAAAAAGGTGTTTTTGGCTGAACATTTTTTTTTGGCTGAGAATTTTCTTTTGCCGATAACACGACGTTTTCACTGCTAAAAGCACATTTTGGGCGCGAACAGCACATTTGTGGTGAGAAAAAGAGTGTTTTGCTGAGAAAAAAGCATTTTTGCTGAAAAAAGGTCATTTTAACCCTAACAATGAGGTTTTTTGCTGATGGGATGACTTTTTTGCCAAAAACACGACATTATTGCTGGTGAAAACAACGTATTGGCTGAAAACACGACGTTTTGGCTGATAAAATGAAGTTTTTGGTGAAAAAAGGTGTTTTTGGCTGAACATTTTTTTTTGGCTGAGAATTTTCTTTTGCCGATAACACGACGTTTTCACTGCTAAAAGCACATTTTGGGCGCGAACAGCACATTTGTGGTGAGAAAAAGAGTGTTTTGCTGAGAAAAAAGCATTTTTGCTGAAAAAAGGTCATTTTAACCCTAACAATGAGGTTTTTTGCTGATGGGATGACTTTTTTGCCAAAAACACGACATTATTGCTGGTGAAAACAACGTATTGGCTGAAAACACGACGTTTTGGCTGATAAAATGAAGTTTTTGGTGAGAAAATGAGATTTTTGCTGAAAAAAGGTGTTTTTGGCTGAACATTTTTTTTTGGCTGAGAATTTTCTTTTGCCGATAACACGACGTTTTCACTGCTAAAAGCACATTTTGGGCGCGAACAGCACATTTGTGGTGAGAAAAAGAGTGTTTTGCTGAGAAAAAAGCATTTTTGCTGAAAAAAGGTCATTTTAACCCTAACAATGAGGTTTTTTGCTGATGGGATGACTTTTTTGCCCAAAACACGACATTATTGCTGGTGAAAACAACGTATTGGCTGAAAACACGACGTTTTGGCTGATAAAATGAAGTTTTTGGTGAGAAAATGAGATTTTTGGTGAAAAAAGGTGTTTTTGGCTGAACATTTTTTTTTGGCTGAGAATTTTCTTTTGCCGATAACACGACGTTTTCACTGCTAAAAGCACATTTTGGGCGCGAACAGCACATTTGTGGTGAGAAAAAGAGTGTTTTGCTGAGAAAAAAGCATTTTTGCTGAAAAAAGGTCATTTTAACCCTAACAATGAGGTTTTTTGCTGATGGGATGACTTTTTTGCCAAAAACACGACATTATTGCTGGTGAAAACAACGTATTGGCTGAAAACACGACGTTTTGGCTGATAAAATGAAGTTTTTGGTGAGAAAATGAGATTTTTGGTGAAAAAAGGTGTTTTTGGCTGAACATTTTTTTTTGACTGAGAATTTTCTTTTGGGGATAACACGACGTTTTCACTGCTAAAAGCACATTTTGGGCGCGAACAGCACATTTGTGGTGAGAAAAAGAGTGTTTTGCTGAGAAAAAAGCATTTTTGCTGAAAAAAGGTCATTTTAACCCTAACAATGAGGTTTTTTGCTGATGGGATGACTTTTTTGCCAAAAACACGACATTATTGCTGGTGAAAACAACGTATTGGCTGAAAACACGACGTTTTGGCTGATAAAATGAAGTTTTTGGTGAGAAAATGAGATTTTTGGTGAAAAAAGGTGTTTTTTGCTGAACATTTTTTTTTTGGCTGAGAATTTTCTTTTGCCGATAACACGACGTTTTCACTGCTAAAAGCACATTTTGGGCGCGAACAGCACATTTGTGGTGAGAAAAAGAGTGTTTTGCTGAGAAAAAAGCATTTTTGCTGAAAAAAGGTCATTTTAACCCTAACAATGAGGTTTTTTGCTGATGGGATGACTTTTTTTGCCAAAAACACGACATTATTGCTGGTGAAAACAACGTATTGGCTGAAAACACGACGTTTTGGCTGATAAAATGAAGTTTTTGGTGAGAAAATGAGATTTTTGGTGAAAAAAGGTGTTTTTGGCTGAACATTTTTTTTTGGCTGAGAATTTTCTTTTGCCGATAACACGACGTTTTCACTGCTAAAAGCACATTTTGGGCGCGAACAGCACATTTGTGGTGAGAAAAAGAGTGTTTTGCTGAGAAAAAAGCATTTTTGCTGAAAATAGGTCATTTTAACCCTAACAATGAGGTTTTTTGCTGATGGGATGACTTTTTTGCCAAAAACACGACATTATTGCTGGTGAAAACAACGCATTGTCTAAAAACACGACGTTTTGGCTGATAAAATGAAGTTTTTGGTGAGAAAATGAGATTTTTGGTGAAAAAAGGTGTTTTTTGCTGACAATTTTTTGTTGGCTGAGAATTTTCTTTTGCCGATAACAGGACGTTTTCACTGCTAAAAGCACATTTTGGGCGCGAACAGCACATTTGTGGTGAGAAAAAGAGTGTTTTGCTGAGAAAAAAGCATTTTTGCTGAAAAAAGGTCATTTTAACCCTAACAATGAGGTTTTTTGCTGATGGGATGACTTTTTTGCCAAAAACACGACATTATTGCTGGTGAAAACTACGTATTGGCTGAAAACACGACGTTTTGGCTGATAAAATGAAGTTTTTGGTGAGAAAATGAGATTTTTGGTGAAAAAAGGTGTTTTTGGCTGAACATTTTTTTTTGGCTGAGAATTTTCTTTTGCCGATAACACGACGTTTTCACTGCTAAAAGCACATTTTGGGCGCCAACAGCACATTTGTGGTGAGAAAAAGAGTGTTTTGCTGAGAAAAAAGCATTTTTGCTGAAAAAAGGTCATTTTAACCCTAACAATAAGGTTTTTTGCTGATGGGATGACTTTTTTGCCAAAAACACGACATTATTGCTGGTGAAAACAACGTATTGGCTGAAAACACGACGTTTTGGCTGATAAAATGAAGTTTTTGGTGAGAAAATGAGATTTTTGGTGAAAAAAGGTGTTTTTGGCTGAACATTTTTTTTTGGCTGAGAATTTTCTTTTGCCGATAACACGACGTTTTCACTGCTAAAAGCACATTTTGGGCGCGAACAGCACATTTGTGGTGAGAAAAAGAGTGTTTTGCTGAGAAAAAAGCATTTTTGCTGAAAAAAGGTCATTTTAACCCTAACAATGAGGTTTTTTGCTGATGGGATGACTTTTTTGCCAAAAACACGACATTATTGCTGGTGAAAACAACGTATTGGCTGAAAACACGACGTTTTGGCTGATAAAATGAAGTTTTTGGTGAGAAAATGAGATTTTTGGTGAAAAAAGGTGTTTTTGGCTGAACATTTTTTTTTGGCTGAGAATTTTCTTTTGCCGATAACACGACGTTTTCACTGCTAAAAGCACATTTTGGGCGCGAACAGCACATTTGTGGTGAGAAAAAGAGGGTTTTGCTGAGAAAAAAGCATTTTTGCTGAAAAAAGGTCATTTTAACCCTAACAATGAGGTTTTTTGCTGATGGGATGACTTTTTTGCCAAAAACACGACATTATTGCTGGTGAAAACAACGTATTGGCTGAAAACACGACGTTTTGGCTGATAAAATGAAGTTTTTGGTGAGAAAATGAGATTTTTGGTGAAAAAAGGTGTTTTTTGCTGAACATTTTTTTTTGGCTGAGAATTTTCTTTTGCCGATAACACGACGTTTTCACTGCTAAAAGCACATTTTGGGCGCGAACAGCACATTTGTGGTGAGAAAAAGAGTGTTTTGCTGAGAAAAAAGCATTTTTGCTGAAAAAAGGTCATTTTAACCCTAACAATGAGGTTTTTTGCTGATGGGATGACTTTTTTGCCAAAAACACGACATTATTGCTGGTGAAAACAACGTATTGGCTGAAAACACGACGTTTTGGCTGATAAAATGAAGTTTTTGGTGAGAAAATGAGATTTTTGGTGAAAAAAGGTGTTTTTTGCTGAACATTTTTTTTTGGCTGAGAATTTTCTTTTGCCGATAACACGACGTTTTCACTGCTAAAAGCACATTTTGGGCGCGAACAGCACATTTGTGGTGAGAAAAAGAGTGTTTTGCTGAGAAAAAAGCATTTTTGCTGAAAAAAGGTCATTTTAACCCTAACAATGAGGTTTTTTGCTGATGGGATGACTTTTTTGCCAAAAACACGACATTATTGCTGGTGAAAACAACGTATTGGCTGAAAACACGACGTTTTGGCTGATAAAATGAAGTTTTTGGTGAGAAAATGAGATTTTTGGTGAAAAAAGGTGTTTTTTGCTGAACATTTTTTTTTGGCTGAGAATTTTCTTTTGCCGATAACACGACGTTTTCACTGCTAAAAGCACATTTTGGGCGCGAACAGCACATTTGTGGTGAGAAAAAGAGTGTTTTGCTGAGAAAAAAGCATTTTTGCTGAAAAAAGGTCATTTTAACCCTAACAATGAGGTTTTTTGCTGATGGGATGACTTTTTTGCCAAAAACACGACATTATTGCTGGTGAAAACAACGTATTCGCTGAAAACACGACGTTTTGGCTGATAAAATGAAGTTTTTGGTGAGAAAATGAGATTTTTGCTGAAAAAAGGTGTTTTTGGCTGAACATTTTTTTTTGGCTGAGAATTTTCTTTTGCCGATAACACGACGTTTTCACTGCTAAAAGCACATTTTGGGCGCGAACAGCACATTTGTGGTGAGAAAAAGAGTGTTTTGCTGAGAAAAAAGCATTTTTGCTGAAAAAAGGTCATTTTAACCCTAACAATGAGGTTTTTTGCTGATGGGATGACTTTTTTGCCAAAAACACGACATTATTGCTGGTGAAAACAACGTATTGGCTGAAAACACGACGTTTTGGCTGATAAAATGAAGTTTTTGGTGAGAAAATGAGATTTTTGGTGAAAAAAGGTGTTTTTGGCTGAACATTTTTTTTTGGCTGAGAATTTTCTTTTGCCGATAACACGACGTTTTCACTGCTAAAAGCACATTTTGGGCGCGAACAGCACATTTGTGGTGAGAAAAAGAGTGTTTTGTTGAGAAAAAAGCATTTTTGCTGAAAAAAGGTCATTTTAACCCTAACAATGAGGTTTTTTGCTGATGGGATGACTTTTTTGCCAAAAACACGACATTATTGCTGGTGAAAACAACGTATTGGCTGAAAACACGACGTTTTGGCTGATAAAATGAAGTTTTTGGTGAGAAAATGAGATTTTTGGTGAAAAAAGGTGTTTTTGGCTGAACATTTTTTTTTGGCTGAGAATTTTCTTTTGCCGATAACACGACGTTTTCACTGCTAAAAGCACATTTTGGGCGCGAACAGCACATTTGTGGTGAGAAAAAGAGTGTTTTGCTGAGAAAAAAGCATTTTTGCTGAAAAAAGGTCATTTTAACCCTAACAATGAGGTTTTTTGCTGATGGGATGACTTTTTTGCCAAAAACACGACATTATTGCTGGTGAAAACAACGTATTGGCTGAAAACACGACGTTTTGGCTGATAAAATGAAGTTTTTGGTGAGAAAATGAGATTTTTGGTGAAAAAAGGTGTTTTTTGCTGAACATTTTTTTTTGGCTGAGAATTTTCTTTTGCCGATAACACGACGTTTTCACTGCTAAAAGCACATTTTGGGCGCGAACAGCACATTTGTGGTGAGAAAAAGAGTGTTTTGCTGAGAAAAAAGCTTTTTTGCTAAAAAAAGGTCATTTTAACCCTAACAATGAGGTTTTTTGCTGATGGGATGACTTTTTTGCCAAAAACACGACATTATTGCTGGTGAAAACAACGTATAGGCTGAAAACACGACGTTTTGGCTGATAAAATGAAGTTTTTGGTGAGAAAATGAGATTTTTGGTGAAAAAAGGTGTTTTTTGCTGAACATTTTTTTTTGCCTGAGAATTTTCTTTTGCCGATAACACGACGTTTTCACTGCTAAAAGCACATTTTGGGCGCGAACAGCACATTTGTGGTGAGAAAAAGAGTGTTTTGCTGAGAAAAAAGCATTTTTGCTGAAAAAAGGTCATTTTAACCCTAACAATGAGGTTTTTTGCTGATGGGATGACTTTTTTGCCAAAAACACGACATTATTGCTGGTGAAAACAACGTATTGGCTGAAAACACGACGTTTTGGCTGATAAAATGAAGTTTTTGGTGAGAAAATGAGATTTTTGGTGAAAAAAGGGGTTTTTTGCTGAACATTTTTTTTTGGCTGAGAATTTTCTTTTGCCGATAACACGACGTTTTCACTGCTAAAAGCACATTTTGGGCGCGAACAGCACATTTGTGGTGAGAAAAAGAGTGTTTTGCTGAGAAAAAAGCATTTTTGCTGAAAAAAGGTCATTTTAACCCTAACAATGAGGTTTTTTGCTGATGGGATGACTTTTTTGCCAAAAACACGACATTATTGCTGGTGAAAACAACGTATTGGCTGAAAACACGACGTTTTGGCTGATAAAATGAAGTTTTTGGTGAGGAAATGAGATTTTTGGTGAAAAAAGGTGTTTTTGGCTGAACATTTTTTTTTGGCTGAGAATTTTCTTTTGCCGATAACACGACGTTTTCACTGCTAAAAGCACATTTTGGGCGCGAACAGCACATTTGTGGTGAGAAAAAGAGTGTTTTGCTGAGAAAAAAGCATTTTTGCTGAAAAAAGGTCATTTTAACCCTAACAATGAGGTTTTTTGCTGATGGGATGACTTTTTTGCCAAAAACACGACATTATTGCTGGTGAAAACAACGTATTGGCTGAAAACACGACGTTTTGGCTGATAAAATGAAGTTTTTGGTGAGAAAATGAGATTTTTGCTGAAAAAAGGTGTTTTTGGCTGAACATTTTTTTTTGGCTGAGAATTTTCTTTTGCCGATAACACGACGTTTTCACTGCTAAAAGCACATTTTGGGCGCGAACAGCACATTTGTGGTGAGAAAAAGAGTGTTTTGCTGAGAAAAAAGCATTTTTGCTGAAAAAAGGTCATTTTAACCCTAACAATGAGGTTTTTTGCTGATGGGATGACTTTTTTGCCAAAAACACGACATTATTGCTGGTGAAAACAACGTATTGGCTGAAAACACGACGTTTTGGCTGATAAAATGAAGTTTTTGGTGAGAAAATGAGATTTTTGGTGAAAAAAGGGGTTTTTTGCTGAACATTTTTTTTTGGCTGAGAATTTTCTTTTGCCGATAACACGACGTTTTCACTGCTAAAAGCACATTTTGGGCGCGAACAGCACATTTGTGGTGAGAAAAAGAGTGTTTTGCTGAGAAAAAAGCATTTTTGCTGAAAAAAGGTCATTTTAACCCTAACAATGAGGTTTTTTGCTGATGGGATGACTTTTTTGCCAAAAACACGACATTATTGCTGGTGAAAACAACGTATTGGCTGAAAACACGACGTTTTGGCTGATAAAATGAAGTTTTTGGTGAGAAAATGAGATTTTTGGTGAAAAAAGGTGTTTTTTGCTGAACATTTTTTTTTGGCTGAGAATTTTCTTTTGCCGATAACACGACGTTTTCACTGCTAAAAGCACATTTTGGGCGCGAACAGCACATTTGTGGTGAGAAAAAGAGTGTTTTGCTGAGAAAAAAGCATTTTTGCTGAAAAAAGGTCATTTTAACCCTAACAATGAGGTTTTTTGCTGATGGGATGACTTTTTTGCCAAAAACACGACATTATTGCTGGTGAAAACAACGTATTGGCTGAAAACACGACGTTTTGGCTGATAAAATGAAGTTTTTGGTGAGAAAATGAGATTTTTGGTGAAAAAAGGTGTTTTTGGCTGAACATTTTTTTTTGGCTGAGAATTTTCTTTTGCCGATAACACGACGTTTTCACTGCTAAAAGCACATTTTGGGCGCGAACAGCACATTTGTGGTGAGAAAAAGAGTGTTTTGCTGAGAAAAAAGCATTTTTGCTGAAAAAAGGTCATTTTAACCCTAACAATGAGGTTTTTTGCTGATGGGATGACTTTTTTGCCAAAAACACGACATTATTGCTGGTGAAAACAACGTATTGGCTGAAAACACGACGTTTTGGCTGATAAAATGAAGTTTTTGGTGAGAAAATGAGATTTTTGCTGAAAAAAGGTGTTTTTTGCTGAACATTTTTTTTTGGCTGAGAATTTTCTTTTGCCGATAACACGACGTTTTCACTGCTAAAAGCACATTTTGGGCGCGAACAGCACATTTGTGGTGAGAAAAAGAGTGTTTTGCTGAGAAAAAAGCATTTTTGCTGAAAAAAGGTCATTTTAACCCTAACAATGAGGTTTTTTGCTGATGGGATGACTTTTTTGCCAAAAACACGACATTATTGCTGGTGAAAACAACGTATTGGCTGAAAACACGACGTTTTGGCTGATAAAATGAAGTTTTTGGTGAGAAAATGAGATTTTTGGTGAAAAAAGGGGTTTTTTGCTGAACATTTTTTTTTGGCTGAGAATTTTCTTTTGCCGATAACACGACGTTTTCACTGCTAAAAGCACATTTTGGGCGCGAACAGCACATTTGTGGTGAGAAAAAGAGTGTCTTGATGAGAAAAAAGCATTTTT
Organism: Anthopleura xanthogrammica; assembly: GCA_964019055.1. NCBI lineage: Eukaryota > Metazoa > Cnidaria > Anthozoa > Actiniaria > Actiniidae > Anthopleura > Anthopleura xanthogrammica. The sequence goes on along the minus strand of OZ025211.1, from coordinate 12,883,212 downwards.
GCTGAAAAAAGGTCATTTTAACCCTAACAATGAGGTTTTTTGCTGATGGGATGACTTTTTTGCCAAAAACACGACATTATTGCTGGTGAAAACAACGTATTGGCTGAAAACACGACGTTTTGGCTGATAAAATGAAGTTTTTGGTGAGAAAATGAGATTTTTGGTGAAAAAAGGTGTTTTTTGCTAAACATTTTTTTTTGGCTGAGAATTTTCTTTTGCCGATAACACGACGTTTTCACTGCTAAAAGCACATTTTGGGCGCGAACAGCACATTTGTGGTGAGAAAAAGAGTGTTTTGCTGAGAAAAAAGCATTTTTGCTGAAAAAAGGTCATTTTAACCCTAACAATGAGGTTTTTTGCTGATGGGATGACTTTTTTGCCAAAAACACGACATTATTGCTGGTGAAAACAACGTATTGGCTGAAAACACGACGTTTTGGCTGATAAAATGAAGTTTTTGGTGAGAAAATGAGATTTTTGGTGAAAAAAGGTGTTTTTTGCTGAACATTTTTTTTTGGCTGAGAATTTTCTTTTGCCGATAACACGACGTTTTCACTGCTAAAAGCACATTTTGGGCGCGAACAGCACATTTGTGGTGAGAAAAAGAGTGTTTTGCTGAGAAAAAAGCATTTTTGCTGAAAAAAGGTCATTTTAACCCTAACAATGAGGTTTTTTGCTGATGGGATGACTTTTTTGCCAAAAACACGACATTATTGCTGGTGAAAACAACGTATTGGCTGAAGACACGACGTTTTGGCTGATAAAATGAAGTTTTTGGTGAGAAAATGAGATTTTTGGTGAAAAAAGATGTTTTTTGCTGAATTTTTTTTTTTGGCTGAGAATTTTCTTTTGCCGATAACACGACGTTTTCACTGCTAAAAGCACATTTTGGGCGCGAACAGCACATTTGTGGTGAGAAAAAGAGTGTTTTGCTGAGAAAAAAGCATTTTTGCTGAAAAAAGGTCATTTTAACCCTAACAATGAGGTTTTTTGCTGATGGGATGACTTTTTTGCCAAAAACACGACATTATTGCTGGTGAAAACAACGTATTGGCTGAAAACACGACGTTTTGGCTGATAAAATGAAGTTTTTGGTGAGAAAATGAGATTTTTGGTGAAAAAAGGTGTTTTTTGCTGAACATTTTTTTTTGGCTGAGAATTTTCTTTTGCCGATAACACGACGTTTTCACTGCTAAAAGCACATTTTGGGCGCGAACAGCACATTTGTGGTGAGAAAAAGAGTGTTTTGCTGAGAAAAAAGCATTTTTGCTGAAAAAAGGTCATTTTAACCCTAACAATAAGGTTTTTTGCTGATGGGATGACTTTTTTGCCAAAAACACGACATTATTGCTGGTGAAAACAACGTATTGGCTGAAAACACGACGTTTTGGCTGATAAAATGAAGTTTTTGGTGAGAAAATGAGATTTTTGGTGAAAAAAGGTGTTTTTTGCTGAACATTTTTTTTTGGCTGAGAATTTTCTTTTGCCGATAACACGACGTTTTCACTGCTAAAAGCACATTTTGGGCGCGAACAGCACATTTGTGGTGAGAAATAGAGTGTTTTGCTGAGAAAAAAGCATTTTTGCTGAAAAAAGGTCATTTTAACCCTAACAATGAGGTTTTTTGCTGATGGGATGACTTTTTTGCCAAAAACACGACATTATTGCTGGTGAAAACAACGTATTGGCTGAAAACACGACGTTTTGGCTGATAAAATGAAGTTTTTGGTGAGAAAATGAGATTTTTGGTGAAAAAAGGTGTTTTTTGCTGAACATTTTTTTTTGGCTGAGAATTTTCTTTTGCCGATAACACGACGTTTTCACTGCTAAAAGCACATTTTGGGCGCGAACAGCACATTTGTGGTGAGAAAAAGAGTGTTTTGCTGAGAAAAAAGCATTTTTGCTGAAAAAAGGTCATTTTAACCCTAACAATGAGGTTTTTTGCTGATGGGATGACTTTTTTGCCAAAAACACGACATTATTGCTGGTGAAAACAACGTATTGGCTGAAAACACGACGTTTTGGCTGATAAAATGAAGTTTTTGGTGAGAAAATGAGATTTTTGGTGAAAAAAGGTGTTTTTTGCTGAACATTTTTTTTTGGCTGAGAATTTTCTTTTGCCGATAACACGACGTTTTCACTGCTAAAAGCACATTTTGGGCGCGAACAGCACATTTGTGGTGAGAAAAAGAGTGTTTTGCTGAGAAAAAAGCATTTTTGCTGAAAAAAGGTCATTTTAACCCTAACAATGAGGTTTTTTGCTGATGGGATGACTTTTTTGCCAAAAACACGACATTATTGCTGGTGAAAACAACGTATTGGCTGAAAACACGACGTTTTGGCTGATAAAATGAAGTTTTTGGTGAGAAAATGAGATTTTTGGTGAAAAAAGGTGTTTTTGGCTGAACATTTTTTTTTGGCTGAGAATTTTCTTTTGCCGATAACACGACGTTTTCACTGCTAAAAGCACATTTTGGGCGCGAACAGCACATTTGTGGTGAGAAAAAGAGTGTTTTGCTGAGAAAAAAGCATTTTTGCTGAAAAAAGGTCATTTTAACCCTAACAATGAGGTTTTTTGCTGATGGGATGACTTTTTTGCCAAAAACACGACATTATTGCTGGTGAAAACAACGTATTGGCTGAAAACACGACGTTTTGGCTGATAAAATGAAGTTTTTGGTGAGAAAATGAGATTTTTGCTGAAAAAAGGTGTTTTTGGCTGAACATTTTTTTTTGGCTGAGAATTTTCTTTTGCCGATAACACGACGTTTTCACTGCTGAAAGCACATTTTGGGCGCGAACAGCACATTTGTGGTGAGAAAAAGAGTGTTTTGCTGAGAAAAAAGCATTTTTGTTGAAAAAAGGTCATTTTAACCCTAACAATGAGGTTTTTTGCTGATGGGATGACTTTTTTGCCAAAAACACGACATTATTGCTGGTGAAAACAACGTATTGGCTGAAAACACGACGTTTTGGCTGATAAAATGAAGTTTTTGGTGAGAAAATGAGATTTTTGGTGAAAAAAGGTGTTTTTGCTGAACATTTTTTTTTGGCTGAGAATTTTCTTTTGCCGATAACACGACGTTTTCACTGCTAAAAGCACATTTTGGGCGCGAACAGCACATTTGTGGTGAGAAAAGAGTGTTTTGCTGAGAAAAAGCATTTTTGCTGAAAAAGGTCATTTTAACCCTAACAATAAGGTTTTTTGCTGATGGGATGACTTTTTGCCAAAAACACGACATTATTGCTGGTGAAAACACGTATTGGCTGAAAACACGACGTTTTGGCTGATAAAATGAAGTTTTTGGTGAGAAAATGAGATTTTTGGTGAAAAAAGGTGTTTTTGCTGAACATTTTTTTTTGGCTGAGAATTTTCTTTTGCCGATAACACGACGTTTTCACTGCTAAAAGCACATTTTGGCGCGAACAGCACATTTGTGGTGAGAAAAAGAGTGTTTTGCTGAGAAAAAAGCATTTTTGCTGAAAAAAGGTCATTTTAACCCTAACAATGAGGTTTTTTGCTGATGGGATGACTTTTTTGCCAAAACACGACATTATTGCTGGTGAAAACAACGTATTGGCTGAAAACACGACGTTTTGGCTGATAAAATGAAGTTTTTGGTGAGAAAATGAGATTTTTGGTGAAAAAAGGTGTTTTTTGCTGAACATTTTTTTTTGGCTGAGAATTTTCTTTTGCCGATAACACGACGTTTTCACTGCTAAAAGCACATTTTGGGCGCGAACAGCACATTTGTGGTGAGAAAAAGAGTGTTTTGCTGAGAAAAAAGCATTTTTGCTGAAAAAAGGTCATTTTAACCCTAACAATGAGGTTTTTTGCTGATGGGATGACTTTTTTGCCAAAAACACGACATTATTGCTGGTGAAAACAACGTATTGGCTGAAAACACGACGTTTTGGCTGATAAAATGAAGTTTTTGGTGAGAAAATGAGATTTTTGCTGAAAAAAGGTGTTTTTGGCTGAACATTTTTTTTTGGCTGAGAATTTTCTTTTGCCGATAACACGACGTTTTCACTGCTAAAAGCACATTTTGGGCGCGAACAGCACATTTGTGGTGAGAAAAAGAGTGTTTTGCTGAGAAAAAAGCATTTTTGCTGAAAAAAGGTCATTTT